>CM053625.1:310913293-310930593 GCA_028646595.1 Phalanger gymnotis
GTGCGCTGGGCTCAGCTCCGCTCCCCTCAGCTGGGGGCTGGGAGCTCCGTGTGGGACAGACCTTACCCAGAGACCATCCAGGCTGTCCTGGGCTGGAGCCCTGCTTCCCTCTGCCACTTTGTGGGTTCTGCAGCTCTAGAACTGGTTCAGAGCCATTTTTTTAATAGGTTTTTGGAGGGACTTGGTGGGGAGCTCACGCCAGTCACTGCTTCCCAGCCGCCATCTTGGCTCCGCCCCCCTGTCCTCTGTCTTCTAATAGGGTGTTCAGATACTTGACTATGCATAGGCATTCTCTTCTATTAGACTGGAAGCTTTTTGAGGGCAGGTATCTTTTGCATCTTTTTGTATCTTCGACACTTAGTACAGTGCCTTGTACATGGTAGGTGCTTAATAATTGCTTATTGACTGACTGGCATTTCTGTAACTCTGTACAGGCTGTCTATAATGGCAAAAACTTGGAAACCATCTAAATGTCCAACTTTAGCAGAACGTCTTAGCACTCTATCCATAAAAGGACCAAGAGATAGCAGAGAATGTAGAACTGATGTACCACCACCCCTTTATTATACAAAGGAGGAAATTAAGGGACAGAAAAAGGAAGCAATTTGCCCCCAGTTATACAGGAGATGAACAGCAGAGCTAAGAGTCAGCCATGCATGCGCAGTTGTCTTCCCACTGTACCAAACTGCTTTGTATGGACCAGAGATTGGACTGGAGCAGTGTTAGGAGCAATAGGGGGATGACCTAGGCTAAAGACCACAAAACCCTTTCTAACACTTGAGAGTCGTGGGCTAGGCCCCCTCTGGGGGGGCCTTCATCATTGGAGGAAAGACAAGCATTCATCCAGTGAGTGGTGGTGGGGGCTCCCCTTCCTGTCCTGATTGGACCAGATGGCGTCTGGGGTCCCTTCATGTCAAATCTTCTTCAGTTCCAATTCTCATCATATGGTGGTTGCAATGCAAGCAGCTTGGACTAAGTCACCTCTTGGGTCCCTTCCACTTCAAAGATTCAATGATTCGGTGTTGGGATGGAAAGCTAGTGACACACCAAATGGCAGGTAGATGAGCTACATTGTCATCCAGAAGCTCTCCATGGAGTTTGTTGTTTTTGAATTGTTTTTCCACTGTGTCCAACTCCTCAGGACCCCATTTGGGGTTTTCTTGGCAGAGATACTGGAGCGTTTGCCATTTCCTTCTCCAGCTCATTTTACAGATGAGGAAACTGAGGCAAACAGGTAAAGTGACTTGTCCAGGGTCACACAGCTAGTAAGCATCTGAGGCAAGATTTGAATTCAGGAAAATGAGTCTTCTTGACACCAGGCCTGGCGCTCGATGCACTGTGCCACTTGGCTGTACTCTCCATGGAATACTGTTATATAAAAACAGGTGAGTCCAGAGTCATTTGTATGTGCTGTTTACTAAGATGTCAAAGTATGTGTGCATATGTGAAAGAATATGGGAAGGTGGAGCTGTGAACAGGTCCAACCACGTTGAAAAGCAATTTGGAACTGGCCCCAAAAGTCATGAAACTGGGCAAACCCCCTGACCCAGCAATGCCACTGCTAGGCCTATAGCCCCAAAGAGATCAAAGGAAGAGGAAAAACCATCCCTGTGTGCTCAAAAACTCTCAAAGTACCTCATTTCAGAATGGCAGAGGTGGTGTGGCAGGCAGACAACACTGACCTGGAGTCAGGAAGACTCCAGCCTTACATATAACATTTAACCTCTGTCTGCCTCAGTCTCCTCTTTTTTCAAATATGTATATACTGATCAGCTGGGACAGTATTTGTAGAGTTCTTCATAAACCTTAAAGCACACCATAGTAACGTTTGCTATTATTAGTATTAAGGAGGTGGGTTCCCCTTAATTTGTGGAATGGCTGAGCAAATTGTGATCTATGAATATAGCGGAATTATTGTATAGTAAGATAGGATGAAAGCAGTTTCAATGAAACCTGGAAAGATCTGTATGAATGAAGTACACCCACATATACACATATGGATGCATATATACACACATACACATACATACATAGGGCGGTATTAATATATCTATAGATCTTTGTCAATCTCTTTCAATATATACGTATATACATATGCATACAGATACATATATGTACACACATAGAGTGATATTAATATATCTCTAGATCTCTTGTCAATCTCTTTCAATATATACATATATACATATGCATACAGACACACATATATACACACACAGGGCGGTATTAATATATCTCTAGATCTCTGTCAATCTCTTTCAATATATACATATGTGTAACGAGACGAGTTATAGCCGACCCCAAAACATCGCTGGACCTCTGCGCCCAGAACCAGCTGAGATAACCCCAGGGCTCTGAGGTATGGGAGGAGCAAGATAGAGTTTGGAGGAAGGGTCTCGCCCTTGTTGGCAACGTGGTGCAGGGTTCTTTTCCGGGTTTACCTGTGCACAGGTGAATCATGGGGAGAGCGCAGGAAAGAAAGGGGAGGAGAATAGGAGAAAAGTAGGTGGAGAGTAGGCGGACCAAGGCAGTCCTAGTACTACGTAATAAAGGCTATAAAAATCTGGTCACTGTCTTAATTAAACGGAGATGCTTACCACCTTGGCTTCCGGCCTCATTCATTGCCCGCGAGATCAGGCCTTTGCTGGACAAAGGCCTGGGAGTATGGGGTAAGAGAGTTCCCCAACACATATGCATACAGACACACACATATATATATACACACATAGAGTGGTATTAATATATCTCTAGATCTCTGTCAATCTCTTTCAATATATCCACGTAGAATATGGATGTACACATATACATATGCATTCGGATACATACACACATACGATCAATGCAAGAGTATGTTTTGCTCACCTCTGCACATTTCTCCTTTGCTCTTTCTTTTTTTCGCACTTCAATTCTAGGACGGAAAGAGGGAAAGCTAATCAATTTTTGTTCAATAAGGAAGAAAACTAATTTGAAACAAATAAGGAAGAAAAAGAAATTGAGGGATATAAATTGTATTTAATTGTCATGGTCTTGTAGGCCCAGTGCTCACTTGGTCTACTGCATGGCACACAGTAGGCACTTAATATGTGTTTATGATGAAATGACTGACCATAGAATATTGGTAGAGTAAAAGAACACTGGGTTTGAATTCTGACTTCACTGGTTACTGTCTGTGGAACTTTGAGCAGGTTGGCTCCTTTGAGACTCAATTTCCTCATCTGTCAGATGGGGTGAACGAACTGGATGAGCTCTCAGGTCTTTTCCAAGACCTAGATCGTGTTAAAATGACATCTGAGGGGTGACCAAGCTGGAAGGGACCTTCACTGAGTCTTTCTTTTAAGTACAGGTTGCATTAGGCAGCCTCAGAGGTCCCTCTAGATGTGAGATGCTGTGATGTAGAGGCCCAAGAAGGGGGATGTTCCTTGACCCAGGTCACATACCAAGTCAGTGGCAGAGCAGGTAATACAACCCAGTTCTCTTCATTAGGACCTTTGTAGATGTGGGTTTGGGTGGTCTAACGCATAGAGACAGCCTTCGAGCCTGGAAGACAGATTCACATCCCACTACAGACACATGCCTATGATATGACCACGGCGAGTCTTCTCCTCTTCTTCCTGGATCCACTGGCTTCCTTCCAGACTCAGCTGGTGTCTCACCTTCTCTCGGTGGCCTTCTGCATGCCCCAACCCTCATGCGCCAGTGTCTTCCCTCCTAAGTGACCTGTATCTGTCTTGTAGGCACATAGTTATTAGAATGTTGTCTGCCTCATTAGAATGTGACCTCCCTGAGGGCAGGCATTGTCTTTTGCATTTCTTTCTGTCTCCAGTGCTCAGTAACAGTGTCTGGCACATAGCTGTTGCTGATCCTTCCTTTTCTTTTTCTTTTTTAAAATTAATTAATTTATTTTTAGTTTTCAACATTCACTTCCATAAGATTGTCCTTCCTTGTCAAAGAGGATGGATGAATGACCTCACAGGTGATGTCTTGACTCATGGGTCGATTGGATTTAATTGAAGCAGAGTTGCACAAAGTCCTGGCACATAGTAGGAAGTTAATCAATGCTTATTGACTGACTGACAATCTAGGTACCCAGGCAACTTTATGACTGTAAAGTTGGGAAGCCAGGAAAGAGCTTCAGTAGGAAAGGAAGTTCCCTACTCCATTAAAATCACAGGTCTGACAGCAGACCTAAAAAATACTAAAACAACAAAACGAAAATGTTAGACACATTTTAACTGTCCTTAACATCAAGGATGGAAGACAGACTAGGAGTCTGTCACTGTTCAAAAGGCAGGAAGGTGATTTTGAAAGTGAAAATTCAGAGAAAGGAGACAGTAGGAAGAGCCTGCAGGCAGGCGCTCAAGCCTGGGGCTTTCTTCTCAGTTTAGGGACGCTCAGGCTCCTGGCTGGCCTGCAGAATTCTCTGTATCTCAGAATCACAGGCGCAGCTGCTTTAGCTCATCAGCTGGAGCCCCTGCACAGCTGGGCATCTCTGGATCTGGCTCTGGCCATCTCCCGGCTCCAGCTGCTGCAGAGCAGGGAGGAGGGTGAACGGCCACTAGATGTGTCAAGGAGAGATAAGGGGCCGCCCCCACCCTGTGTGTCCAGCCTCCAAGATCAGTCTTCTCTGCAGACTGGGGGAAAATAAAAAATATAGCTGAACTGAAAACAGAGAAATGGAGGGAGTGAAATAGAGAAAAACAGAAAGGGGTTTCCTTTTGATCAAGGATGGATTCTTTAAAAGAGGCACTGTAAGGTAGTGGGAATTACATGCAAGGAATTAAAAATTATGAGATCTGACACCTGATTGTCCCTTACTGAATGCTTACTGAAGAAGTGAATGATTCTGAGGATTAGATTGCCTGCCAACAAGTTTATTTCAGGCAAATGATATCTCTTCTCTAGGTCTTAGAGTCCTCATTTGTAAAATGAAGAATTTTAATTAAGTGGTTTCTAAGATTCTTTCCATCACTAACATGAGTGTATGTATACACATACACACACACACACACACACACACACACACACACACATATATATATATATATAAAATGTGCGTGCATGTGGGGGAGAGAGAGACAGAGAGAAGGAGGGAGAGAGAGGGAGAGGGAGAGGGAGGGGGAGGCAGAGAAGGAAGGGCAGGAGGAAGGGAAAAAGGAAAGAGGGAGAGGGGGGAAGGGGGGAGGGAGAGAGGGAAATCACTTTGTGGTTGAATAGTCAGGGCAGGCTTCATGGAAGAGGAGGGTGTTTGATGTTGGATAGTATTTGGAAAGGCAAAGAGAAGAGTGGAGGGGAGTGCCTCAGTTTCCCCAACTGGAAAATTGGGATAATAACAGCCCCTGCCTCATCTGTAATGCGCTTTATAAACCTTAAAGGGCTTTGTAAAAGCTATTCTAATGCTCAGAACAGCTTATTCAGATGCCCGGCCCCCCTGAGCCTCCCTATTCCTGTCTCCCTCAGCACCATACATCCCCCCCAGTACTTTATTCCACCTAGACCACAGATCATATGTTGAAGGACTTAACCCTTTGAGTATCTTATGTGGCCAACTTGATCCAGACAGTCTTCCCTTTACTCTCAGGCTGGTTTGTTTCAGGAAGACAGTGCTCATGCGAGCAGAGGATGACCTCAGACATCGGATATGTAACAGCTGACGGACAATGAATTGGATTCCAAATTATGAAGGAAGAGGAGAATGCTTTGAGATCCTTCGAAGATCTCAAGCTGTTCCCTGCTTTTCAAGTCCACCTTCTCACACAAGGTCCCCCTGAGACTCCTGGAACATCACCATCTCCCAGCACCTAGAACTGCAGATGCCCCGAAGGGTGATAGAGAGACCCACACAAGGTGGGAGTCAGCTGCAGCCCCTCACTCATGCTGCCTTGTGAACGAGAATAATAGCAATAGCTGGAATGTATATAGTGTCCTAAGGTTTACAGAGCATTTTACAAATATTTCATTTTATCTTCACAATAAGCCTGGGAGGTTGTTGTTTTCAGTCGTGTCTGACTTTTCACGACCCCACTTGGGATTTTCTTGACAAAGATGTTAGAATGATTTGCCATTTGTTCTCATTTTACAGATAAGGAAATTAAGGCAAACAGGGTTAAGTGACTTGCCCAGGATCACACAGCTAGCAAGTATCTGAGGCCAGGTTTGAACTCACAAAGATGAGTCTTCCTGGCTCCAAGCCCCATACTCTATGCACTTTACCATTTAGCTGCCTAACTCTGGGAGGTAGGTGCTTTTATTATCCCCATTTTGCAGATGAGGAAATTGAGGTCCATAGAGGTTAAGTGACTTTCCCATAGTTACAGAGTTAGTATATATTGAAGGGAGAATTTGAACTCAGATCTTCCTGATTACAGGTCAGGAGCTATATTCACTGTATCACCTATCTGAGAATGGCATGAAAATTGTTATCAATGACATGTACAGGATGATGGGGGAAAGATGGAACTCAGTCACATGGCAAAACAGGGACTAACAGATGGACTAATGCTCTACTAGAACCACAGAATATTAACAATTGTTTAGTCAGCAAGCATTTAATATGAACCTATTATATGTCAGGCACTGCCATAAAGAGACAAAAATGGAAGCTTCCATTCCATTGGGATGGAGGAGGAATCAGCATGGATATGCGTATAATTCTAAATAAAGCACGCACACAATAAATCCAAAAGGAGGCTCCCGAGTCAAGCCAAGTCAATGAGTATTTCCTAAGCCCATATTATGTGCCAAGCCCTGTGCTAGGGGCTGGGGAGTACATAGGAAAGCAAATGCAGTCCCTACACTTAAGGACAGTCTTGTATTTGGGGGAGATCAACTAGGCAGTTGAGAGGAGAATGGACTGGAATGGGGGAGACTTAGGGCAGGGAGACCAACCAGAAGGCTACTGTGATGGACCAGGTGTGAGGGGATAAGGGCATGCACTAGAGTGTGGTCAGTGTCAGAGGAGAGCAAGGGGTGAATTTGAGAGAAGATGCCAAAGTGAAATCAAGAAGCCTTGGTGCCATATTGGATACAGAGGGTGAGATATAGTGAGGAGGCAGGATGATTTCTAAGTTGGGAGACCAGGGGACCGGGAGGATGGTGGTATACTCTACAGTAATAGGAAAATTTGGAAGAAGCGAGGCTTTAAGAGCAGAAGATAATGAGCTCTATTTCAGACATGAGGTTAATATATCTATGGGTCATCCAGTTCAAAACATCCAGTGAACAGTTGTAAATGTGAGACGAGGTCAGGGCTAGATAAATAGATCTAAGAATCACCTGCTTAGACATGATAATTGAATGCATGGGAGTCGATGAGATCTCCAAGGGAAATAATAGAGAGGGAGAAGAGAAGGGGGCCCAGGATGGAGCCCTAGTGGACACCTATGATTAATGATGGTGACCTGGATGAGGTCACAGGTAGATGTCTGATCCAGAGGTCACACAGGTAGAGGGAGAACCAGGAGTCAATAACATATTTAGGTGACTCTTTGAGGCTTATGAAAGGCTTTCGTTGCAACAACTCCATGAGGTAGGTTGTGCAGTGTTGATATTTATAATAATTTGTTGTTGAGTCATTTCAGTCATGTCCAACTTTTCATGATCCCATTTGGGGTCTTCTTGGCAAAGATACCGGAGGGTTTTGCCATTTCCTTCTCCAGCTCATTTTACAGATGAGGAAACTGAGGCAAACAGGGTGAAATGATTTACCCAGGATCATATAGCTAGTGAATGTCTGAGGCCAGATTTGAACTCAAAAAGAATCTCCAGCCCTGGGACTCTATCTACTGTGCCTAAATAATAATTTAACCCCATCTTACAGATAAGGAAATTGAGTCCCGAAGCAATTAAGTGACTTGTCCAAGGTCACACAGTAAATGGTAGAGCTAAGATTTGAACAAGGTCTTCTGAATCCAAGTCTCTTTCTTTTATCTTTTAATTAATATTTTTGTTTAATTAACAAGAATTTATTTTCATCCCATCCTATTCCACCACCACCACCAAAGTGAAAAAAGAAAAACAAAACCTTTGTAACAAATATACTTCACCAAGCAAAATAAATTCCAAGTGCCCAAACATTGGACACACACCAAAATGCCTGTCTCATTCTGCATATGCCATCCAGGGCTCTTTCTGCTTCCTCCCTACAATACCCCTTTCAATTTGGCTGTCCAGAGGTGACCTAGGGAACATCTGCCAGGGGTGGGGAGGGGGAGAGGCCATTCGACCAGCAAAGCCTGAAAGTAGAATGGGGGAGAAATGGAAAGAGCTTGGTCCCAGGCCACAGAAAATAAATGGTCGTAGGATACAAAGAGATCTTTCTCAAAAGAGGAAACAAAGTCTTATCAGAAATAACACCCCCAACATTCTGTCTAGCCAAAGAGTTTCATAGCAGAACGACAGATAACTGCAAAAACCTGGAAGCAATGTAAATATCCAACAAGAGAGGAATGGATTAATAATTAGGGGTACATTAACCTATGGGTTTCCATATACATACAGTCACATGGAGGGAGAGATTGTCAACGGGCAGCTCTGATGCTCCATCAGAATCAAAGTCAAGAGAACTCAGTGCATTTCCCTACCACATCAGCCAGACCTCCAGTAATGAACGAGCTTAAAGAGGAACATGGAAGGCAGTCACATGTGATGGGCAGACACGGAAGGGTTCCAGTTTGCATCATGGGAGGGACTCCCAACTTAGATGATATCACAAATCCTTTAGCACGTTGGGGTATCTTAATGTAATGATGATGATGACGACGATGAAAACTAATATTTAGACGAACTTTAAGGTTGACAAGTCACTTATATCAACGTCATGTCATTTATCCTTCCATTGGCCCCATATGACCACAACAATACTATGACCACGTAAGAGGAAAAGTGAGTGGAAATCAGTAAACAAAGAGAATCTTGATGGAGACTGTGTGTGATCAGTGAGTTACATTTTATCCACTGACAGGAACTGAAGCATCAACTGTTACAACACAAGTTTAATTAGTTGTGCCGATGTTCTTGTCACATCTGAAAGTAAGTGGAGATATGGGGCCTCGTCAAAGTCACAATTCACGTTCTATGTTGTTTTTATGAAAAATAAATCAGTGAATAAGAAAAATTAAAACAGAATGCGCCAAAAAAAAGAGCACTTTATATGGAGTCAAAGGCATTGCAATAAAATTAATAGTAAGTGTGTAGCGTTGGGCAGAAACCCTCTGATCTCCAAATCGTTCTAGTTCTAGGCAAGTGTTCACTTTCGGCTGGGTGAGTAACTACAATCTTCTCCAGAGCAGGGTTCTTATGCCTCAGTGGGGCAGATGGGATGAAAACTGTTCTAAGGGTTCTTTTCTTCCCCACCACGGTAGCCTCGGGGACTTAAGGAATGTGTGTATATACCATCCCTGAGGCCCCTCGAGGAAGGTGGAGTGTTTGGGTCTTTCTCTCCTACTAATTTAGGCCAACTTGTCAGGGCAAGGCCTTGCTGCTTCCAGCACTACTTGGAAGGAAATAGCCTTCCAGTTCAACGATGCCCCAAGGGAAGGGAGGCTCTTGGCAGGACCTCACTCCTTCAGACACTGGCACCATTCCTGGTCTAGTCAGAAGGAGGAGACAGAATGCTTGTCTTTATGGTCAGTCGGGCTGGACTCTGGGAGGCTGGCAATCCTGTCCTAAAGGCCTTACCAGCCAGCCTGGGATATAACTTCTACTTTTATGGAAAATTTGCCGGCAGGATGAAGCCCTTCACACCTGGCTCTAAGCTATCCTTCCCTGACCATTACACATTGGTCTTTGTCATGTTCTCCTGCCATATTGGCCTGTTTGATTTTCCCTGTATATACCATTCTATCAGCTACCACCCCCATACCTTTGTGCAGATCAGCCCCCAGCCTTGAATTGCTACCACCCTCCACATCCCCTCCTGATCTCCTCTATCTGGAATCCCAGGCATCCTTCAAGCCTTAACCCAAAGGCCGCCTCCTAGACAAAGCCTCTTCCCATGTGACTTTGTATTTCTTCATTTGTGTACATGCGGTTTCCTCCCAATGGAATTTAGGCTCCTTAAGGGTAGAGACTATCTTTATTTTTGCTAATATTTGTATGGAAGACCCATGGTAAGAGCTCAGTAAGTGTTGACTGACTGACTGACCCCTTGAGAGAGGACACTTTTGTTTCCTATCCTTCATGCCTAGAACCATACCTGGAATATAGTAGGCTCCCAATAAAATGCCTGAGGAATTGAATTGAATTAAAATAGAATTGTATATTGTAAAATAGAATTGTAAATTGTAAAATTTACAAATACACAAAATAGAATTGTAAATTGTAAAATAGAATTGAGCTGAACTGAACAGGCCTGACCAGCTAGCTGCATATGGAAGTTCTGCCTGGTAGCCCAGCTTGCTTGGCGCCAAGAGAAGCCTGGCCACCTAGATTTTGTGACGCCAGTATTTCCATATGTACATCAGGAATTCAGTCGATCAGTCAGTCAATTCCGTCCCAGGGGCCCTAAAAGGTAGAGTGGTTATTTCCTCTAGAATAGGGCGTTCTTAACCAGGAGTCCGTGAACCTAAAACAAATTTTCAATACCTGTATTTCACCATAATTAATTTTTTGTAATAGTAACAATACTAGCCAGTATTTATATTGGCTGGCTGATGGCACCAAGGAGGCTAGGCCACCAGGCAGAATTCACATAGCAAGACTTCTATGAACTGATGAAGGGTGATGCCATCAGAATCAGAAAAACAATATGTACAATGACTGTGATATACACAGAAAAATCGAATGAGACTGTGTGACTATAATGACTGAACTTGATTTTGTAAAAGAGCTGAGGGAATGCAGAGGTGGGGGACCGTGGGTATGTAATATTTCATATACTCTCAGGTACCATAGATGAGCCTGTTGACTTCATCCATACAGAGATCCCCTTCCCCTACTTGCAGATTTTTTAACCAGACTGGCAATTTCATTGGTAAAGGAAACTCAGTGAAGAAACCCCCTTTTAACCAATGCGAGAGGGACCCTTCTCTGTGACTTCCAGTCTTAGAGAATTGCCTAGAGCCCTGAAAGGTCAGGTGACTGATCTAGAATCATACAATTAATATATGTCAGAGGCAGGATTTGAACCTGGGTCTCTAGACACAGCTAAGTGATATAGTGAATGGAATACCTAACCTAGAGTCAGGAAGACATGAGTTCCAATCCAACCTCAGAAGTTTACTAACCATGTGACACTGGATAAATCACTTAACCTCAGTTTTCTTATCTGTAAAATGGGGATAATAATAGTACCTACCTCCCAGGTTCATTGTAAGGATGAAAATAGGTAATTGTAAAGCAGTTAGCACAGAGCCTGGCATACAACAGGTGCTTAATAAATGTTCATTTAGCCATTCTGCTCTACACCTGGCTTTGAGACCAGCTCTCTCTCTCTCCCTCTGTCACCCCATACTTAATCACAGGTCACTGTTGTCCTTCTCTTCCTTCAACCACATCTTTAAGATGAATTCTTTCTTTTTGCCTCTCTTCTTCACAAATCACACACCCTACATGACAAGAGGCCATTTTCCAGGCCTTATCCACAATGTGACAGAACACAGGAAAACGTCAAGAAGGTATCAAGTAATGGAGAGAACACAGACGTTTCCATGCAGACTAAACTGGATGGTGTTAACACTGCCAAGGTAACTTAACTACAGATCCATATTTCTAGAGGGATCAAATGGTGGCCTATATTCTGGCACGTCCTACTCACTTCCTCTTTGCAGCAGAGCAGAAAGGGATCTCTCAGAGACGGTGTGGCACAATGCTAGAGTCAGGAGGACCTAAATTCAGATACTTCCTAGCTGTGTGACCCTGGGCAAGTCACTTAGCCTCTGTTTGCCTTAGTTTCCCCATCTGCAAAATAGGGACAATACTACTCATACTGCCTATTTCATAGAGTTATTGCGAGGATCAATGAAGCAATGTAGGCATAGTGCCTTCATTCACAATACAAGGTGTCCCAAAAGTCTTAGCCTCTTTCAAATTTAAAATAGCCTCTTTGAATGATTACGCTTAAAGCTTCACTAAGATTTTTGGGACACCCGTCTAACCGTCAGGTATCATTCATACTTGACCTGTTTGGGATTCAGCACCACATTGTTGGAATGGATTTTATCGGTCTTTCCCATCTTACTTCTCTTTGGAGCACTCCCTCCATTTTAAGCCTGGAGGATAGCTTGGTTTGGTCAGAGAGTTTGCCAAGATTTCTTTGGACTGGCTTAGCCTTCACTGCTTCCCTCTGCTTTATAAGATGACGCTTCTCATAATTGCCCATCATCCGCTTCTCCATAAGATTTTCCAGACAAGTTAATGTTCTGACTAAGTAATGCTTTGGGAAGAAGAAGGGAATAAGCATTATATAGTGCCTGCGCTAAGCACTTTTTACAAATATTATCTCATTTACTCTTCACAACTCAGTGAGGTAGGTACTGTGATTATCCCCATTTTACAGTTGAGGAAACTAAGGCAAGCGGAGGTCAAATGACTTACCCAGGGTCATATAGCTAGTAAGTGTCTGAGGCCAGATTTGAACACAGGTCTTCCTGACTCCATGGTCAGTGCTTGATCCACTGGATCACCAAGCTACTAATAAATCTTTTCCTCCATAATTCTGCTTCTCCTTCAAACTATTTTGTTGTTATTGAGTCATCTCAGCCATGTCCAATTCTTTTGAGGTTGATGAGGTTTGGGGGGGATTCAGGGACCCCCCCCCCAAGGACTGAAGTACAGGATAGGGTCCAAGACCCAAGAATGAATTCACAGACTCAACCATTCTTTAAGTCAAGGTGGCAAGGGTTTACAGTAATGCCAATATAGCGGGCAAGAGTTCTTAAGGAAACTTCAACCTAACAGGAGTGATGCTAAAGTTTATATAGGAAAAATAGTGGATCATCTGGCAGATATGCTAATCAGGCAATAACTTACAACCTTGGTCACTGGTGTCATTCACTACTAGAAAGCAGGGGAAAAGGGTTTCTCAGGGGTGTACTTTCGGTCTGTTACGTCTGTAGCAAGATAGCTTTGAGAGTTAGTGTTGATAGCTTGACCTCTGGGTTGAATATGATAACTCTGGGAATCCATACATGATAATTCTGTGGCTATGAGACAGTCCTGTTTTTACAAGAGAATTTTTGCCAAGGTCAGCTTCTTTTTGTGATGACGAAAGATAGTTTGTTTTACTGGGCCCACTCCTGAGTCGTTGCTAGGCATAGTGTCCTTGGGCTGGGGAGAAAACTGTCAGGGATAGTGTTTTGAGGCTAGGGAGAAATGCAATCTTGGAAATGGAGTCCAAACGCAAGTGCCCAAGCACTCCATTGGAGTGGTTTGCCCTTTCCTTCTCCAGATCATTTTATAGGTGAGGAAACTGAGGCAAACAGAGTTAAGTGACTCGCCCAGGGTCACATTAATAAGTGTCTGAGGCTGGATTTGAGTTCATGAAGATGAGTCTTCCTGATTCTAAGCCCAGTGTTCTACCCACCGAGCCACCTAGCTGCCCTCCTACAAACTATGCTTTACAAATATTATCTCATATGATTCTCACAACAGTCCTGGTTTACATTTTACAAATGAGGAAACTGAGGCAGAAGTTAAATGACTTGCCCAAGGTCACATAGCTAGTAAGTGTCTAAGGCTGAATTTGGACCTGGGTCTTCCTAATTCCAGGTCCAGTGCTCCATCCACTACACCAAGAGCCACAGCCTTTGGGCAGCTGTCTCTCTCCGTTTAGACAAATAGTTAGAAGTCTGGTCATTAAGTCTGGGCTTTTTTGGTCTCCCTGTTGGGACGATTAATTTAAACAGGTTGAAATTGAGTTAATTTATTATACTTGTTATCAGTGTCATTTCTGTTATCCATTTCCCATATTTAAAAACTTGTTTAAAAAATTTAGGGTTAAATAATTTTAATTTTATACCTTTACATGTTTCTCCTTGGTATTTCTTTTCTACTAATTCTGACTTTAGCTCTGACTATAAACAAATAGCTGACTCAGAGATAACTTCCACATGAGTAACAAGTCTTTTTCTGTCTTTTAAAATACAGTCAATGTCATTCTTTATGGTTTTATTTGGTACTCATTATTCCCTGTGTCTACCAATTATTTTTTTAAAGAAAGTATTCATAATATAGGGGTGTGAAACTATATATATTTGGCCTCTCTCATTTGTTTCTTCACAAAGATCAACTCAAATGTCCCATTGTGGCATTGTGACCCTGCTTTATTGAGGGTGACACCAGTGTCCCACAAGCTTAGACAGCATCTTCTATGTTTGAAAGGCTTCCAGGGTGGCCCCAGGAGCAGCCTGCGTCTGGTTTCTGAAGCCTAGCCTAGCTAATTACTGACAGGCACCTCATCAGCAGCCTGGCCACCTGCTGGTAGAATTTTTTTGGCCAAGACAACCCCTGAAACCAAGAAAAGTACCAAATTCCCTCAGTCTTTTGGAGCTCCCCCCCCAACTTGAGCTGATTTGTAGGAGAGGGGGCAAAGGTTGGCAAAAATAAGCTATCAACGAACTTCAGTTTGACTCTTGGTATTCTAAGTGAGAGGTCCTTGTCCAATGACCAAGCAGGGGACACATCGCTAGAGAGCTTGATAATATCAGCTGTAACATTCTTGATATAATGAAACCAGAAGAAGAAAGTTGCTGCTAGATAGGACAGCTCATGAATCTACCCAAAGACAGGAGCTGGCCACCTGAGGTTAAGACCATTGTTTCATGGGATGTGTAATCAACATGTACTGTGGTATTAATGAAAACTATTTGCAAACAGAAAAGAAAAAAAATGCATGAAAATAATTTCAGCTGACACACATTGACATTGATTGATGTGGATGAAGCAGTCAAGAAATTCTATGAAGAAGCTGATAGAGCCTTGATGCTTGATGACTTCACTGCAAGGCAGGAAAAAAGTAAAGACACGGAGAAACGTATGGCAACATGTGAAAGTAATACAATAATTAAGAAAAATTCTGTGAAATGGGAGGGGGGATTAGCTTCTGTAGCACCTCCAAGATGGTATTAACAATGACTCCCATATGGTACCTTTCTATTTTTAACTAATTTATTTTGAATAATGTTTTATTTTTTCCAATTACATTTAAAAACAACTTTTGACATTCACTAAAAATTTCGAGTTCCAAATTCTCTCCTCTCTCTTCTCTCCCCCTCTAGGAGACAGTAAGCAATTTGATATAGGTTATACACGAACAATCATGCAAAACATATTTCTATATTAGTCATGTTGTGAAAGAAAATGCAGAAAAACTACACCAAAAAGAAATAAAGTGAAAAAATATGCTTCAATCTGCATTCAGACTCCAGCAGATCTTTCTCTGGAGGTAGATAGCATTTTTCATCATGAAACCTTTGGAATTGTCTTATATCATTGTATTGGCTGGGAACAGCTGAGTC
The DNA here is from genome assembly GCA_028646595.1 of Phalanger gymnotis. Classification (NCBI taxonomy): domain Eukaryota; kingdom Metazoa; phylum Chordata; class Mammalia; order Diprotodontia; family Phalangeridae; genus Phalanger; species Phalanger gymnotis. The sequence goes on from CM053625.1 coordinate 310,928,746, forward strand.
ATTCACTGGTGATCATCATACCGTAATGCTGTTACCATGTACAACGTTCTCCTGCTTCTGTTCATGTAAGTCTTCTCAGGTTTTTCTGAGAGCATCCTGCTTGTCATCTCTTGTAGCATGATATTATTCCATCGCAATCATATACCACAACTTGTTCAGTCATTCCCCAATTGATAAGCATCCCCTCCATTTCCAATTTTTTGCCACTACAAGAAAAACTGCTATAAATACTTTTGTACAATTCCTCCTATTTGCCACATTTTGAAAGTGTATTAATGAACTGCAGAGCATCTGGTAAAGCATATAAGGATGGTGGAAGCCCTCTAGATCATGACATATGAGGCTTGGTTGAAGGAAGTGGAGATGTTCATCCTGGAGAACAGAAGATTCAGGGGAGACATTTATATAATGCCTACTATGTGCCAGGCACTGTGCTAAGTACTTTACAAATATTATCTCATCTGATCTTCACAACAACCTTGGGAGGTAGGTGCTATTATTATCCCCATTTTACAGATGAGGAAACTGAGGCAAGCAGAGGTTAAATGGCTTGCCCAAAGTCACACAGCTGGTAAGTATCTGAGGCTGGATTTGAACTCAAGTCCTCCTGCCTCCAGGCAACTGTGCCCTAGCCATTGCACCACCAGCTAATAGCTGTCTTTAAGTATTGGGAAGATTGTCATGGACAAGAGGGTTTAGACTCGGTCTGCCTGGCCGCAGAGGGCTCCTGAGTCAGAGCTAAGAGGTGAAGATTGCAAAGAGAAGGGTCTAATTTTGTTTCAGTGTCTGACACTCTGAGCCATCCAAACATGAAGTGGTCTGCCCCTGGAGGCATTGGAGGTCTTCAGCATTGGCTCTGTCGACATTGTCAGGGAGGTTACGATGGGGATTATTATGCAGCTAGGAGTGGCCCAGGGTGGCCTTCTGGCTCTGACATTCTGTGAGTCTTCAATCATTTAAGGGGAAGGAGCATGGGGGAAAGAGCCCTCCATTTAGATCCTGAGAACCCAGTTTTACTGGTTACTAGTTGTACCATTGGGAAAGTCATTCCCGTAAAATGAGGAATTTGGACTCTAAGAACATTTCCAGATCAAACTTTTTGACCCTACGAAGAATGGACCCATTTTCCTATTGGAAAAGAAGAGGCTAGAGACCTAAAAATTCCTCCTGGAGCAAGTGACAGTGAAACAGAGAGCATGTTTTAATAAGATGTTGGATGCTATAAAACTGTGCATACTCTTTGACTCAGCAATACCACTTCTAGGTCTGTATCCCAAAGAGATCATAAAAAAGGAAAAGAACCCACATGTACAAAAACACCTATAGCAGCTCTTTTTGTGGTGGCGAAGAACTCGAAATTGAGGGAACACCCATCAATTGGGGAACGGCTGAACAAATTGTGGTATATGAATGTAATGGAATACTATTGTGCTATGAGGAATGATGAGCAGGTGGACTTCAGAAAAACCTTGAAAGACTTATATGAACAGATGCTGAATGAAATGAGCAGAACCAGGAGAACATTGTACATAGTAACAGTAACATTGTGCAATGACTGACTTCGACAGACTTAGCTCTTCTCCGAAATGCAAGGATCTAAGGACAACTCCAAGAGGCTCATGATGGCAAATACTATCTGCCTCTAGAAAGAACTTTGGAGTCTGAATTGCAGGTGGAAGCAGACTATTTGCTCTCCTTTTCTTTTGTTGTTTTGTTTTGGTTCTTCTTTCTCATGGTTCCTCTCATTAGTTCTAAGTCTTCTTTACATCATGACTAATGTGAAAACATGTTTAATATGAATGTATAAGTAGAGCCTATATCAGCTTGCATACTTTCTTGGGGGGGGGG
>CM053625.1:310931093-310951010 GCA_028646595.1 Phalanger gymnotis
TATCTAAGAGTTGTTTTGATTTGCATTTCTCTAATCAGTAGTGATTTTGAGCATTTTTTCATATGTCTATAGATATCTTTAATTTCTTCCTCTGAAAACTGTCTGTTCATATCCTTTGACCACTTCTCAAGTGGGGAATGACTTGTATCAAAGTGCATATTCTTGGCCAGTCTTAAGACTTCCTTCCTTCCAATATAACTCTCATTCATGACATTTTAAAGGTATTTAAAATAATCAGGTCAATTTGTTTTGCATCTCTAGAACAGACTTAGGGATGGGGACAGAGACCTGTGATTTCACTGGTATGGAGAACTCCCAGGTGAGGAAATTCTCTCCACTAGTACAGGTTGGCACCTTCTATGTGACTTATAATCTTCGAGAGTTGCCTAAAGTCTAGTGACTTGGCAAGAGTCACACAGCCAGTAGGTGTGGCTTCCTGAGTCTTCATCCCTTATACCACTCTAATGGACTTAGGACATGTCCTGGTATATTTTACAGTTCTGTTCAAGGTCTTCCTCTGTCAAGCCCTACTCATCAAACTTCATCACGGGCTTCTGGGGTGACTTCAGATTCTAAGGTCATGGCAGGGGAACAGAAACTTAGACAGGTTCTTCCTTGAGGAAAGGCCTACTTGTCTTTCCAAAAACCAACTCAGCCTAGAGAAGAGAGGCTCTTGGCCAAGAGGATGGTGTTCGATGATGATTCATTGGCCTTGGCCACCCAAGTTAGTCATTAAAAGTAATTAGTTGTTGGGGATATCTTTTGCTTCCCCTATGCCCTGGTTTTTTTTTCCTGATAGTCATAGAAGGAATATGGGCAGTCCAGTGTATCCAAGACATATATTGCTCAGGAAATTCCTCTTTCTTTCTAGAAAGTCCAATTGCTTACCTCTCAAACTCGGATTTACTCTTGAGGCAAGCCTCGTGCTTGTACAGCTTGTGTTTCTCCGAAAGAAAGTGAGATTCTGAGATAATAATGTTGGGAGCTCAAGATACTCCACCCTCCCCCTTCTCTTTTCACAGGACTGTAGTTCAGAATCATTGTCCAGGAACTCGGCTCGCAGTCCGCAGAGGCATGCATATGTCTGCCTTAGCCATGCGCTTCTGCAGGATTTTCAAAATCCTGCCACTGACTAGCTGTTGCCACTGTTCTCTTGGGCTAGGGAATTCTACTCTCACTTCTCTGATCTCTGACCTGGGCTCGGAAAGGGAGACCGGCAAATATCGGCCAAGAATCTGAGGTTCAGGAATGCCCCCTCTCAGGTTATCCTGGATGAGTCCATGTCGCTTACAACAGGCTTTGGTTACTAGTCACCATTAACCGCTCCTGGCTGAGGGGAGAAAGGAGAGGGAGATGCCTAACCCCTGAACTCTGGAAGAAGGAGAGTCAAGAGAGAAAGGGAAAAAGGTCTGTCAACTCAACTGTTTAGGCCAATAAGAGTTCCTTAAGAGTTTCCATCCTAGCTAAACATTTTCTGGGTAGCCTGTTAGTGGCACCCAAGCATGGTGCAATATAAGAAGCCCTGGTTTGGGAGTTACAGAAACTGGTTCAGATCCTGTCTTTGACATTTACTATCTGCTTGACCTTGGGAAAATCTAACTCACAATTTCCTAATATGTGAAATGAAAGGTTTGGAACAGGTAGTCCTGAGGCTCCTTCTAGCTATGATCCTCTCATCTTGAGAGCATAGAAGATCACCCCAGTGCTCTCAAAATAAACAAACAAACACTCTCAGCATGACATTATCTATGGCTCTCACTGAATCTGGGAGGTTTCCATCTCATCCACCAGTCAAGCTCCTTGAGGGCAAAGAGTATAGCTTAGTGTTCTTCAGCTGCTGGCTCAGTGCTGAAAGCACAGTAGGTGTTCAATAATCCTCAAAGCTCAGAATCTCAGAACCCATCTCTGAACAAAAGTTCTGCATCCCCTACTCCTGCCTCCCCTGTGCCCCACTTATAACACCCCTGATAGTGGTCATCTGGCATTTTTATGAGGACCTCTGATAACAGGGAACTCGCTGCCCCCCAAGACAGACCATTCCATTTCTGGCCCGTTCTGATTGTTTGGAAGCTGTTTTTTCCTGACGTCAAGTCTAAGAAACTGAGTAAAATGGTCATCCTTGGTTCCTGATCCTGCCCTCTGGGGCCAAACAGAACAAATCTCCTTTCTCTTCCCCAGGATAGTCATTCAAGTTTCATGTCTGTCTCTGAGTCTTCTCCTCCCCTGGTTAAATATTCCCAGTTCCTCTCACATGACCCAGACGCAAGGCGTTTATTTCACTGCACTGACTGTCCTTTCTTGTCCGTATCCTCTCCAGCTGAGCAAGGTCCCTCCTAAGCCAAGGCACCCTGATTCTTTCATTCACCAATAACTCTCTCTTGACTTTTTAAAAAAGGAATAATAATCAACTCACCCTTTGCAAATAGCTCTGATAGAGGGAAAAAAAAGGACTCAGATATTAAAAGTAGCTGTCAGGATAAACATGAATAAAAAGGCACAACTGATTAATCTGTTAATTATTAATATCCCTAGTGACAACTCACATTCCTGTAGTGCTTTTTGTTTTTTTAGAGAGGGGAAAGCAGGGCAATTGGGATTAAGTGACTTGCCCAAGGTCAGACAGCTAGTGTGTCAAGCGTCTCAGGATATATTTGAACTCAGGCCCTCCTGACTCCAGGGCTGGTGCTCTACTCGCTGCGCCACCTAGCTGCCCCACCTACAATCCTTTAAACAGAGTGCTCTCCTCAAAGCAGAGGGGTCTGATAGGTAGTCACAGCATCACATCAGCCTCTAGTGTAGTAACTGGGGCATTGTTGTTCTGTCTTTCCGTCTTGTCTGACTCTACGTGACCCCATTTGGAGTTTTCTTGGCAAAGATATTGGAGTGGTTTGTCATTTCCTTCTCCAGCTCATTTGAGAGATGAGAAAACTGAGGCAAACCGGGTTAAGTGACTTGTCCAGGTTCAAACAGAGAGTAAATGTCTGAGACTGGGTTTGAACCCAGGAAGATGAGTCTTCCTGACCGCAGACCTGGAGCTCTATGCACTATGGTGCCACCTAGCTTCCCATAAGCTTCACTTCTTTCAAAGGCTCAACTCAAGTGCCATATCCTACAGGAGGCCTTTCCCGATCCCTCCTCCTCCATCAACTGTCTACCTAGGTGCTTAATAAATGCTTTTGGAGTATATGGGTACATGTGGTCTCCTACCTCCCCATATGTCCAATGTCAGCTTCTTGAGAGCAAAGACTGCTCCATGCTTGGCATTGTACCCTCAGCAGCCAGCCTAGTTTCTGGAACGCCGTGGCCACTAAGTTAAATATCAGTGATAAATCAATCAATCAAAGCATTTATTAAGCACCTACTGTTTTCTAGGCATTGTGCTAAATGCTAGGGATACAAAGAGGATCCTGCAGAGGAGATGCATACATTCTAATGGAGGGACAATTTTAGACTCTGGGTCCCTCCTTAGGAAAGGATAAGGAAACTCAGACTCAGAGGTTAAGTGACTTGCCCAGGGTCATGTAGCTAGTAAGTGCCTGAGACAGTATTTGAACTGAGGTATTCTTGACTCTATACCCAATGAAATATCTACTCTACCACAGTATCTATCTGCTCAATGGGTAAGGAAAATGAGACTCAGAGAGTTTAAGTGAAGAGGGTGTATAGTTGGAACAGCATTGGCTCTGGAGGCAGAGGACCTTATACTGTCTGTGTGACCTTAGGTATGTCAAATAACCTCCTTGGGCTTCGATTTCCTCAGAATGGAATTAGAAGACCTCTAAAGTCCCTTCCAGAAGCTGGGTAATTCAAGGGACTTGGAGTCCAGAAGACCTGAGTTCAGGCTAAGCCTCTGACACTTCCCTACTTGGGTGACCTTATACAAACACTTAACTGCCCAGGGCCTCAGCTTCTCATTTATGAAAGAATAGGACTGAGCAGAATGACATTCAGGTCTCTTCCAGCTCTAGACCTGTAATTTCATGTGAACAATAATTGTTCAGGGTCACACATGCAGTAAATGTGGGGTCTAGGATTCAAATTCAGGCTGGGTAAGCCTGTGTGTCCTTCCCAGCAGGCTGCCTCCCTTTTAGCCTAAGCAAGAGGGAAGATCACTTCCTTCCTTCTTCCCTCCTTCCCTTCCTTTCCAGCACATCAATGTTCTTCTTAAAATATGGTGCTCAGATCTGAACCCAGTACTCTAAGTATGGTGAGAAGACTTGAGAGAAATGCTGGCCTTGCTACTGACTAGCTGTGGGACTTTGAATAAGCTGTGCAATCTCTCTAATTGAGCTAATTTTCTTGTCGAGGAAATGAGGATAATATTATCAGCCCTACCTCCACAGGGGTATTGTGAGCACTGCATGAAATAGTACTTTATAAATTGTATCTCATAAATCTAAGTTAGCATAAAACTATAATGATGGAACATTTTGGCTGCTCCCAAGGGGCAGAAAGAAGGGGGCTCCAAGACGGAAGGAGAAGACAATGTCCTGGGGTGGAGAAGGGTCAGCGACAGAGACACTGGGACCCCAACCCAAGATTACCTGGTGCTGTAACCACTGAGCCATTTAGCTGCCCCATCCCTCATCTATAAAATGGGGTTGATAAAAGCACCTATGTCCCTGGATTGTTGTGAGAAGCAAAAGAGATAATATTTGCAAAGTGCTGTATAAATGCTATAAAAAACAAAAGATAAACATTGCAAATTACAAAAAACAAGCTTGGCTCCAAAGAAGAAACATGAAAAGACACTTTCTCCCTCCTCCCAACTCCTTTGTATACTTGGGGGTCCGATTCTACAGAATGCCACATTTTTTCAGTGTATTAATCAGTTTTGTTTATTTTTTTCTCTTTTTTCATTTTAAAGTAAATTTTTTGTCTCTTGGGTTGGCTCTGGAAAGGCAAAGGAGAAAGGAGAAAGGAGAAACCGAAGTTATGCAAAAACTTTAAGCATAATCGCAATAATAGCTCAAATTTCACTAGAGCTTACTCCTTGCCAAGCACTGTGCTAGGCACTTTACAATGATTATTTCATGTGATCCTCATGAGAAATCTTCGAGGTAGGTGCTGTTATTATCTACATTTTACAGATGAGGAAACTGAGACTGGCGGAGATGGCATAGCAATAAAAATTTATCTATAAAAAGAATGTAAGGTAAATAAATAGGGTTCAGAGTCAGGAAGACGGATTCAAGTCCCTTAGGAGACCTATGCTAGAGGTTTGACCCTGGGCAAGTCAATTAACCATGAAGAGCTCCAGGGAAGGCTATAAGACTAAACTGTGAGCAGAGTCCCGCTGTTCTGCCCTGGTGGAGGCTTCTTGCTGGGAGTCCATGGTACCAGTGAAATTGGAGACTTGGTCCAAAACAAGGCTGAGTGGCCATGGGGGCAGGGAACCAGGCTGGCTGCAGCCCATCCTTCTCATCTGCTTTAAAAGCCTGCTATCCATCTAAGTCACTGTATAATGGAAGTGTTGGAAGGGATGGCCAACCAACCCACATTTGGCAAAGACAGAGGGAAAAGTCAAAAACCCCTGGCTCTTCCCCAAGGACCCCATTTGTTCCCTCCGCCTGCAAATGAGTTACTACTTTCTTCTTGAGTATTCGAGGACACTGGCCTATCTGGATACTCAGACTGGAAGCAAAGGCCTCTGGCCAGTGTTCAATCCTCTCCCAACTTCAGACCTCAGAGCCCAAAGGGCTTTTGTCTTAGCCAAAAAGACAAGGCTTCCTGTTTCTAAGAAAAATGGTTCGTTGGAGATTTCCAAAAGCTGGAAGAGTTGAAGGTGGATTCAAAGCAGCCGCAAATTTTTCCCTTGAAAAATCCAGGAGAGAAGAAAAAAGCCCCTCCAGAAAAGACTTGCAAGGATGCTACTTTTGGAACAAGGATATTTGGAACCAAAGAACCAAATGGTTTGAATTCCAGTCCGGTTACTTTCTTACTGTGCAATGTTGGGCAATGATAACAGCAGCTGACATCTATACAATGCTTTAGGTTTACAAAGTCCCTTAGCTAGAGCTTTGTTGTTGTTCAGTTGTGTCTGACTCCTTACGATCTTGTTTGGGGTTTTCTTGGCAAAGACACTAGGGCAGTTTAACATTTCCATCTTCAGCTCATTTCATGGATGGAGAACCGAGGCAGATACAGGGAAGTGACTTGCCCAGGGTCACACAGCTAGTAAATGACTAAGGTAGCATTCCCAGTCAGGTCTTCCTAAATGTTCCTCTGATGCCCTATCTATTACACCAGATGCTTCAAACATCTAGGCCACGACACTTCTCAGAGAGATGGGAAATTGATAAAAATGTAATTGGAAAAATTTAACAAAATACATAAAAATACAACAAAACATAGATACTATTATATTTTAAAATGAAGTTAACGTGCAGCCCACAGGGATCCTTATATATGGTTTAATGGCCCAGGTTTCCATTTGAGTTTGATACCCCTGTACTAAATCACTCAGCTGCTCTCTAGGCCTCAGTTTCCCTACTTGTAAAATGAGGGGCTTGGGCTTGCTGACCTCGGAGGCCCCTTCCAGCTTAGAATCTATGACCTCGTGTTCCTCATAGCTGAGTTCAAATCCCATCTCATTCACTTAGTAGCCGCGGGACTTGTGACAAATGGCTTGACTTCTCTTGGTCTCAGTTCCCTCAGCTGTAAAATGGGTGTAATAATAGTACCTACCCTACAGGATCAAAGATGATAAGTAAAGCGCCTTGTAAACCTTATAAATACAAGTGTTAGCTGGTCACCATTTAGCTACCGTGGGCTCACTGAAGCCTTACAATAACCCTGCAACGTTGGCATTATTATCCCGGTCTTACAGATGAAAAACCTGGGGCTCAGATAGGGAAGGCGACTTGCCCAAGGTCCCACAGCTAATCCAGACTCCAAGGCTAGGCCTCTCTCCCCCACTCTCAAGCTGCAGGTTATCCCTTGCGATCCAGCTCCATGGGGTTCAGAACTGAAAGGGACTTCAGAAATAACCTGCTCTAACTCGCTCATTTCATAGATAAAGGAGCTAAGACTCAGGGAGATTATTCGCCCAAAGTTGCCCAGCGTAAATGACAAATCCAGTTCTTCCACTACATCATTTTCCATTTAATCCGGTTAAATTTGGCCAACATTTACTAAGTATCTACTGCATACAGAGAGTGTCCTACAGGTGAGCCACCCAATATGTTGGCTACTCAAGGCCCCAGCTGGGGCCCAAAGATAGGACTGAGTGAATGCAATTAACACAGCTTCACACGGGTTTGAGGCGGGGCCCTGACCCTTCTGACCATGGTCAGTGATGACCCTCATGGATGAATGGTCATCATTCAATAATAAGGAATAATCATCGGTAATTCACCCATTTTAATGACTATATTCACTAATAATGAACAAATGAATGAAAATGCATGTATCAAGTGTTCATTGTGTGCCAAACACTGCTGTAAGTGCCAGGGATGAAAATAGGAAAGAGAGAAATGATCATTGTTCTTGAGAAGTCCTCTTTCTAATGTGGAGACTGCATATAGAAAGTTTCAGGCAGATGGCAAGGCCTAGGAGTCCTTAGGTAGCATCAGCAGATCAGGTGACAAGGCAGAGGGTCTGGAGGGTGCAGAAACAGAGGAAAGGGTAAGGCATGGAGGCCTTCCAAGATTTAGGGACAGAGGGGCAGCTAGGTGGCACAGTGAATACAACACGAGCCCTGGAGTCAGGAGGACCTGAGTTCAAATCCAACTTCAGACACTTGACACACTTACTAGCTGTGTGACTTTGGGCAAGTCACTTAACCCCAATTGCCCTGCCTTCCCCCCTCCAAGATTCAGGGACAGGGCAGATTTCTAAGGCCTGGTAGTTCTCCATCTCATGTAAAGAAATAGAGTTGTTGACTTCCATCTCACCTTAGCGGTAGGAATAGTCAGGCAAACGGATGGGTTCTGGGTTCCACTGTGGAAATGGTGGAGCAAATTTTCCTCTAGGCTCTGGGGGGCAGAGCTCCCTTCCTCCCTGGCCAGGTGAAAGCAAGACATTCCAAACTACACTATAGGAAGAAGGTTACCTCAGTTGTAATAGAAAGACCCCCAGACCTGGGTTCTAGTCCTTGCTTTGCCCTTAGCTGTGACCTTTGGCCAAATTTTACTAAATTAAATGGTATAGTGGGAGGAGCGCAGACTTTGGAGTCAGAAGACTTACACAGAAATCCTGTCTTTGTCATTTACTTTGGACAAATTTGAACAATAACTTATCTCTGAGACTCAGCTTCATCTGTTAAATGAGCGAGTTAGAGTCAATTACTTCTAAAGTCCCTTTCGGCCCTGAATCCTGTCTTTCCTGGCCTTTAGTTCTCAAACTATCAAGTTTAACTACAGCCAGAATCCTTCACCTTTGGGGGTCATGGACCCCTTTGGTACAATCTGCTTCAGTCTACAGACCCCTTCTCCAAATGATGCTTTTAAACAGATAAAATACAATGCATACAATTACACAGGAAGCCAATTATATTGAAATAAAAGTTAATTTTTTTCCATCCAAGTTCACAGATCCCTGAAATATATCCCTGGGGGTTCATGGACCCCAGCTTAAGAACCCCTGCACTAGTTCTTCATAGAATCTTAGAGCTGGAAAAGACCTTTCAGATCATTCGATCTAATTCCAATTTTTTAAGGAATTCAAGACACTGAGGCAAGCCAGTGACTCGTCCAGGGTCACACAGGTAACCGGGCTGGGAGTTAAAACCCAGGTCAACTGGAACTGAATTCAAAGCTATCTCTACTACACCATCTGATCCTTCCTAAGAAGTCCCCAGTTTGGAAGGTCTCCAACTCTGCAACAAGATGCTAGTTAGTGCCTTTCCTATGCTGATTATTTCCAATTTATCCAGTCTATACCTTGTTTGTACATTTTGTCTTTTCCTGTTATACTGAGAGCCCCTCCAGAACAGGGGCTGTTTTTTGCCTTCCTTTGCATCCCCAGTGCTTAGCACAGTGTCTGGCGCATATTGGGTACTTAATAAATGCCTATTGACTAAGTGAAATGAGGGCTGATACTGTGGTCAGAGTGCAGGGACCAAATGCCACTGGTTGCATGCTGGATGGACTTGGACTGAATCCAGTGGCTCCCGTGAGCCCTGCGGAGATCTGGAGTATCTCACCTGCCTGAAACTCAAGCACCTCTCTTTGGTCAGGTGACCAGCCTATCTATCCTCTAGCCCCAGGTTCCCTAGGAAATTTCCACTGGGGAAAGTCTGTCGGGCAGCCAGGCTTATCGAGGGGCCATGATTGCCTTAGCCCTGCACTCGTGGCTATGCCGACGGAAAACTGACCCTGGGATCTTCCCTCCCAAACCCTTTCATCTGCATGGCCTGGCCAGAGTCTCCCAGACATTATCATGGAAGTTCTCTTCTCTGTCTCCACCCTTCCCCCATCCATATCCAAATATTCCAGCTGTGCTGCTGTTTCCAAGATGGGCTTCCATGGTGCCCCCTTCCTTCCCAGTCCCTCTGCCCCATCGCAGTGGGACCAATGCATCATTGACTGGTAGGGAGAATGAAGGTCTAAGAGAAGCTAGTAACAGCACGTACATCACAGGGCAAGGACCTGAGTCCAAATTAGTAACATTAGTAACAAATGCTTTGCAAACCAGAAATGCTACATACGCAGGCCAGCTATTATTGTTACCATCACCCAATGGTACATGGATGGTAGTCACCATACACTTAACACAGACCCTGCCCCCATGGTGCTTACAGTCCACTGGCATGAGGTGGGGGGAAGGGTAAAGAGAGAAGACCTGATACCCAATCCAATTCAATAAACATTTATTAAGCAACTACTGTGTTTGGTGTTGGGGAGACAAAGATACGATGAGTCCCTGCTTTCAGGGAACTTATATAATACTGGAGAGATACAACATATCATATCTACATATCAGTGAAGACAAGACAATTCAAGGAGAAAGAGAGTGGTCATAACCTGGGAAGTGGCAAAGTTTAGGAAAGAAATCTTGTGGGAGTGGCAGCAAGGGTTAATAAAGCATGAGATTTAGAATAAGCAGTTCTGTGTTCAAATCCTTCTTCTAACCTGCCTTTGCTGCGTGACCCTGGGCAAGTCATTTGCCTGCCTCTTGTAGAATGAGATAATAATACCTATGGAAACTCCTTCACAGGGTTGTTTTGAAAAAGAAAGCCCATTAGAAAAGGGAGAGGGAGAAAGTCAGGGAAGCTCCACAGGGGGAGGAGACATTTATAGGATTTCAGTAGCAGAGATGAGGTGGATTGTAGGGGCAGACTATCATGGCTCCTTCTGTGACTGCTTCATGACAACAAAGGTGAGAGCTTTCATGCAGATCCGCTGGACTGGGAAATCTGTCTGTTCCATGAGACTCAGAGTCCCTAGTTCTCTGGTGAGGTCCATCCTTCTGGGCCCATGGGCTTCTGGACCACAACATCATCCTGTTACAATTGGCCCAAGTCAAGGTGCAGTAGATTCTATGATTATGCCTGTCCAACTGAAGCTCAGAGAAGTGACTGGCCAAAGGTCATTCAGCCAGTAAGGAGATGAGCTGGCATTCAAATTCAGGCATTTGACTTCCAAATCCAGGCCTCCCTCCATTGAAACTCCAGGAAGCACCAGAGATATTTCCAGGCATTCCCTTTCCCAAAACCACACCTCTACTTTGTAAACAGAGAAACTGAGGTAACCAAATTATGACTTCATTCAAAAAAGTGCAACGATGTTTGAGTCAATCCTAGAGTTTCATCAATATGGGGAATTTTTGATCCCAAGGCAAGTGATTTTACTATCCTAGGGGAATTCCCTATGTAGAAATTTCCTCATGTAGATGCATATCTGCAATTCCTCTGTGCTTAGAGTCTTGGAGAGCTACCTGGGGCACTGAGAGGTTATGGGGACAGCTAGCATCTGTTAGAGGCAGGTCTTGAACCCCGGTTTCCCAGACTCCCAGACATAAATATTCTATCTATGATGCTTTGAAGCATAATAATAACAGTTATGACATTCTTGCTAATGGACTAACAGATGCCACCATCCTCAAATATTCACAATTTTCAAACTCCTTGAAATGAAAAGCTTTCAAAATATAGAATCCTAGGGGCAGCTGGGTGGTACAGTAGATAGAGTGCCAGCCCTAGAGTCAGGAAGACTCATGTTTTAGAATTCAAATACACTTCAGACTCTCACTAGCCGTGTGACCCTGAGCAAGTCACTTAACTCTGTTTACCTCAATTTCCTCATCTGTAAAAGGAGCTGGAGAAGGAAATGGCAAACCACTCCAGTATCTTTGCCAAGAAAACCCCAGTGGGGTCACAGAGAGTCGGACAGGACTGAAATGACTGAACAACAACAAAGCAAAGGAGACTTAGCATACAGTAAGTGCTTAATAAATGCTAGTTCATTGACATGGAAGAAAAACTGAATTTGGAAGCAGAGAACTGACATTGGAATCCTGGCTCTACTACTCACTAAGTGACCTTGCCTTGTCAGGGCCTTAGTTTCCCCATCAGCAAAATGACAGAGTTGGTTTAGATCTGAGGTGTCAGACATGGAACCTTGCAACATTCTTTCTTGAATACTGTTCCGATCAGATTTACATGTAATTGGTAAATATTTAACAAATAAAAATACAATAGAGCACAGATAATGGGAATATATGGTTTTCTAAGTCAAAATGCAGCCCACGGGGATCTTTTTGTAGTTTAGTGGACCATTTCTTACTGAGTTTGACACCACTAGTCTCTGAAAGTAGTGTCCCACTCTCCGTGACCCCATCTGCTGTTTTCTTGGCAGAGTTACTAGAGTGTTTGCCATTTCCTTCTCCTCCTTCTCCTCCAGATGAGCAAATGGAGGCCAACAGGGTTAAGTGACTTGCCCAAGGTCTCACAGCTAGTAAGTATGTGAGGTCAGATTTGAACTCAGGAAGATGAATCTTCCTGACTTGGCTGGTGCTCTGTGCACTATGGCGCCCCCTAGCTGCCCTGCCTTCTAGGGTACCAGCTTTAATTCTATCATCCTAACACTTGAGTTTTATTCCCCTGACAAATAGATCGGCTCTTTGAAGGCAAAGACTGTCTCATGCTCTGACACTCCTCCAGGGCTGGGGATAGGATACATGTGCCATAATAGGTGGTGAATGATGAATTGTCTGGATTAGTGGGGCATATTGAAATTTCAGCCCTTTAAGCCTCACCTGCCTCTATCCCCTCACTACTTTGTTAACACCAAATAAGCTAATTTCCAGTAGAGGGGGACCTTCTCCATTTGTGGAGGCCGTTGAAGTTAGAGAGACTGTATAAAAACAGTATTGATTATTCTAGGGTGTATTTTGGCAGTGTGGGCAGTGGATAGAGGCTTGACTTGGCGGTCTAAGGTCTAGGCTCAGAACCTGCCTCTGATTCCCTACGTGGCGGGACTTTAGTAGGGTCACTACCCCTCTCTGAGCTCGGGGTTCCTCATGTGTCAAATGAGGGTGCTCTAAGCTTCCAGCTCTAAAACTGTGGGTTCTAAAGCTTCTGGCCATTGCAAAGATCCATGAGCGATTTCCAAGCTTTGTTGCCATCTAGCGGTGAAACCAATCCCCAGACTCTGTGCTCTCAGGAGAAGAAAGATTGGATGCCAAGAACCAGAGGATTCCTGAAAAACGAAACTGAAATGTCATTAGGGCCTGGATCTCAAGCTGAAACCTGGAAACAGAAACTCTTCCCCTCCCCCACTCCTCCCAGCTTCACAAAGGACATAAATCTCTTGCCTGCCTTCCTCTCTGCCTTTATGACATCCTGGATGGAAGGCTGGTATTAGAGTTGGAAAAGGTAGGAAGACCTAAGTGACTTCCCATCTCAGAGTCCCAGAGGCTGCTCTTGGACTCTAAGTTACAGAGAATTGTTGATCCATATCAGGAGTGGGCATTTCTACACAGGGAATCCCTCCCCGCTTCCCAATTGTGTAATCACACCAGCCTGAGCCCCAAATTACTATTTGTCAAATGAAGGTATGACTCAGTTTCCCAACAAGTTCTAAGGTTCCTTCTAGTTCTGACATTCTTCTAAGGTCCCTTTTAGATGTCACATCCAACATTCCAAGACTTCTCCTAGGTCTGATATTCCACGTTGTAAGATCTGTCCTAGGTCTGCCCCTTTATGTACTCACATCCCTGACACTGAGAGTATTCTCTATTAGGATCTGTCCCAGGTCTGACATTCCATGTTCTAAGGTCTATCTCTGGTCTGACATTCCACATTGTAAGATCTGTCCCGGGTCTGACTTTTTGTGTACTCACATCCCTGACAGTGAGAATATTCTACATTCTAAGATCTGTCTCAGCTCTGGCATTCCACATTTTAAGATTTGTCCCACGTCTGACATTCCATGTTCTAAGGTCTGTCCCAGGTCTGACCCTTTGTGTAATCACATCTCTAACAGTGAGAATATTCTCTGTCCTAGGATCTGTCCCAAGTCTGACATTCCATGTTCTAAGGTCTGTCCCAGGTCTGGGACATGAAACGAAGGATGGCTTCCCTTGGCACAGACATACCCCTCCTTGTGAATGGAAAGGCCACTCCAAGGACTGACCCTTAGGGAACACACCTTCACACAGGTATTTGGCAGGCCTTCTCCCAGCTGCCTCAGGGTACTCTCATGGTGGCATTTTGGGGGAAAGCCCCAGATTAGGAGAGGAGCCTCGTCCTTCCTGACCTCCCATTGTCCCTTTTGTCCAGGCCCCCAGAGCTGCCTCCATCCTCCCACATGCTCTGCTTCTGGTGCCTCCAGACCCTCTGTTCTTCCTCTATCTGAAGCACTGACAGCTCCTGTTCCTTAGCATGGCCCATCAGAAGCAATGTCCCACTTGAGCTTGGTCCTCCAGGTTGTGAGCACCGGCTCCCACATTTCCTGGCTCTGTGACCTTACACAAGTCATTGGGCCTCTTTGTAATTCTACTTCTCTATTGTCAAAGGAAGATAATACTTAGAGGACCTCGAACTAGAACAGACCTTCAAGACCATACCATTCATCCCTTCATTTTACAGATGAGAAGAAGGCACAGTCATGCATGCAGCCAGTCTATGTCAGAATCGAGATTCAGCCTCTGAGGCCACAGGCAAGGCACAGAATCTGGAGTCAGAGGCTTGGGGCTGGAGTTTTGGTCCTCCCAATCACTGTGACTTTGCATGAGTCACCATGCTTCTCAGTGCCTCAGTCTCCCCATCTGTAAAATGAGGAGATTGGACCCAATGACCTCAAAGGTCCCTTTCAACTCCAAATCTGTGCTCCTATGGCATCCCTAGGGTTGTCTTCTTTTTTTGTTTCCTGGTCCCCTTTGGCATCCTGGGACTCTTTCCTGAATTTAAACAAATGAAATACAAAGGATTAAGAAGGAATCCAACGATGTTAAAAAAAATAGCTATCAAGATATTTTAAAAGCAAACAAACAAGTTTATGGACCCCTGTTAAGAACCTGCGACCTATGATCTCTGATCTGCACATTTAGCAATGTTCTTTTCCCATGGTGCCTCCACGCTATCCCAGTATTGCTGGATAGAAAGCACTTTGTAAATTGAAGAGACTGTAAAAAATATGCATTATTATTATCAAGACCAGGCTGGAATTTTTTAAAGGTACTTTTGCTTAGAAGTCATGGGGGAAACCATACTCAACCCTCAAAAAGAGATTTCCAAGCTTATATCACAGAATACAGATTCCTTACATTTCATACATATTTCGTTCATACCTCACTGTATTCCCTGCTAGAATGTAAGCATCTTGAGGACAGGGACTGTTTATTTTATTTTATTTTTTTCTTTGCTTTTCTTTGTATCCTTAGTGCTTAGCACAATGCCTGGCACATAGTAGGTGCTTAATAAATTCTTGTTGTCTGACTAAGACTATTCATCTCTCAGTCTTAGCAAGACTTGCTCTCTCCTTTTCTACTTATAAAATCTTTCCATGACACTCCCTGAGGTCCTTTCCAGCCGTAATGGTCTCTGGTCTCTGTCTGTGATGCCTCTTCTTGCATACAGGTCATCACTAGACACAGGCAGCAGCCTGCATACACTGGCCATATTTCTTTCCATCGCCCTTTGGGACCTCAACAATGTCCACTCCTCAGAGATCAATATGTTATATGAAGCCATATAGCATTTCTGGGAGAAGTTTGGAATTTGAGAAGAGGGGCTTTTCTTTTAGCAGGAGGGGAATTGGTAGAGAGGGGGTGAGGAGGAGGGAGGGGCTCATAGAAAGTGGGTTGCAGTAGAAAGAGCACTGACTCTTAAGTATGTCCTGAGTTCTAACTCCACCTCTCACTCCGAGGTCATGGCTGCCTGGGGCTCTTCTAATCAATCAGCCAGTCAACAAGTGTTTTGTACCTTCTACCTGCTTCTAGCCCAGCCCCTAAAGCTGTCATTTAGGGGAGAAATCACTGTGGAGAGAGAGTTGGCTTCTCTCTGGCTACCAACAAGCATATGGGCGCAGGAACCCTGGGAGCGGCGACCAAGCCCAGACCACTGGTCCTGCCTCTGGCCCTGTCCTCACAGTCACCATTCTGTGAAGCAGCCCTTGTAAAGATGCAGCCCTTCAGGGGCTCCAGTCACAGATGCTGAAACCCAGAAAGGAGAGTTCTTGCTCCCAAAGTCCTGGGCACCACCATACGGTTCAATATCGGATCTGAGTCTGGCGGTGGACATGGCTTTGAAAAAGCAGCTTGAGCATCTGTTTGGTAGCTGCTCCCAAAGGACCTTGGCATCTTTCCATGTGTCTTGCAGCTGAAACTTTTCCTCTGTATTGCCTCTCCCATTAGAGCAGGAGGTACTTGAAGGCAGGGGCTGTCTGACTTTTCTTTGTGTATCCCCGTTGCTTAGTATAATGCTTCGGACACAACAAGCAATTAATAAATGCTTCATTCATTCATTCTTGTTTGAGACACTGTGCTGGGTGCTGGGGATATGAAGACAAAAGCCACGTAGTTCCTGCCCTCGAGGAGCTTACGTTCAACAGTCCTGATTGGGAGGTTATCCTGACACAGCTTTCAATTCAGTTGTTGACACTGGTCGAATGGATACAGCACTGGCCCTGAAGTCAGAAGCACCTGAGTTCAAATCCAGGCTCTGACACTTAGTAGCTGTGTGATGCTGGCAAGTCACTTAACCCTCTCTGCCTCAGTTCTTCATTTGTAAAATGAGCTGGAGAAGGAGATGATAAACCACTCCAGTATCTGTCAAAAAAAACACAAATAGGGTCACAGAGAGTTGGATATGACTCAACAACATGTTGCATAGTGAATAGAACTCTGAACTTGGAGTCAAAAAACCAGGTTCAAACCCTACCTCAAAGGCTTAGTTGTGTGACCTTGGGCAAGTCACTTAATCCGTCTTGGCTTAATTTTACTTCTTAAAGAGGCCTATTCACTGAATGGGCATTACCTCATTCAACGTGAACACCTGAAAATGCCTTAGCCTGAAAGGGCCAGGGTCCCCCATTGCATCCTGGGTCATCTCCAGTGCGGCTGGTGACCTTGCACAGCCCTCCCTCACTCAAATCAAAGTCAACTGCAAGTCGTGTCGTCATTTCCCTGATGTCGTGGTCCTCTTCGAGAATGAAGGACAAACACAACAACAACAATTTTACTTACCCATAAAAAGGTGTATACTTGAAAATCTCTAAGATCTCTTCCAGTTCTAACCTGCGATCTATCCATTACTATATAGCTCAGGAGATAGAAGTTACATTGACCCCACAAAAGAAGATTAAAGAAATAAATGAAAAGGTCCCTGAATTTGGAGTCAAAAGACGTGGGTTTGAACATTGGCTGTCAGCTACCTTCCCTGGTCAGTTGGTCAGCTAACATTTATCAAGCAGTCGTAACATGCCAAGCACTGTGCTAAGCCTTGGGAATACAAATCCCAGCAGAAAGTTCCTGCCCTCAAGGAGCTGACATTCCAACAGGAGAAGACAATACTGAAAGAGAGGAAGGGAGAGAATGCCCTGAGTACAGCCTGGAGAGGAATGAGACATGGCTGGTCTGGACGTCCTCCTTAAAATGGAGGCTCTGGAAGAACCATCTAATCAGAGGCAGAGGCAATAGGACCAGAGGGTACTTCCCAACATGTGAATTCCAGGGCTGCACTGAGGCTAAGGCTTCAGGTTGAAGGGCATAGTGGAGGAGGTCCACAGTGCAGCCTGGAGAGGAAGGGCCTCAGTTTCCTCGTCTATAAAATGGGTAGTTTAGACTAGATGGCCTCCAAAGTCCAAATCTATGTGTTATTGAACCCAGACCAAAATGACATGTTTAGACATCCATGTTGTTCTGGTGTCCAGTGAAGTGCCTTAAGTCTATGTCATATGAGGATTGGTTGGAGGAATTGTGGAGGTTTGGCGTGGAGAATAGGAGACTTAGAAGGGATATAATTTCTCTCTTGAAGAGTACAAAGGACTCTCAGGTGGAAGAGGGATTAACTGTTTTGTTTGACCTCAGAAGGTAGAACTATGGGCAATGAAGGGAAGGCAAAAAGGTCCAATAGAGACTGTCTATTGGGGAAAACCTTCTTCCCATGCATAGCAGCCACCCCTAAGTGGGACGGGCTTCCTGGAGAGAGAAAGGGCTCCCCTCCTTGGACACTTCCAAGAAATAAAGGTTGGACAGCCACGTGTTATAGGGAGGAATCTTCTGGCTTGGGCTAGACCAGATCGGCCACCAAGTTCCCTTCCTTCTCTCAGATTCTGAGATTCTGAAACACCAGGGCCTTCAAGGATTGAGTAAGACAATACCAATAATTGAGACAGAAGGAAGGAACAGTACCCATGATTTCAATGATATCATGAATTCCTGGTTGAAAAAATTCCCTCTTACCAATGCAGGGGCAGTTCTTACCCTGAGATCCACAAAACACTTTTTTAATTTTTAAAAATATTTTGACGATTATATTTTAATATAACTGGTTTATTTTATTTTATCTGTTTAAGAGTATTATTTGGAGAAGGGACTCAGAGGGTTTGCCAGGCTGTTAAAGGGGTCTGTAACACACACACTAAAAGGTAAATAACCCTGGTCTTAGAGAGCAGCCTGGGATACTCAAAAAGGTGTAAGAGGCAGTGCTTCCTGACTGCCAGGCCTGCTCTCTTTCCACAAGGCCATGATGCCTTGACAGTAGTGATAGTAATCCCTATGTCTATGCTGCTTTGAGGTTTGCTGAGTTTCTTCCCCTAAACCTATGAGATAAGAAAAATGCTTAGCCTAAGTGAAGGAGCAGCTTGAGGGGAAGACGGGGAGAAGACTGCTGAGAGGCTGACCCAGAATATGATGTTTGGAGACACAACAAACAAACAAACCCCCTTCCCCAGGCTCCTCCTCTGCCCCAGCAGGGAGGTCAGAAACCAGCTGTTTCCACAGATGCTCCCTTAGCATGGGTAGGTCCTAGGAGATCACACTGGAGCCCCAAGCTGACCTCTCACAGGAGGTGGGAGAGTGTAAGTTAGAAGACTTTCCCCGGGCTAAGAGTGTCCCTGCAGAGAATAACAATCTCCAGGGACTTTTGGGAGGACATCCTCAATCCACAATCCAAAATCAAATCCAAGTCTACCTTCCCAACCCCAGTACAGATTGCACCCATCTCTTCCCAAGCTGATGTGGAAAAAAAGTTCCTCTCTTTATGACCAACAGGGTGGTCTCTCAGAACTCAGCTAGTCCCAAACTAGCCTCCTCCTTCAATGAAGTGGGACCTTCTAGAGCTTGTGTTCCCCTGGCCTGGCTTCGGGAACCCAGGCAAGGTCCCCCTGGGGCACCATGAGGTATCAGAGGAAGTTAAAAAGGGAAATTGCTCCCACCAGCTCCTTTGGGTTCAGTCACTATCTCAGTGAGCAAGACTGCCACAGGGCCTTTCAGAGCTGAATCTATGAGCCACCTATCCAGTTTCCCACCTCTACCTGGATACCTGGAGCCACATCAGCATCTCTCCCCTGAGCTCCAGGCATTCGTCTACAGGTGCATGCTGGGCAGCTCCACTTGGATTTCCCAGAGGTGACAAACTCAGTGCGCCCCAAACAAAACTCACTATCTTTACCCTCCCCCCAACCCACACCCCCTCTTTCTAACTCCCCTATTTCTACCAGGTATACCAGTTTCCTTCCATCTGCGTGAATTCACAGCCTTCTTCCCTCTCACTCATGCTCCATGTCCAATTAGCTGCCAAGTGTTGACTTTCCTTCCTCCTCAGCATATCCTGCATCCTTCCATTTTTCTGCACTCACAGTCTCCTACCTAATCCAGGCTCTCCTCACTTCTTTCTCAGACTCTTGTAAGAACCTTCCAATTGGTGTCTCAGCTTCTAGTCTTCCTGCCTTCTATCCATCCTCCATGTGACTGTTAAACTGATATAAAAATCCAGCACTTATTAAGCACCTGCTTTATGCAAAACATTGCTCTAGGTGCTGAGAGAACAAAGAAAAATGAACCAGTCCCTGTCCTCAAGGAGCTTAAATTCCAGTGGGAAGCAATGAGTGTGTTATATTAAAAATAAATACAAAGTGATTTTACAGGGAAGGGCTAGGGTAGCTGGGGGTAGGGGGAGACCAGGAAAGGCTTTCATGTAGGAGGTGGCATCTGAACTGAGCTTTGACAGGAACAAGGTGTTTTAACAATCCAGCTAGCAGCTTCTGTAGGGGGCAAAGATCCACCCACAGCCAGCACCCAGAAAGCTGCCGGACAGCACAGGTTCTTTTGACCTGCCTTAATAAGGAGAGCAAGGTGAAGGGGTTGGCAAGCTTACTTTAATTCAGCACACAAATATCATTCACTTAGTTCAGGGGGAAAAGCCAGCACCCTGAACTTCAGAGCAAAATACAAGCAAATTACAAACATCAACAGACAGACCTTGTCTGATTCAAATCCCAATACATAGTTACCAGAGTTCAACAAAGTCTC
>CM053625.1:310951510-310998608 GCA_028646595.1 Phalanger gymnotis
GTTCTGAGCTCCCGAGCTGAACCTAGATGTTGGTAACTATGAATTGTATTGAGTCTGTCTGTTTGTAATTTGTTTAAGGGCTCTGGAGATGGTGTTGATGAGGAGACTCCAGGCAGCTGTAACTAAGGAGCCCTCCAGCTTGTAAACCCGGATGCTGAGACTTTGTTGAACTCTGGTAACTATGTATTGGGATTTGAATCAGACAAGGTCTGTCTGTTGATGTTTGTAATTTGCTTGTATTTTGCTCTGAAGTTCAGGGTGCTGGCTTTTCCCCCTGATATTTGTATGCTGAATTAAAGTAAGCTTGCCAACCCCTTCACCTTGCTCTCCTTATTAAGGCAGATCAAAAGAACCTGTGCTGTCCGGCAGCTTTCTGGGTGCTGGCTGTGGATCTTTCTACCCCCTCCCCCCCCACAGAAGCTGCTAGCCGGATTGTGGACACACAAGAACATGGGGGTACACCCAGCCAGTGTAAAGCCTGGAGACAGAAGATAGAGTATCATGTGTGATGGGCAGGATGGTCACTTTGGCCGGACTGTGAAATGTGTTTGCAGGGAAGTAATGTCCAGGCAACCTGCAAAAGCAGTTGATGTCAGGTTGTAAAGGGCTTTAAATGCCAAACACATGAATCTGTATTTGATTCTATGGGCAATAGGAGGCCACTGGAGGTTGTTGAGACCAGGGATTTGAGACTCACTTGGGGAGCAGAAAGGAGAGGGTCAGACAGCAACAAGATGTCCCTGTTTTGCTTCCTGAAGAGGCTGGAATGTTCTGATAATTAGACAGGCAGTCAAGGTATTTAAGTCTCTGGAGCCAAGGAAGTTAAGTACCCAGTGCGGGAGGCATAACAGAGAATTTGAAAGAGTCCAAGAGTCACGTAGCTGGTGGAGAATAGGGAGAAAAATACAGCTGAGCCCCCTCCTTAAATAGAGACCCATGGCCCTGCCCTCCAGCCACTGGGTCCAATGAGAGGGCAAAGGATTAGATGAGAGCATCCAGCCAGTCCAGTTTTGCAGTGCTGGGATATTATCCAATGACGAGTTTCCTGGGGAAGGAAGGCATGATGGAGAATTCCGAAGAAGATTCAAATCCTACCTTTCAGACTGAATATCTGGGGGATCCTGGGCTAGTCACTTATCCTCTTTCAAATGTCATTCCCCCTGTGTGAGATAAGAGGGCTTGACTAGATAGATGATCTCCAGGGTCCCCTCCAGCTTGATGGAGCCACAAGCAAGCTCCGGCTCTTCCATAACAAAATTATGGGTCTAGTTGAGATTGCCAGCATCAGTGAATAACCTTATACCCAGTCATGCATAGAATGTGGTCCAGATGTGCTGGCCTGCCCTCGAGGTCATTCTGGCTGACCTTTCTCCTCCTCTCAGCCTGCCAGCACACTTGGTAGGGATTACCCAGGTGGTTTCTTGATTTAAAGGGACACTGGATCCAAAAACCAACAGGAGTCATTTTAGCCTCAGAACTGCAGGCAGTACGGATGATCGATTCACAAGACTATGGGGCTTTAAAGTTGGAAGGACCATAGATAGATAGATAAATGAAAAAATGAATGAATGAATATGCAGTTGAAGGGCCCTTAAGTAATCATCGAATCGTTAGAATCCTGGAGCCAGAAGAAGCCTCTAGAAGCTTCTAGTCGAGTCAGACAAACTTACAGAGGAATGCTAATAATGACAGCGATGATAACTAGTGTTTATATGGCACTTAAAGGTTTGCAGAGCGCTTTGTAAATATCGCCTCTTTTTGTCCCCTCACAACAAGACTAGGGGGCAGGGTCCATGAGGATCCCACTTTGCAGACATGGAGACAGAGAAGTTAAGTGACTTGCCCAGGGTCACACAACTGGTAAGCATCTGAGGTCACATTTGCACTCAGGTTTCCTGGCTCCATGTGCAGTGCTCTAACCACTGAACCATCTAGCAGAGAGGGAAGGGACCACCCCAACATCACATAAGAAGTAAGCAGAAGAGTCAGAATTTGAACCCAGGTCCTCTGACTCAGTTGCTTAGTGCCTTTTCCTGTGGCTATGCCAAGCTGACTCATAGGAAGAGACCTTGCTAAATCAGCTTCTTGTGGGGTCCTTAACCTTTCCTGTGTCCTGGACCCTTCTGGGCAGCATTTAGGGAAGCTGGTAGCCCCTTTCTCAGGGGAATGTTTTTAAATAACTGAGAGCAATGCTAAATTTCTGTTAGAGATTAGTGAAAATAGAGAATTTTTTTCCATTGAGTTTACCAAGTCTCTGAAATCTTTCTACAGACCCCCCAAACCTCTGGATAAAAGACCCTATTCTATCTAACCCCCTCAATGTATTTATGGGAAAGCTGAGGCCCAAAGAGGGGGGATGTTCCAGGTCACGCCACAAAGCAGAGGTGGAGCTGGGACCAGCAGCACATAAAGATGCTGAATCTGGAATCAGAGGATGTGGGTTGGACCTCCGACTGCCACTGACCGCCTGGGTGACTGCCAGTCAGTCATTTCACTGTTTGGGCCTCAGTTCCCCCATCTGTAAAATGAAGAGATTGGATTAGGCAGGAATTATAAAGTTCTTCCTAGCTTCCTAGCTCCAGGCCTGTGAACATATGAACAAAATCACATCTCCTGATTTGAGCCCTTCGAATACTACTTTCTAGCTCCTTTTTCCCATACAAACTCTGGAATTCCAGAGAGGTGAGGGCTGGGTCAGTACTAGAAGATTCTGCCATCCTTCTGTCCAAGTCACTTTATCCTGGGCCTCAGCCCTATTCCTACCCCCCCCATAAAACGGGACAGCTTCCCTGGGCCCCCTCCCTGCCTCAGGAATGCCATGCCCCCAAATGAAACCACTTGTAAAGTGCTCAGAGCTCTACACAGACCTGTGTTACACAAACACAGTGACCCGTCTCACTTTTGGTTGTCCCCACAATCAGTTTGCTGGTGGGACTGGGCATGGGTCAATGGATTCCCTCTTCGGTAGTAAGATCAGACTCTGCTCTCGTGGCTGCTGCCCCAAGAGCCAGGACAGATGTCTTCATGATGTCCAGGCCTGAGGCTGGCCATGTTGGGCTCCCAGGAGCCATACGTTCAAACCCCAAGAAGGGAAAATGAGCCGTCCCAAGTAACTGAGAATGGTGATAAAAGAGAATGTGAAATTTGGAGATTCATTACCTGCTGACTGGCCAGCACTCCTGATGTGACTGACCACGTCAATCCCTGTAGATGCTCTTCATGCCTAAGGAAATAAACATGGTCCTGAAATTCCTCCAATATGAGCTGGAAGCGAACGCAGAGGGCACTGAGTGCCACCACTACTGCAAATGTTATCACTACAATCAATCAACATTTATGAATCACCTACTATGCGCCAAGCACTGTGCCAAGTACGAGGGGGTACAAAATGAGGCAAAAGACAGTCCCTGCCCTCAAGGAGCTTCCATTCTAATGGCTCCAAAAGCTCCATGCCTTCCCTCATTCCCCTAGTTGCTAGTACCCTCCTGTCCTCCCTCAGTGAATCCTGAGAGGTGGTGGCATGTACCCTAACTCACACTGTTGAAGTTATAATTATGTGAAATATAGTCATTGGTTCCAGTCCAATGGAAATTTTCAGGGCAAATTTGAATAATATGGACGCTTCATGAATTGCATCTGGTGACTTTCTATTTTAGCTAATCATTCTTGTGCAGTAAGCGCTCATCTCAGTTTCTTCTACTTGCTGAAGAAATCCAAGGGCTCTCAATCCTGGCCACCTTGCTCTGGTTAACTTTGTGGCAGGTAACAGGTGACCCCACCCCTTCCACACACACTTTCTCTATTGTTTCAAAAACATTATCAGGGACTTGGCTCAACAGTGCCCCCTACTGGATCATCATGGTCACCACGTTTCCTCCTTTGCCCAGCTTCATCATTGCCCAGCTTAGTTATTATTATCCATTCATAAATAATGTAGGTCTTTTCTTTTTCCCTTACCCTGGCCTCCAAAATCAACACAGAGCTGCCTTTTGAGTGGTTTTAAGTCTTACCCCCACGCCTCGGCACAGCATGTGGGGTAATATTAGTCTAGACTGTGGGCCCTCCCAGCAGGCCCACAAGCTCTGGCAAGTTCTACCATGATGGAATTACAAGCCTGGCGACAGACTGTCTGGCTGCAGTAGGGGGTGGGGGTGGGGGGAACAGGCACTGAGGTCCAGACCCAGAACCCCAGCCTCTAGGGGAGGAATTCTCAGTCCAAGGTGACCCATGATTAAGCAGCTCTCTGGGGAGGTATACCGGGAAATTATAATAACAAATACAGAAACTTTACAAATTACAGAAAATCAGTTCATCTTGATCTTGGTCTTCTTAAAAGTTTTATGATGCCTTTTATTTTTTTAGGCAGACGCTTTAAAATTAGAAATTGGAAATCAGGTGCCAACCTGCCCAGGTAGAGCGAGTTTCTTCACCCAGGAACCAATGACGTCATAGGTCCAGTCCCTTTTTATACCACGACTATTTCTTCAAAACAGACGGAAGCAACTCAAAAACAACGGCACCCGACAGCCTTTGCACCGTTCTTCCCACTTCTTTCTTCAGAGGAGGGAGCAAGCTTCGGTATTCGTTCTCTGGAATTGAGATTGGTTATTGCAGTTAATCCAAGTTTGTCTGATAGCATTGCTTTCATTTATATTTTTGTGGTCATCTCGTCTTTTGCTTTCCTGCTTCTGTTTCCTTTATTCTGCATCCGTTCATACAAGTCTTCCCAGGCTTCTCTGAATTCCTCATATTTTTCCTTTCTCGCAGTTTAATCATATTTATCAATCCTCATAAGCTACAGTTGTTCAGCCATTCCCCGGTTGATGGGCTTCTGTAGTTTTACAGAATGAAAGTTGAACGCCTGTCTCAAAGCTCATTTGCTTAACATTCTTCTCATTGGTGGAGACGGATGATAATACTCCACACCTGCACAAGGGGCGGAGTTAAGGATTCTAGAAAGAAGAGAAATCTTAACTGGTCTTCCCAACTTCGACATTCAAGAAAGAGTGCTTCCAGACTCCACTTAGCTCCGTGAAGGGAAAATCTCTGGGAAGAAGATAACTTGTAGGGGAGCCTCCCCTCGATTCTGCCTCTATACTCTGCTTGCTTCACTGTGGGCTTCAGGGAATGACCATGGGTGAGATCTGAGACTCTCTCTTGGATGAGCTAAGATGTTTCACTGCCAACGAGAGAGTGCCTTCACCCTGGGTACTCTCGGGTGTGTAGTCTCATCTTTTTATCTTTTCTGGTTTCTGTTTGCTATCAGATGGGATGAATGGGTTCATGGCTTTATCTGCTAATCTCCATGTGGTCTTTGTGGCGCTTGGCCAATTGAAGGGGTTGCTATCTGGAGCTCGGCTTGAACCCCTACACTAACAATATTTAGGTGATGCAGATAGATATTATTCCATCTCTCTGCCCCAACCTCCCGATCCAGAGGTTGTCCAGACCGGCTAGAATCAGTCTACTTTTGGAGAAGGGTGGGTAGAAGGGACCTTAGAGACATATCTTTGTGGCTCTAGGGAGACCCATGTGTACACACAAAGCCTACGGGGGCAGCACATACACATCCCTTACAATAGTCAGTCAATAAACATTTATAAAGCGTCTGCTATGTGCCGGGCACTATGCTAAGTGACCGTAGAGGCCATGTGGTCAGAGGACCGGATTCAAATCCTGCTTCCAATGCTCCGACTCTGGTCCTGCCTTCCCCAACAGTAAAACGAAGGGCTTGGACCCCATGGCAGAAGAGCCTGTGGATTATCGGCCACACTGATGGTTCTTATATATAACTGCCCCTTTAAAGGGTCCAAACCCAGACTTGGCGTAGAAAACTCCCAGCCAGGGGACGTCCTCCTCCATTGCAGATTGCAAGTTCTCTGGTAACCAGATCTCCCCAAATAGAGCATTATTTGCCCAGCTGGCTCTTAATGCCATTTATTTTTAAAGAGCCAAAGCTCTGGGGTTTTGGGAGGAAAACCCCCAGCATGGAGACGTCCTCCTCCAATGCAGATTACCTGCAGCTCCTCTGCCTAGGCACTGGTGAGTAGCCCAAGGTCACCTTGATGGCCTCCATCTCTCATGCCACGCTGGCTCTCCAGGGAGCTTATCATTCTGGGCTCTAGGACAAGGCTCCTACAGGGCAGAACCAGCGCAGCCCACGATGCAGAAGAGGCCCGAGGCCCGCCCCTATGACCGCTAGGCCCGCCCACCAGGCTAGGGCCCCGCCCCCGCCAGGAGGCCCCGCCCCCACGATCCTCGCCTCCAGACGGCAGGGTCTCCTTCCAATCCGGCTGCCGCTCACCGCCTTGGCCCCGCCTCCTTGCTCGCTTACGTGCGTGCGCGTGCTGCGCCGTGACGTAAAGCGCCGACGCCCACGCCCACGCCGCCTTCGGCCCGCGGCTGTCTCCAGTGGAGCCGAGGAGCGTGCGCCGGGTCTGGAAGCACAGCCGTGGGAGGGAGGCGGGTCCCCGGCTCTGCCCTCGGAGCCGCCCGGGGCCGAGATGCGCCGGGCCCGCTGCGCCCTGCTCCCGGGGGCCCTGCCAGGGCGGCGGAGGCAGGGCGGCCCTGCAGGTGAGGCCGCGGGCGGGCGGGCCGGGAGGGCCGCGGTTTAACGTTCGTCCGTCAGTGTGTCCGAGTCCTGGGGGCCTTCGAGGAGCGAGGCTGCGGGGCCCGGCCCGGCTCAGGCTCCGGCTCCCGGGGAGGCCGCGCGCTGGCCTTCAGAGGTGCTATTGTCGTTGTCGTGGTTGTCCCCGTCGTTTGTAGCCCGGCTCACCCCAGCATCCTCTGGGCCTCAGTTTCCCCCTCTGCCGCCCCGCAGCTCCGATCTAGGACGGAGCGTGTCACGGACCTGAGAAAAATCCTCGCCAATGGCCTCCCGTCTGACCTTCCTGACCCTGGCAAGGGCAGGAAACTGAGGCCCGGAGAGTTTGTAGGACTTGGCTCGGGGCCCCCGGAAGGATTTAACCCCCGCGCTCCAGCCGCGGCGCCCCCTTTTAGGTTGGGAGGTGTTTCCCTCTTAGCGAAGTAGGTCCTGAAGGGATTATCATCACCCCCATTTTACAGATGAGGAAACTGAGGATCAGCGAGATTGAGTGGCATTCCTGGGGTCTCCCAGTAACATGGATGGGGTGGGGGGGAAGCTGATGTGCAGTTTCTTAGTCATGGAACCAATATCGAGGGAGGCGGGATCTGCTCTCCACCCAGAATCCTGTTGTGTGCCCAGCAGAACTCGAACCCAGGCTTTCCAGATTCCTAGGGCTGTTTCCGTCCCCTGGGCTGGGTTGGAATAAGACTGTAGAAATTATTTAATCCGATGTTCTCGTTTTACAGATGAGAACATTCATTTCCATTCCCCAAGCATTTGCCCATTTTACAGATGAGGAAACTGAGGAAGCAGCGTTACTTGACTTGGCCAGGGTCACACAGACAGTAAATGTCTGAGGCCAGATTTGAACTCAGGAAGATGAGTCTTTGTGTCTCCAGACTACTTGACTGGCCCTGCCAAGCAAAGAGCCAGGTATACAACCAAGGGAAGAGGATGTTCTCTAATGAAAGACTTTTTTTGCCAGGGGTACTTTAATAACCAGCATTTATTAAAAATATATACAATGGAGAGGCATCCTGGCATTGTAATATGTTTTTAACACTCTGAGGTTTAAAGAAAGAATTTCCTCCCCAGTAACTCCATCACACAATATAGGGATTATTATGTTTTTCAGCTGTGGGGCTTGAAGGAATTCAAGCCTTGGTTTTGCCTTTTGTTTTGTTTTTTCCTTTGGTGGTTCTAAAATAATGGTAAGAACTCACATTTGTTTACAGGGTGCTTTCCTAACGACAGCCCTGTGGGATAGCAGTATTAGTGTCACTTTCCCCGTTTCATACATGAAGAAATGATAATAGTAATCCTAGCTGGCAGGAGGCTCAGGGAGGTTAGATTACACTCAGGCTCACACAGCCAGTATCAATGCTCAGCCTCCAACCCAGGTCTTTTAATTAAAAGACTGGTTGATTCTTCCAGTACTCAGAGACTTGGTAAGTAATAGAAAGTAAAATCCTGGTATTGATTGAATACAGACTGAAGCAGGCTGTTTTTCACTTTCTTTCATTAGTTTTCCTTTATTGGAGCCTTGTACAAAATGACTAATATGGAAATGTTTTACATATTTGCACATGTATAACCTAAAAAAAGGAAGTAAAATCCTATTATCTGGACATATAGAAAATGAGAGTTGGGAGCAAATTTAGATCAAAACCCTTCATTTTGCAGATGAGGGAACTGACCCAAATAGTTAATGTGATTCTGTCCAGTTAGTGGTGAGCCAGGGCTCAAAACTACCCTCTCCAAGGTAGTGATGATAAAATGGTATTTTACCAGCCGAAAGCAGCGGGCTTCTCAGTCGCCATCCTCTTTGGCCGTTGCAGTTTGATGCTGTTGACCACTCTTCCTCGTCACTCTGTTCTCTCTTGGCTTCTGTGACATTGCTCTGTCTTGTCTCCCCACCCCTCCACCCTTTGTTTGGACATGCCACAGTCTCCTTTCCTCGATCATCATCCTTCTCCCACCAGTTGAGCTTGGCTTTCCTGAGGCCTTTCCTTACATTCTGTTCCCTCTCTGGACTCATGCTCTTGGTGGCCTTGTCAGCTTCTATGAGCTCAGTTACTGTCTTCATGCAGAAGACTCCCAAATCTATATACTTAGCCCTAATCTCCCTTGGGAACTAGTCTCATGTCACCACCTGCCTTTCAGTACCTTTACTTAAAAGCCCCAAAGGTATCTATTCAAAATGTCAGAAACAGACGTTATGTTTTCCTAAAAAGCCTCCCCAATTCCAGACTTCTTGTTTCTGTTAAGGACACCATCATCTTTCTAGTTTCCCAGGCTTACAGTCTTGGTGTCATCTCTGACTCCTCCTGCTGAACATTTAGTTGTCAAGTCTGGTTGATTACAGGCTCCTGCATCTGTCATTTTTTCCTGTTGACCCAGCCACTGCTCTCGTTCAGACACTCCTCACTTCTGGGCCCGATGAACTGTTTTAATTGTTTCCTAACAGCTCTCCATGCTTCTGCTCTCCCTTCTACATGCAGTGCATCCAGCAGGCAAGTGCTGGGTTGATGTTTCGGAAGTGCAGTGCTGACCATGCCCTTCTGTTTAGAATCTTCAGGAGCTCCCAGGTGTTGCTGTTTTCAAATCCCCAATCTTCGGCCTGGCGTCTAAATACCTGCATAAGCTGGCTCCCTCCCACCTGTTTTACAGAGCTGTTAATTAATATAACTCCATCGTGTGGCATCGCTATCCAAGATGCAATCTTCAGTTAGATTTTGAAAGGATAAAGATTTCATGGACTCTGCCTTCCGGCTAAACTGACTTGGTGTGCCTGACATTCCATCTCTGTCCTCACCTGTGCACAGTCAGGTATTCATGTGTAGAATGCATCTCTCTACCTGCTCCTGCCTTTTGATACTCCTGGCTTTGCTTTCGAGGCATAGCTTAGTAACCCTTTCCTACTGAGAGCTCCTTGATCACCTTCCTTATTGGTGCCCTCCCCTCCTGAAGTATTTACATGCTTTAGATTGTCCCCAGGGAGGCTGTAGCTTCACCAGTACAGGCCTCTTTTCACATTTATCTCTATTCGAAGCTCTTATCAAACTGCCTTAAAAATGTGCCTCATTTCCCCCCAGGCCAGTGCTTTTCCCCTTACTCCACATTGCTTCCTCTTGAAAGAATAATCTTACAGGTCATATAATCCAAGCCACCTTTGTTTTCAAACTAAGAAAACTGTTACCTAGGATGGGAGAGGGAAGTTTCCAGATTTGATGACAAAGCTAGTACTAGAACCCTGGTTTCCTGACTTCAGTCCAGGCCTCATCTTTACACCAGGGTGACCTTGCTTTCTCTGCTGGCACAAAGCCAGACACAATCCTGGCTGGCTCAGCAGACCCAGGCTGCCCCTGGTAGGAGAAGGCTTTGTCCATATTACAGACTCTTCCCTTGGCTATTGGCTTTCCACCCCAGCCAGCTAGTTGATGTCACCACTGCCTGGATCTTCCCCCCTCCTTACACGTTGGCATGTCTGGTGTGTGGAGAGCCCGGAGGGGGAAGTGATGGTTGAAAATGTTCACAGCACAGCTGAGCAGACTGTTGACTTTGGCCTAGCATCACCTGATCTTCTGCAGGTGTGGAGGTAGGATTTTTGTTGTGAGTTCATGTAAAAATCATTAAGAATATGAAAGCCATAGGTAGGAATTGGGGCTTTAGGGAATGTTTTTGTTCTGCTTAATGGCCACAGGTTGCTTTTTGGCAAATTGGGACTGACTGAAATGGCAGGGTGCAGAATATTGTATAGTGAAAGCATTTAAAAAGGAAAAATTTCATTATTAAGAAATGTCCATCTGGAGGTTATTAACATATTCCCTTTTCAATTCAATTCTGGTTTCATCTCACACTGCCATCTTTTAATGCACTTTACTCAATTTAATGAAAGGAAAAATTTTTCAGCCTTAGAAAACATTGAAAGGATCATACCTGTTCTGTCTTGAATTTACTCTGTCATTGATTTGTGCTATTTTTGGTTGTCGAATTAACTGAATTATAAAATGAAATGGGATTTTCCCAAACTGCCAGATTTCGTATTCACATGCCTCCTAGGTAGTTAGCCACGTTCATATTAATGTATAGGAAACCATGTGGTCACTAATTAATTCAGCAAGAAGTTAAGGCCCCTCTGTGGTGAGAATCATTAAATAAGCAAAACTAATGGTGCAGCCCAAGAGCCGGGGGTGGGGTGGGGGGCCCTAGCCCCTACCTGGACAAGTCTTTAAATCTCTTTGGAGGCTTTAAACCCTAAAGTATCATGTGGTTGTAAGTCCTTACCATTAGGAAAAGACACTTGTCAATATCATTTAATTAGTAAAAGAATGTAACAAGACAACTCTTAGGCCATAGACAATCGTGTATGTGAACTTGCAGCACAGATTAATCAAAAGCAACAGAGAAATCCAAAACAATTATAAGACAGAATTATTCAGAAATGATTTCTCGGCGGAGGTGAATATTGACCCGGACCTTGAAAGTGTAGGATCGGGGCTGGCTGGCGGAAGGGAAGGAGGAGGCAGGGTAATGGTGGCATTTTAGATTCAAGACAATAGTGTTGCGAAGGCCATGATGGGAGGTGGTAAGGAATGTGGCCTCCCTGTAGCATAGGACAGTAGCAGTAAGATAGGAAAAGAGGCCAATTGGAAAGGCTTTGGATGCTGAGTGGGTCAGCTTGGTTCCGCCCCCTAAGCATTAGGGAGTATTTCCAGGTTCTTGAGCTGGTGAATCATGTGATGATGGAAATGTTCTAGGAAGGTGCACCTAGCTGTGGTGTGCACGCTGATGAGCAGCCGCTAGGAGGCTCTTGTTCTGGCCTGCACCTCTGTGGGGGCTGCGGAAATGGAGAATGTAAGAGGAAGAAATGGCAGCATTTGGTTAGTGATAGAATGTGAGGCTAGGAGAAGCTGGGAAAAACCAAACTGAACCACGGTCTTTTGAGAATCTGAGAGATGTAGAGAATGGTGCTGCCTTCTGCAGACATGGTAGAGGGGCCAGGGAGAGTCAGGTCTGGGTGTACTGAGTTCGAAGGGGTGCAGCGGAGGGGGCCGATTTTCATGTGAGAAGTGGGAGATGGAAGATTGACTTTGGCATGGGCTTAGTCACGTAGGGCTGGCTTGGAGGTCAGGTGGGGAAGGGAGATGGAGGAACTACAAGGCTACCTGCCTCTTCCTTAGTGGTCTGACTCACCAATGATGGGATTGGGGGGTTAGTTGTTACACCTGGACAATATCTGTCCTCCTCAGAAAGCTCCCCCAGCTTCCCATTGCTTCTAGGTTAACATGTAAACAAACCAGCCATTCTGCTTGACTTTTCAACCTTGTCACAATCTGGTCTCATCCTAGCTTTTCTTCCTCGTTGTACATGGCGTTCCCTCCAACACGCTGTGGCTCAGCCAAATCGGCTTTCTCTCAACTACTCCCCAGCAGCACTCCAGCTCTTGTCTCCATGTCCTTATACTGGCTCCCTCCCTACCTGGAGTGCACTCTTTCCTCGCCTCCACCTTATGGAATCGCTCTTGAGGACCCAGCCCAAGACCCGCCTTCTCCCTGAGGCTTTTCCTGATCCCCATGGCTGCTCATACCTCCCCTCCAGTTCTCAGGCTGTATTCTGTATCTGGTGATTCTGCATCTGCTTCTCTGTCCATGCAGATGTATAATTGAGAGCAGATTGTTCCATTGTGTTTGGTTAGGTATCCCCAGCATATAGCACGGTGCCTGGCCCTTAGCGTGTGCTTCATCATTGCTTGTGGTTTGATCTCTTATATGTCAGCCTTGCCTCCCCACAGAGATCATCACCCTGAGCCTGCATCAGTCACATTTTCTTCTGTCGGCTTCCTAACTCTAGTCTGGTGCTGAGCATACAGACGTCAGAGATGGCCTTTTTGTTCTCTAAGGAGCAGTCTGATTGTGACTTTCACCTGTGCTCCCAGCTGGGGTGTTTTGTGGTTGGCGCAGTACAGTTGTTACCTAAGGATCCTGAGTTGCTGACTTAGGAATGCCAGATACTCCGTTAGGACTGGTCTTCTTGTGCAGTGCTTTACAGAGAGCCCTTCCTCTGCCGTGCCTGAGCCGGTAGCAGTCAGTCAGGTGGGGCTGTCATTGGAAACACATTTAGGTTCAGTTAAATAGCAACGTACTCAGCAAACATTGTCCTTGAGCTGAGATCCCGTGTATTAGGCTTCATGGTGTATTGTATGGTCAGTTGCTCACTAGTATGTGAAATGACTGATCAGTGGGAATTTTTTTCATCTCTCATGAGTGCCTAAGACCAAGATGTGTCTCATAATTTTTTTCTGAATTTGTTTCTTCCTCCCTAAACTCTCCCTTACGTTTCAGTAACATAAGGTATTCTGATGCTTTGAATGATGTCCTTGTCCAGCTTTCTAAGCAGCCGCCAATAACAATAATAATAATAACTATCATTTATATGGCCCTTATTATGTGCCAGGCACTGTGCTAAGGGCTCTATGATTATTACCATGTTTGATCTGCACAACCACCCTGGGAGGTAGGTGCTATTATCTATACCCATTTTACAGATGAAGAAACTGAGGCAGTCAGCGGCTAAGGTGCTTGTCCAGGCTCACACAGCTACCAAGTGTCTGAGGTTGAGTATTTGTCTCAGGTCTTCCTGAATCCAGGCCCAGCACTCTGTGCCCTGTGGTACCCCCTTGAATCACCTTCTGATTACCTGCTGTCATTCACCAAGATTCTTTGGGCTAGGACACACCAAACTAGGGCCTGCTAGTCTTTATCCTTTCCTGGCGCATCTCTGAAGGTTGCACCTCTGCTGGGGGTGTGATCCAGTCATCAGTGGGCTGCGCCAGACACCTCCTTCAGCTGTAATGCACTATTGGGAATTGTAGCAAGTACATGATCAAGGATGTGGAAGATTGCTTTGACTGTGTCATCTCTCTCATCTCCAGGAACGAGAAGGCTTTGGCTCCATGGGTACTCAGCTGATTTTATAACCACACGTTGAAACAACTGAGACCAAGAGCCTTGGTTTGATTTCTCCTACTGATCATCTCAGCATGGGGAGGTAAGTGCCTGGTACCAGGGCTTGGCATCATTCTCCATTGGAATAGGTCACAAGTTTGTAGCATGAGTTAAGTCAGCTAGACACTAGGAATAAAAGTGTATGGTGGTAGTAGCCATCTTTTTTTGGCTGTTCCAAGCCCAGTGGGACTGATGTCACAAAAGGGTGTGACAAACCAGAGTGATGAGAAAGGGGCCTGCTGTAGCTGTCAGGGAAGGGGCAGAAGTGCTGGTGTCTCTCAGACACGGGGTAGCCGTTTACAGCTCTCTGAAGGATGGACAGGAGGAGAGGCCCCTAAAGAAAGACAATAGAAATAAAGAGGGGGATTTCTCATTTTTAGTGTCAAAACCCTGCACAAACCCTCTCCTTCTTGGAGCAGCCCCTTTGGGGGTTGTCATAGCTCTTCTGTCGACTGCCTGTCCAGCTCCGCCCAGTGGCTCAGCCGTTTCTGCTGCTTTTATCCTATGGGTCTGAATTATAAAAAGATTGGCCTAGGGCTCGGAAAGTTATCAGAAATATTTTCTTGACTAGGAAGGATAATTTATTTTATTTCCATTCTTTTTTATTTTTCCCACTTAATAGTATTTTATTTTTTCCAACTACATGTAATAGTTTTCAACATTCACTTTTATAAGATTTTGAGTTCCAAATTTTTTTCTCCCTCCTCTGCCCCTTCCCCAAGAGGGCCAGCAATCTGATATAGGCTGCACATGTACAATAATGTCAGATGTATTTCTGTATTAGTCTTGTTGTGCAAGAAGAATCAGAACAAAAGGGAAGAACCACGAGAAAGAAAAAACAACAAAGAAAGAGAAAAGAGTATGTTTCGATCCACATTTTGACTCCATAGTTTTTTCTCTGGATGTGGAAAGCATTTTCCATCATGGATCTTTTGGAGTTGTCGTTGTATTGCAGAGCAGAGCTAAGTCTGTTAGAGCAGGTCATCATATAGTGTTGCCCTTACTGTGTACAATGTTCTGCTGGTTCTGCTCACTTCACTCAGTTTGTGTACATCTTTCCACCTTTTTCTGAAACCTGCCCGGTCATCATTTCTTATAGCACAACAATATGCCATTCCATTTGTATATGGCTGAATAAGTGGTATATGAATGGAATGGAATACTGTTGTGCTATAAGAAATGGTGAGCAGGCAGGTTTCAGATAAATTTATTTTTACATCCTTTTCTTGTATCTTGTGTTGTTAAATTTCAGTTGTTAAAGTTTAAATGTTCTTTTATAGTTTACAACTGCCTGTTGTATTTTAAACAAAAGAAATTAAAGCCTTGGACCTGTTGGATTAAGCCAGCTTCAGGCTTAGCCCACAATTCTTCTACCTTCATCTTTTCCTCAGGTCCAAAAAAGTTTGATTCAGAATCCAGTATGTGCCGAGCCCCATATGATGTTAGGGATACAGATACAAAATGACAAACTCACTTGTAGGTGCTGAAATTCTGCTTGATAATAGTTACATGGGGAGTAGGTGTTTATTTAAGAAAATACGTGTTGCTGAACATGCTGCTCTAAGGCTGGGTCGATTCATTTACTCAGCCAGCTCCCTTCTTCCCCATTTTCTCTCTCTCTCTTGGCTTGAACCCACTTTCCCTGGACTTTGCGTGTTCTTGTGGGAGGAGAGTGTGTTGTACATGTTGGGGCAGTATTTGTATCACGCATTCTTACTGTGCCCCCTTCAGAAGCACTCATCTCTAAAACCCCTTTATGGCTGGCTGACGGAATCAGTTCTCAGGGGATCATGTGGGGGAGAGCACATTGGTGAAGGCTTCGAGGAGGGCCCCAAGAGCCCCTGGGGCAGACGCAGCCTCACTCTGTTACCTGAGCCTCAGCAGAGAGGAAGGGAGGTGGCCAGGATCCTCAGAGCCTGCGTGCTTACACTGCTCAGTTCCACGGTGCCTTTACATAGCGCACATCATTAACCGCAGTACCGCCTATGTCACAGTGTTCATCACACACTTCTCTGTAGAGGCAGCAGGGTAGCCCGGTGGATGGTGCTGGGCCTGGAGCCAGGGAGACCTTGGACACTTAGTGCCTGTGTGACAACTGGAAGGGCTAGTCACCCCACTGCTTTCTGCCTCAGTTTCCTCAGCTGTAACAATAATAGCACCTACCTTACAATGTTGTTGTGAAGATCAAATGAGATCCTGTTTGTTAAGCACTTAACACAGAGCATGGCATATAGTAGGCACTTAATAAATGCTTGTTTCCTTCTTATATACATTATGTTATCATCATACTATTTTCATTCTGCACTGAGTCTTGCTGCATAGGGTGACGGAGCTGAAGATACAAATAGCTCTTCTTGGTGAGAAGGTGGGTCTCTGGGCTTCCAGGGATCTTCAGTCCAGAGGTGGAGAACCATCCATTTAACATGAAAGTTTCCATATATATGAGATACCAGAAAATAATGTTTAAAGAGGAGAGTGTAGGAGTTGGCATTATTTTTTATGTTAAAAAGAACATCCATGCCAAAGCCATTATCTCCAGAGCTAAATAATAGTTCTAGAATTTTTCTTCCTTTTGCTGGTTTGTGGGATGGCCATGAGTAATTGTACTTTTTTCTTTGTCTCGATATTCTCTTATAAAGAGGGGACAAAAATATTTAAAATACGAGGGTATTTTAGTGGAATGTTTTAAAAAAACAAATAGGAACCCACATGTAAGATACTATTTGAGATGTCACTTTT
Source organism: Phalanger gymnotis (assembly GCA_028646595.1). NCBI lineage: Eukaryota > Metazoa > Chordata > Mammalia > Diprotodontia > Phalangeridae > Phalanger > Phalanger gymnotis. Next base: position 310,967,843 of record CM053625.1, read on the forward strand.
TGTTGTCATAAAGAACTGTAACACCAAGGAATCGACCGTCAGTTGAGGGATGATTTAACAAATTATGGTATCTGAATGTGATGAAATGCTATTGTGCTATGAGAAGGAACATGCTGTAGATTCAGAGAAACTTGGGAAGATTTGTATAAACCATTGCAGGGCAAGCAAGCAGAAACAAGAGAACAGTTTATACGAGAACTTTATAAGAGAACTTTGAGAACCGTAAGAGCTCTGATGTAAGCGATGACTAGCGGTGACTGCAGGGAGTGGACTGAGGGGGGATCCTCTTCGCCACCTCCTGGCAGAGAGGGGATAGGCTAGAGATGGGTGTGCTTGACTCTGCCTATTTGTTACACGGAGGGGCTTTGTTTTTGGTTCTTTGGGGAGGGTGAGGGCGAGATTGAGGCAGAGAGGGTGGCCGCCAAAGAAGACAAGAAATAAGAATGCCATTGGAATATTTTATTAAAGGCACAGAAGAACACAGAAGGAATTTCCAAGACAAACATAGACAAGCAGGACACCTTTGAAACTAATGTGCTGAATTTATTATGTTGTTTTTAAAGATGCAAGCTGTTTGTAACAGAGATGAGCAATTTCAGAGACTACCCCTTTTCATTTCTTTGTATATGGGAATGTTCATGTTTGCTAGTGTTTGTCAGATTTAGAATATCCTATAACATTTTGAAAACATGACAGTGCCCTAATGGAATGGCTTTAATACCAAGGATATTATATCGAACCAAGCTAACACTGTGGAAAATGTTATTGCACGAACACACGGGTAGGAAATAGAGGCAGCTCAGAAACAAATATGGGCATGACTGGTCTTGTTGGGTCCCTTTGGGTGCCAGGAGAGGCTGCTCTGAACTGTGTGCTCTCTGAATTTCAGGATCAGCGTCTCCTGCCTGTTTCCTGCTTCCTGGCATTTTAGCATCTCCCCAGTGGGATGCCCTCGAATTCTGAACACCAACCTACGACAGATCGTTGTCGTTGGCGTCTTGGCTGCTGCTGTTTCCTTGTTGTATTTCTCTGTTGTCATAATCCGACATAAGTATGGGCGCTTGTCCCGGGATAAAAAGTTTCACAGGTGAGAAGCTTCATGACGGGATGGATGAGTGTCACTTCATGGCTAAAAAGGGCTCTGGGTTCAGGACAGGACACACCTTGGCTTCTTTAATAAGACAGCTCGGCCCAGGAAAGGGTGACTCTTCCAAAGATGGGATGATGTCGTCCGCGTGCCCAAGTCATGCCAAAGAGGTGTCTCAGAGTGATCATTTAAACCAGACTTCTACTGTGGCTATGCTGAATTTTAAATTAAAGTTGACATTTTACTAGCTTTAAAAGCAAGAAGTTTTGCCTTTTTTGAACTTCAGGTGGTTAAGGCCTGTTTTGTTAGGAGTGAGCAACGTGTCTGAGGGTCATCAACGTTGCTTGTTTTCTTTTCTGTCAACTTGAATTATTCGGCAAGTGGTATAAAATGTCATAGTGGTGTTACTGTGCTGCAGCTTAAAAGTTCATTGGGCATAATGACTGCTATTTATAGAACATTCTTTACTGGATTTGAGGGGACCATTTAAGATCCAACATATCCATTGACTTTCTCCTGCTAGGTATCTGGCCCGAGTGACGGACATTGAAGCTACTGACACCAACAACCCACACATCAATTATGGAATTGTGGTGGACTGCGGGAGCAGCGGATCTCGGATTTTTGTCTATTGCTGGCCCCGGCACAACGGCAATCCTCACGATCTGTTGGATATCCGACAGATGAGGGACAAAAATCGAAAGCCGGTGGTCATGAAAATAAAACCAGGTATGTGGGTGGTAAATGATATGTCAGTCTTTTTTATTTTTTTTTAACTTTTGGAGGGGGGAAGGCAGAGCAGTTGGGGTTGACTTGCCCAAGGTCACACAGCTAGCAAGTGTGTCAAGTATCTGAGAGGCTGGATTTCAACTTATGTCATCTTGACTCCAGGGCTGGTGCTCTACTCACTCTGCCACCTGGCTGCCCCATATGTTAGTCCTTTTCAATGCCTTTGTCTTTTCTGCCTGGGCTGAGCATCTTCTGGTCCATGCTTTTGTGCCCTCCTCACTGGGCTCACTTGTTCTCATCCCATCCAGGCACTCGTGCATGCCAATGAGAGACTCAGCTTCCTCAAGTGCTTTGTTCCTGCAGACCTTTTATGACTCAGTGGCTAGAGCGGGGCAGTCCAGGCTTTTCCAGTAGAACCCAGAACTTCCCCTGATGGCGCTCAGAGCCGCTTGCTGTGGCCGTGCTTTTCTGCCCATATGTTCTGTCTCTCGTAGTTTGCCGGGAGCCCCAGGGGAGAGCGGCCCATGTCCCTCTTTCTCTGCTCAGGCCTGTAGCTACCTTCCTGCCTCCCAGAGTCTTCGCTAGTGCTTCTCCCCTCCCCCCACTTTGCCCTGCCATCTTCCCTCAGTTTCAAGACTTGAAGGAAATGAAAAAGAGAGACTTTTCACAAAACATTTGGGGATTCTACCATAGAGAATAAGGTCCCTGATCTGACACTCAAGGCCTTACACCATTTCTCCCTGGCCTAGCTTTCCAAACTTAGCTCCTCCTCTTCCTGTGCTTCAGGCAGGCTAGTCTGCTGACCGTCCTTTGCATATGTTCTGCACAGGCCTGCGTTTCTGCTGCTGCTTCTCTCTGGGTGATGCCAGGCCCATCTGCCAAGCCCAGCTCTAGCTCCCCTCTTTGACAGGCCCTTCCTGCCACCCAGTGCTGCAGTCCCAAAGTAATAACAGTAGTGGTACCAACCTCGGGCCTCTCGTCGGGCACCTGCCCGTCCCACCTTCGCCCAGGTTTCTGAGCCATCCTCTCATGTGTCTCTCACTCTTTTAATTTATAAATCCACAGAAAATGAGGCCTGTGGCCTGTCCTTGGTTCGTTTTCTCCCACAGTTTAGTATGATGCCTGCTACATAGTCGTATCTGGTCTACATCTATTGGTTGACAAATTATCAGGAGTTTTTTGCTGTTTCGTTATCTATCCCTCCCTTGTTAATAACAAATGGAAACGTCAGAAACTTTAAAAATGGGGTCTGATCCCAGGAAACATTTGTCATTTATTTGGGGTGTAAGAGATGGGTGGTGGTGAATATCTTTGTGATCAGATCCATTATTAACCGTATGATATGATTGACCTGAGAGGTGATGTGCGTGTTCTGTCTTTCAAAACAATCGATCTCGTCCAAGCCAAATGATATGTAAGAATTAAAATGTGCTTCATCCACTGTGTAACATCATGGTTTGTTTTATTTTGACCGCAGGCTGATTCTTTAACGTGAAAAGCAATTTTATATTATCATCCTACATCATTTAAACTGTCTTCACTTGAAGCTGTCTAAGCAAGTTTATAAGCCCAGACCTCTCAAATTTGCTGTTGAATGTCGGTTACATAATTAGTTGGGCACTGGCCCTGTGATTTTGTTACCATAAGGAACTTCTTTTTAAGAAAACTCTAGCAATTCAGGCCAGCATGGAGTGGCTGAGGGACTTGGCGCTGGCCCCCTGGCCAGGAGAGAGTAGAGGCAGAACTCGAACCTGAGTGTTCTGGCTCTGAGGCCTCTCTCCCATCCTCTCAACTAAATAAAAGGGAATTCAGTTATTCTCCTCTATCAGAAGTGTATGAAGAGAGGCTGGACAGCCAACATTTTTTTTTTTTTGGAGAGGCAGTCGGGTTAAGTGACTTACTCAGGATCGCACAGTAAATGTCAAGTGTCTGAGTCTGGATTTGAACTCAGGTCCTCCTGACTCTTCAGCTGGTGCTCTGTTCACTATTAAGCCACATAGGTTCCCCAGCATTTACATATAAAAATCACTTTGTAACTATCAGCCTTTATTAAAGCACCTACTGTGTACTAGGCCCTGGGCATATGAGGCAGAAATAAAACAGTGCCTGCCTCAAAGAGCTTAGTCTTTCAGGAAGACAAAACGTCCGTTTGTTAATAGATATAAAATAAATACGAGGGAATTTTATGGCAGAAGCCCTGCAGCCTGGCTTGTCTCAGGAAAGGCGTCCAGGGAGCTGAAAGAAGCTGGAGACTCCTCTGAGGAGTTGGTGTGTTGTGTGTGAAGGCCAGTAGTGTATGCTAGAGCTGAAAGGTGGGTTGGAAGCCAGAATCACGCCCCGCCCCCTCCCCCTACACACACACACACACACACACACACACACACATACACACACACACACACACACACACACACACACACACAGTCTCTCACTCTCTCAGCCCCCTGGCACTCCATTACCTGGTTCAGGTGCTTCAGTCAAGGCCACAAATACTATTTTCCCCATGTGACGCTCAGTGCTTCTGGAGAAGGCCTGTGCAGCAGTCCCAAGGTATTAGCAGCCTGCCTCTTAGTTGCCTCCTGTTACTGATGGAGCATCTATTGCAAACTTCCTTTTGTGGAAATCACAGGTAGTGAGTGGTCCCGTGCAGCAGGAGACTAAGGCCTTTCCCTCCTCTCAGCTTTGAGAAAGAACAGAAGACAAGGTCCCTCTGGCCTGACTCTAACATTAGTTTTCACACTTTCTCCTCCTTCTCCCCTTCTATTGCTGTTTTCTCCCTGTGGCCTAGAGATCCGGATGGCTTCACATCCTGCCTTGACTTAATCTTCAAACTTTCTATATCAGGATGCAAATACTTCAGGGACTAGGTAGAATGTAATTGGACACATGAGCATGTTCTCCACTCACTTTTTTTTCCACAGAGGATAGAGGAGGGGAAAGCGTTTAGACTTTATTTACAGTTTAACCCTATTCTGCCCCAGCCAGGTCCCCATACTCCCAGCTCCTTGCACCACTCCCCCGCCCCCGTCAAAGTCTGAGAGAGGATTGGGGTTAGGAGGAAGGTTGTAAGGCTTCTCACTTCCTCTGCCAGGGCCCTGGCACACTGAATGTTGTCAGCTGTGGCTCCATCAGAGGCCCAAGTGCAACAGGACAGGACAAGGCTCAGCTCTGCCTTGGTCTGACGCTCAATGGCCACATCACCAATAAGGAGGAAGGCCTTGACTTTTCTGTTCTGGGCTCACTCAGGCAGCAAACTCCTTGGCATCAAATTTGTGGCGTCGTTTGGTGCACGTTTCCACAAAGGGCAGACACCCAGTGGGTGATTTCTTGTTTTCGGAAACTTTTCTAGTTCTCTTTGGTCCTCCCGATCAGCCAGGGCAGTCAGCTCTGACCACCGGAACCCGCCATCAGGGATTCAGAAGTCCTGGGCTAGCCACGCAGCCCCCTTGTTGTTCCCACCGAGGAAGTCATGTAAAATGACTGTGCTTTTATATAGGCATCATCATCAATTTTTAATTAGCCTCCTTTCTGCCTCTGCCCAGACAAACGGCCTTGGTGTGGCTTGGCGGTAGCCTGCTTCAGGACATTAGTGCTTGCATGGGGTAGGCCTAAGAGATGAGGATTGGGAGCTTCTCTTTGCTGTGGGCTGACCTCAGAATCCGCTCGTAACAAAAGATAACCTTGTGATCATAGAGGCCCTCATATAATCTAGTTTCTGTTACAATCAAATTACTGTAGATTGGGAAGCTGGAGCCATGTGAGGAAGGGCCTCAAGTGTGGAATGGAGAAGTCTGTACTTGATCCTACAAGTAATAGGGAAGCCACTGGAGTTTATTGGGGAGGGGCAAGTGACCTCGTCAGATATTTGCCTTAGGAATATCACTTTGGCAGCTGTGGAAAATAGATTGGAAAGGGAGAGAGAGTGGAAACTGGCAGGCTAGTGAGAAGACTGTCACGGTAACCTAGGCTTCATAGAACCATAGAACTGGAGATTCGGAAGGGCCGTCAACAGCCATCTAGTCCAACCCGTATAGGAAAGGAATCCTTATTGTAACATAGCCAAGAAACAGTTGAAGGAAGAAAAAAATATAGAGAGTGACCAGGTGTCCAATAGAGAGCTGCCACCGGCCACGGTGTCAGGCACCGTGCCTGGAATGTCAAAGAGGAAGGTTTGCCAAGTGATGGCAGCAGAGAGAACGTCTGGACGTGGCCCTGGGAACCAGCCAGCAGAGATGGGGAGCAGTGGCCGAGTAAGGAACTTGGGATTCTGAGTCCTGGGATTGGAGGAGTTTCACAGCCGACGGGGATTGACTGAGGTTTCCGTTTCATTCTGCTCGCGAGGCAGCTCGTTCCCTTGCCTACAGAGCGGACGTTGGCCCGGCTCATCCAGAGAAGCGCTAGCCGATTTCTAGGCAGAGCCTGTTCCTGATTCCTTTATCTGTAAACGGACATTTAAAAGTGTCTGTTCGGTTGTTGGCCTGAGTCCACATCAGCCTCTTACAGTTGTGAATCTCAAAGGAGATCTCCCACGGCCTTTGACCCACCCCGTGTCCTTGCCAGAAGGGACCGTCCAGCCTGGTGTGGGGGGAGCACGTGCACTTGAGGCGCTTCATCCCCCTCTGGCCTGTTAGGGATGTTTTCCTGGAGTCCTCCCCTTTAACAGCGTCCTGTAGCCTGAGCCTCCAGACCGGAGTGCCCCCGCGCATCTGGTGTCGCGCGCTGTCCGACAGCATCGGCCAGACTTGGAGCCTGTACGATCGGCCAGCAGTGGAGGCTGTGCTGGTAGTCCCTGTTCTGGACAAGTGGCTGTGACCATGGGCAAGTCACATGAGGCCTCTTTTCTCATTCGTGCAATAAGGGCTTTGGACTAAACTATTTTGGACATCCTTTCTGGTTTTGACACTTTGATGATGTTGTTGTCCTCATCAGTGGTGGTGATGGTTGGTGGTTTTCAGTCGTGTCCGACTCTTTGTGACCCCTTTTGGAGTTTTCCCGGCAGAGATACTGGAGTCTTTGCCATTTCCTTCTCTAGCTGATTTTATAGATGAGCAACTGAGGCAAACAGGTTGAAGTGACTTGCCCAGGATCACACAGCTAGTAAGTGTCTGAGGTCAGATTTGAACTCAGGAAGATGAATCTTCCTGAGTCAGGCCCAGGACTCTGGTGCCACGTAGTGGCATGCTTTGTGATTCCAAGTGCCACCTATAAAGAAATGGCATTTTGCAAACAGAATGTTAGCAACATGAGCCTGTCTGGGAAACTTGCAGGATGGCCATCCCAAAAGAGTAGACCCTCTCAGCTGGAATTTCTGCTGCTTATGTTTCCTGTTTCTCCAGGCATATCAGAGTTTGCTACCTCTCCAGAAAAAGTCAGTGATTATATTTCCCCACTTCTGAGTTTTGCTGCAGAACACGTGCCGCGGGCCAAACACAAAGAGACCCCTCTCTATATCCTCTGTACGGCTGGCATGAGAATCCTTCCGGAAAGGTAACGAGCAGTTGTGTGTTGGGGGAAGGCGAGGGAGTAAAAATGGTTTTTTTAAGTTCATGGGAAAAGACTCATGATGGACAATGCCATCCACATCCAGAAAAAGAAACATGCAGTCTAAATGCATATCAAACAGACTATTTTCTTTTTTTGCTTAGTTTTATGTTTTTCTTTCTCATGGGTATTCCCATTTGTTCTAATTCTTTTGTACAATATGACTATTGTAAAAATACGTTTAATAGGAATGTATACGTAGAGCCTATATCGGATTGCATGCTCTCTTGGGAAGGGGGAAGGAAGGGCGGGAGAGAAAATTTAAAACTTATGGAAGTGTGTGTTAAAACCTAAAAATAAATAAATTAACTTATTAAAAATATAAGTTCATGGGAGATACATTCTCAGTGTGGGGACAGAGGGACAGATGTTAAATAAGGGGTGAGAGAAGGGGGAAGTCTTTTATTTCAGTTTGTGGAATAAGAAATTAAAAATCCACCTTTTGCCTTACTTTAGCTCTGGGAGATTTTGATACTCTGCCTTTCTAGGTTACTATAGTACCACCAGGTCACCCTAAAAATTCTACTCTTAAAGAGTATTGAATTATTTTAAACTAGGTATTTACTTTTAGAACATCAGTCTGTTTAGTTCTGGGTCTTGAGTTTTAGTTTAAGATGGAGAATGACCAGGATGTTGAAGGAGCTGAACATGTCTGTGCCAGCAAAGATCTGAGAGTTGTCCTGATAACTCTCTTGAGGGGAAATGCTAGTTAACCTTCAAGTATTTGAAGGATAGTCTTATGGAAGTGGGTTTGGATTGGTTCTGTTTGGCCCCAGAACAGGCCTAGGAGTGATGGGCGAACATCCCAGAAGGGCATCCTCCGAGTTAAGGGAACCTTGTGGGATGGGAGCTGCCGTGCAGTGGGGGTGGTGGGGGTGGACTTTTCCTCCTCCAGGGGTCTCGGATGAAGGCCAGGGCTCAGCCTTATGGGCCTCTCTGAGTTGCTGTGGCTGTGTTGGGCAGGGATGTGCCCTGAACCCAAGTTTTCTCTTATGGCTTTATCTGGCTTCTCTTTTCAGTCAGCAGAAAGCCATATTGGAAGATCTCCTGACAGACGTCCCAGCACACTTTGACTTTCTGTTCTCGGACTCCCATGCCGAGGTTATTTCAGGGAAGCAAGAAGGTCCGTGTTTGATCACTTCACGATTGCTTTGTGTCATCAGCAGCATGAGGTTTGGGCAGCTCCACACTCAGCACACTTTGTCTTCATGGTAGCCCCTGAGTGTCACTATCCACATCTTCATATTGGGGAACCAGATTTACTGTGATCGTGAACTGTCACAGTTACCCAGACACTCAGCCGTGGGAAACAATTTGTTTCCACCACAGGAGCCACTTAGGAAATGTATTTCAGGTCGATTTGAACAGAGGAATAAGCTACAGCTCTCCTGACTGATGGTGGACAATTATCACAAGCCTCCTGTCTGGAGCCTCCCAGGCTGGTAGCTCCTGGAAGGTTCTCTAAGCTCTAAGGGAGAAGCCGGGTCATTGGAACAGTAACAGCCATTTTCAGAGAGTTAGGAAAAATTACAGCTTAGAATGAAATGGAGCAGTGAACACATTTAATAGAGTACCTTATTTTATAGCCCTCTTAACAGAACCCAGAGGGTTTGGCAGATGGGTTGCTAAAAATTGTGGCTGAGGGGTCAGTTTGTGGCTCTTTCATAGAGTGCTTATGGCTGCGGTTATCATTTGTTCCATTAACCCCTCAGAGTGCATCCCACATTGACAATTAGGCTCCTCATTGCTGTGATACCCTTCTCTCTTCTCACTTTCAGAACCAAAGGTTCACAAAGCCATGTTTCTCTTTGTATCCCGAATTGAACAAAGACCAAAAAAAGAGAACATTGCCATGTAAAGAGTTAGAACAGGAGAATAATGTGTAAAACTGTCCATGTCTGTCTGGAGTGGCTTCTTTGAAGAAAACATAGAGCTTTGCCATGGAAATTTCAGAGCTGTCTTGCTTCTTGATATCTCCTCTTGAACTTCTGCGCTTTTTAAAAATGCTACAATGACTCTCTTTACTTTTTCTCTTAGCAGCACCCTGGCCAGTGCCTTCCCCCCCACATCTTCCATTTTTCCCCTCCCTTTCCCCCTTCATATTACCTTTGAAAGGAAATAGAATTTTGATCACAAAGAACACTATTTTCTGAATTTGTATGTGAAGGAAGTGATGCGCTCGAAGGGAAGAATGTGATAAAAACAGGAGCCTGGGAAGATTTTGTAAAATCTTAATTGTAATTAATTAATTCCACCAGTGCTTCATTGTGGGGTGGAGGGGACCCTGAAATCACAAAGCCAGACGGGTTCCTGAGAGGCTAGAAGGGCTTAGAGGTCAGCCCCAGTGACAGACAGCGGCAGGCCTGTCTTCCTAGGCTTGACCGTCACCAGAGGACCAGCTCTTGATAAGTACAGAAAGGCACCTGACCCTGGAGAGGCTGGCCCCCAGTGATGAGTGATGACCGTTCACTGACCTTTAGAGGGGCTGTTGCCTGAGTTTGAGGAGGAAGCACCCACATTCCCCAAAGCCCATTGCCTTCAAGTCCTGAGGGAATGGTAACCCATTAGGACAGTGTGTCTGATTAAGCAGACTCCAGTCACTCCAGACGGACTAGCCAGGAGAGTTGTGGGAGGAGAGCTTTTTGGGTGTTTGAGCTCAGACCTCCTGGTCACTGCCACAGGGAATTGTTTTGAATTGTCTTTAGTGTTGTCACACGTACTGTTTTATTTTTCATTTGCTTAACTCCTCAACCAGTGAGATGACTGGCATTCACATCATTGCTTGCAAAATACCTTTACATACATTACCGTGTTTGAGAAACCCTGTGAGATCGGGGCCTTCCAGTGTCATTGTCTCCGCTTTACAGGTGAGGCAGTGGAGGCTCTAAGAGCTCAAGAGATTTGCCCGTGATCACATAGCTAGTGAGCGTTGGAGGCAGGTGTTGAGCCCAGATCTTTCTGGGTCTCAAGCCAGCACTATCCCTGGTGCTACAAGGCTGCTCCTGACCCTCCACAGGCCCGCCAAGGGAACCTTGTACGTAGTAAGAACTCCCTCACCATGCAATTCGAGAACAAAATTTGTTTTCTGTGGTCTTACTGAAGGTGCTTCTAAGACAATGTCTTTGATCAGTCCTCCAAATAGAACTTTACCGTCTTTTCCATTTGTACGAGTCAGACCAGATAGTTTAAATTGGTCATTGTTCTTTGCGATGTCCCTAGGTGTCTATGCTTGGATCGGCATTAACTTTGTCCTCGGGCGATTTGAGCACGTCGAAGATGGTAAGTGTGACAGCTAAAATAATGAAACCAGCAGGGCTGCTTGTTGGGAAATTGTAATGATTTCTAGTTAAGTACATTTGGTTTTATTTGGAGTTGGAATTTTTCTTGGCTAAACCTTTGACACAGTTTTGACAAGTAAACTTCTCAATACATTTATATTTGTAGGAGTCAAGGGATTAAATAAATTGAACTGAATTGTAGAAGATGTTTGACTTTATCAGTAGGCCAATTTGACTAAATCCACTTTAAATTCATCATGACTACAAAACGGGTCTTGAGAAGACCCTGAGTCCAAGGGAGAGTTTGTCCCAAGGAAGGTCTCCTGCATGTTTTCCAGATGATGAGGCAGTGGTGGAAGTGAACGTTCCTGGGGGCGAGAGCCAAGCAGCTATTGTCCGCAAAAGGACAGCGGGTATTCTGGACATGGGCGGAGTGTCTACCCAGATAGCGTATGAAGTTCCCAAAAGTGTAAGCTTTGCCTCCTCACAGCAGGTTATTATCTGTACAGATTTTCTTCTGTTTGGTTTGATTTTTCATTTAACATGTCTCCATCCATTTTTGTTTTGTTTTCTGAGTCTTAAAGCATCATTACTGTGCTTATTGGGGTGCCACCTCCCCAAACCCAGGAGAAAGGAGTCGGGAGGAGAACGAGGCACATCTCAGCTGAGCTGTGTGGGTTTGGTCATTGAAATCAGCTGGTTTGTTTTGCTAACCTTGGTTAGCTCTTTACTTAGAAATGCCAATGCCAAAGAACACTTGGTTTGGCTTTGGGGTTGGGTTTTTTCTGCCTTCAGTTAGATATTTTTTCAACAGGTACTGTAAAATTGTTATTTTTGTTTTTAATGACACAATAAAACAAGTCACAATAAATTTAATGTAGTGATGTGAATGGGAAAGGACTTGCACTGGTTGTGCCTTAGACAACTTGTTACTTTCTCAGAAAAGGCTTAGGGTCTGCATCAGGGCTGAGAAGGAAGGTCTGAATGTGGTTTATGACACCTTTCCACTCTGCTTATACACCCTTTGTAGTTCTCTCGGGCACTGCTTGCTGTTTTCCCATTAGGCAGCAAAAAGCAGGGGCTTGTAGAGAGCACTGGCCAGAAAGTAGGAAGCCTGGTTTGGGTTCAGGCCTAGAGCTGGATTGCTGCCCAACTTGACTGCTCAATTCCTCTGACCATTCACGGGGAGGACATTATCTCTTCTTAGAACAGAACTCATAAACTTCTTTGAGCTTATGAGCGAAAGATGCCAGAAAAATCCAGGTGTCACAAGGTGGCCCTTCCCCTTCCCTCACCAGGAAGTTTTTGTTTTGAGACTATAAACCCGTGTGTGTACGCGCGTGCCCCTGTGTGTGTGTGTGTGTACGTGTACACATGCATATATTGGCCTCCCTCTATCCCAGCCCACTGATTCCCACAGCAGTATATGGCTGAGATTCTTAAGACACGGCTTCATGCATTTAGTGCTGGACAGTACCTCTGTGAGCCATGAAGCCTGAAACACCACCCTGGGGAGGGAAGACAGTTTGAGAGCCTTTTGTTCTGAAGGGCTGTTTCCTTCAGAACAAAGATTAAAAAACAAACTAAGTGTGTTATACTTTGTTTTGGTTTGTTACACTTGGTGGTAAGATTTTTTTTTATCCTTGTGCTTCCAGGAAGAAGTAGCCAAAAATTTGCTTGCTGAATTTAACCTGGGCTGTGATGTTCATCGCACTGAGCATGTGTACAGAGTGTACGTAGCCACCTTCCTTGGCTTTGGTGGGAATGCAGCCCGGCAGAGGTATGAAGACAGCTTATTTACCAGCACCATGCTAAAGAACAGGTACGAGACTCCTTGCTCAGCAGTGGCTTCAGACCCAGGATCCTGGCCCTTTGGTCATGAAAAAATAGCCAGGCCACAGCATAGACATAGGGCTATGTGTGAGTGTGTGTATCAGAGCTGCGATTTCACTTCTCTGGAACCTCCACCTTTATTTGCCTGTGTGTTTAAAGGCTAAAATGTAGTCAGCAGGCCGGCCATGATAAAGTTCTGCCCAGTAGTTCACGTACTGGCTGTCTGTGTACTCTGGTCTCTGTCTCCCTCCCTCTGGCCCTGCCCTCCGGGGCAGCTGTTGAAGGCAGCTCAAAGAGATTCTCTTAGTTGACGCAGGAAATTAAAGGGGGTTAATTTGGTTCATCAAACTGAATATCTGTTACAGATCATCTCTTGTGCCCTTCCAAAGCCCAAACGAGATCAGTGTATGCATCCATCCTATACATTCTCAAATTGTGTTTCTGTGCATTGAGTTCTGTTTATGATTATAAGTTCCCCGAGAGGAGATATACCATATTACCGAAGCCGTAAAGTCATAAACACAGGAGAGCACCCCGTGGCCTTTTCAGTCTACCGTCATTATCTATTGGTTATAGTGATTGTTTTTAATTAACAATGTAGTAAATGTGTCACAGAAAGTCTAAATCCTTCTCAATTCTGTAATTACAGGTAGGCTTAGTTAAGATAATTCAGAACTGTGGGAAAGGAAAGTGGGAACACTGAAACAAAAGGGGTAGAGAAATCCACAGTACTCCGAAGTGTTGGCAAAATTGCCTTGTTTTAAGGTTGCAAAAGGTGATTTGGTTTGCATGATGAATGGGCCTGTGGTACTCTTTAACTTAGATGTAAGGCAACTAAAATCATACCATGATGTACGGTGGTTTGTCTTCTCTTGGGGCCGAATGTTATATTTCGTTACTTGGGTGGATATGGGATCTCTTTGAAGTGGCCATGCCTTCCAATATTGCTGTCAGCAACCCATCCACACTTCTTGGTCTGTGATTCTTATGCGTGGCCTCCCATCAATCCTCCCCAAGGGTGAGGTCAGATATTCTGATTAACATTTGCAAACACTTCTTAATAATTTACTGTACATTTACAAGTGACCGGAAGGGACAAGGAGCAGATTTGCCAGTGCTCTCTGCTCAGCTCTGAAGTTGCCCAGAGATGTGATTATTTAGTTATGGACCAAATGTCACTGGTGTGTGGAGTAACAGGACGGAACTTTCTAGTTCTTGGCCAGCTCCTCCCTTTGCTAGCTGTTCTATCACTTCTGCAAAGCAGGGGTAACAGTGCTCCCGCAGTGCCTGGCATATGGTAAATAGTTAATAAATCAGTCCTTTCTAGGAAAACTTGTTGTAAAACTTAAAGCACCATGTAAATGTGAATTTTAACTCTTTTCAGTTGTATAGATTTCATCATTAATGTTTCTTTTTACAGGCTCCTGAGTAAGCAGACAGGTCTAACTTCTGATGCTCCGTATCTGGACCCCTGCCTGCCCTTAGACATTCGGGATGAAATTCAGCAGAACGGGCGAACTATGTACCTGCGGGGAACTGGAGACTTCACCCTGTGCCGGAAGACTCTCCAGCCTTTCATGAACAAGACAAATGAGACCCAGACTTCCCTCAATGGGGTCTATCAGCCTCCAGTTCACTTCGAGAACAGTGAATTCTATGGCTTCTCAGAATTCTACTATTGCACTGAGGATGTGTTAAGAATGGGGGGAGATTACAATGCTGCTAAGTTTATTAAAGCTGCCAAGGTAATGGATTTAAGAAGGGCCGTATTCCCCGTATTCTGGGGGAATGACAGCCAGCTCCAGCCTGTGCTACTGCCGCTGGGGCAGGTCTGTGGGGAGGGGGCCTATGAAGCCTCGGGGGGAGGATCTAGCAGGAGGCAGGAAAGGGCCCGCGTCATACTCAGCCTGGCACACTTCTGGGGCTTTCTGAGGGAGCCAAAGCTCAGTTTGAAGAGGCTGGTCTTACAGTGTACAGAGGGGCTCCTTAGCTAGGCTCCAAGAGCATCTAGAGCGGGCTCATAGGCAGGCTTTGGGGCACAGAGTGGGTATATGGTGTAGGTTTTAGTGGCAGATGTCAATTGAGTCTTTCTAATGGTTTTCCTTTAGGATTATTGTGCAACAAAGTGGTCCATCTTGCGGGAACGCTTCGACCAGGGACTGTACGCCTCTCATGCTGACCTCCATAGGCTGAAGTGAGTGTAGGAGCCCAGAGGAAGAGAAGCCCAAGTTAAATAGGCAAAGCATTTCCATGTTGGAGATAAATCCATTTCACCTCCACATCAGAAGGACTGCTTGGAAGGAGAGGGGCCTGGCCGGGTCGGGAGCGAGGCCCTGCTCACTGGAGGCATTCCGGATGCTCCCTTATCAGGGATGCACTTGGACAGCCTCATCAGATTATAGGGGCACCAGCTTGTCTAGGATGGTCGCCAGACAGAATGAGAGTATCTCTGTCTTAAGATAAACTGTCCAGAGAGCTGTGGATTTCATAGTTGAAAAGAGGTGACTCGAGACCTTTGGGTTTCTGAGCCGGCCTGGCTGCCTAGGAGAGTGGAACCCAGGCCCTTGGAGGTTGTTTCTTGTCTCTGACAGATCAATCCAGCTTAATCTTGTTTTCTCTTTTGACTGGTAGGTATCAGTGCTTTAAATCGGCCTGGATGTACGAGGTGTTCCACAGAGGCTTCTCGTTTCCAGTTAATTATAGCAATTTAAAGACAGCCTTGCAGGTGTATGACAAGGAGGTGCAGTGGACCCTGGGAGCAATCCTCTACAGAACCCGGTTCTTACCTTTGAGGTAGGGCCGTTCATTGAGACGTGGGAAGGCTGCTTCTTTGCCATTAGGTTGAGAACACAAAAGAAAACCCTGTTTTTTGGGAAGCGTTCTTGCAGCCCCTGGAGCTCCCGGGTTCCCAAGGTGCCTGGGGATTTCATCTGTAAGTGGCTGGCTCGGGGCAGGCTTGAGCAATGGGCTTCTTCCCCTCCTGAGAGCTACCTTGTACTTGTTATGTTGCTTTTCATGCTTGCTCTCAGCTGGCTATCCATAGTCCCTCGCTAAGGGATCAGTACATCATCATGGTGCCTGCCACCAGGTCCCCTTCCCTTGGGATGGGAGGTGAGTGAGCTGGGCAGCTCTGGGCTGCATTATTCTGGGGAACTGTTCTGGGCCCCAAGACAGCTCAAGCCTCCAAGATCACCCTACCCTGGGGAGACCTAGGAGCCTGAATGCAGCTCCATTCCCCACCTCCCCAACCTGGTTTCTGTGGCTCCCTTTTTCACCACACACCTCTGCTTCCTGTCTCCTCAAAGGTGCCCTGACTTCCTTCTCTGTCTGACTGCCCTGAGTAATTAGACCAACCTGCATCTGTCCTCCATTCTGTTGTTCTGTGTGGCTTCAGAGAGAGCCGTGGGCAGCCCCACTCAACCACTTCAATTCCTGTGGTCCCTGGGCTCACTTCACTGACACAAGCTTCTGCTAATTATAGCCTGGTATAGTGCAGAGGACCCAAGACTTGGAGTCGGGAATGACCCAGATTCAGATGCCAATCTGACAGCCATTAAGCATCTGCTGTGTGCCACACAGTGTCCTGGGAATGTAGATACAGATGTGAAAACTGTCCCTGCCCTCCAAGAGCTTACAGTCTAGGGGAAAACAGTGTAAACAGGTCTGGTGCCTACATCAGGGAGAGGAGGGGATGGCGATCTCCTGGAGGAGATGGCAGGTCTGGGCCAGGACATGGATAAGCTTGAGAGCATCGAGAGGAGGGCAGCCAGGATTGGCCAAGATAAGGATTGGAGGGGAGGAATGATTAAAACTGAGAAGGCTTAAGGGCCACAGAAGCTGCCTTTGGGCATCTGAAGGGCTGTCATGTGGCTGACACTGAGGCAGCTTTGCCACAAAGGTTATGTGACCTTGGACTTGACTTCTCCAATGGAATCCCGAGGGAGCATGGCAGAGGGGACAGAGGGCGGGCCCCAGGGGAGAGGCTGCCTTCCGCAGAGCAGAAGAGCAGGTGGCGCTGGGGCACAGGGCTTCCTGATTCCCACCACCCCACGATGCTTTCCATGAATGGATCAGAAATCCTTGTGTGTTTAATGCTTACTTCCCATCAAGAGATTTGCTTATTCCCCTTCATGGTCTTTGGACAAAAGTGCTTCTTTGGAAGAAAAGCTCCATGAGTATAGATGTAAGTAGGAGGGACAGACCTTTGTGGCCTTCCTGATCACCTTTCCCAGGCCTCAGCATGACACATGAGAGTCTGGAGCCCATGCAAAGGCTGCCCCCTTCAGGCCACTAACCAGGTCCTGGAAGACAGCCTGTTCTTGCCCCAGCTCCTCCCCTGCCACCCATATTGAGAGCCTACAGCTGACTCCCTGGAGGCTCAGGTTCTGGTGCCTCCTTCACTCTGCCCCAATGGTCTCCATGCTCTGGCTTCACTGTATTCTGCTCATCTTTCGTCTTGCCCATTTCTCTTCTAGCTGATGCCTTGAAACTAGATCTTTTGCTGTCCGTCTCTTCTGCTAACTGTCTTGTGTTGCCGTAACCCTTTGAAGCTTGGCCAGGCCTGTACCCTGGGGCCTCCTCACCCCAGAATAATGAGGCCTCTAGTTGTGAAGGCCTGGCCCTACCTCCCAGAGGATGGCTTAGCAAAGTTCTAGAGCACTCAGAAAAGCCGGGGACTGGAAACCATGCCTTTGGCTTGATTTCCCCAGGGGCCCTTCCTCAAGAGCGGATCTCTCAGACTACATATTGTTACTGTGATTATAAAGGCCTGCCTGAAGTCATGGGCTCATGTGGTGCAGTGAATAGAGCCCTGGACCCGGAGTCAGAAGGACTTCAGTTCAGATCTGGCCTTAGACATTTAACTAGTAGTGCTACCCTGGGCAGTCCTTTACCTGTGCCTCAGTTTCCTTATCTGAAAAATGGGGATGATAGTGGTACTAGATGAGATCCCAGCTGTAAAGCACTTGGCTAGTGCCTGGCACATAGTAGGTGCTCTCTAGATCTTAGGTGTCATTGTTATTAATTGTTGTCCTTAGGACGCTCGCTTTGTTTTTCTCTGCCTCTCCCAGGACTCTCCAGTTGGGTCTCTGCAGGGCACCCCCTTGAGGTGGGTGACGTAAGCCTCTTATTAGTGCCCGCTTTTTCTTGCCTATTTTTAAAGTAAGCAGCAGGCTTGCACACATGGTGCAGGATCGGTGTCACGGTGGTGGTGACGGTAGCCAGCATGTGTCATGCTCTAAGGTGTGTGACGTGCTTCACAAACATATGCTCTGGGTCTTCTTGACTCCCGAGGCAGCTCTCTTTCTACTGCGGTCTGTCACCCCTCCGCCACTGTCTTCCTCAAATAAAACTTAGTGCCCAGTCCTAATTTTCGTCAGAGCTAAGCAGAAGATGACTGGTAGGTACTTGGTGCTGCCCCTAAACGTGGGATTCCTCATCGTGGCTTCTGTGCTCTCGTCAGACACCTTCGGGGGTAATTTCTTCATGATGCCATTTTTCTCACACCCTGGTTGTAGTTGCAGGTCTTTAGTTTTTTACAAAATAAGTTAATTGGGCGATTTAGCCTTCATTTACTCTTTACCTTGATAACGATTCCTGGTTTTTCCCCCTCTGCTTTGGCAGAGACATCCAGCAGGAGAACTTCCGGGCCAGTCACGCTCACTGGCGAGGCTTCTCCTTCGTCTACAACCACTACCTGTTTTCCGCCTGCTTCCTGGTTGTCCTCTTGTCCATCCTGCTGTATGTGCTGCGCCTGCGGAGGATTCACCGGCGCACGCTGTGGAGCAGCTCGGCGGCCTCCCTCTGGATGGAGGAAGGACTTCCGCCCCAGAAGATGGCTGGAGCTTTGTGAGCCGGGGCTCGTGTGAGGGCCCGGGGAGACTCGGAAAAGAAAAAGCCATTTTTGCCTCAGGGGTTCTTCTCATTTCTCCCTCTTTTTTTCCTCCCCCTTTGGTCCCTTCAAATAACAACATTTTTTAAAAGACCTGCTTTCCCGGCAGTGTGGTGTTCGCTTATTTTTGGAAACTGCTGAGGAATGGGAAGGGCGCTCGTTGTAAATAGAACTTCTCAGCCAGACATCCTCGGGGCTTTCCTCTTTAAGCAGTTGGTCACCTAAATGCACTCTCATATTTGGGGCAGGGGCGGGCCGAGAGGAGCACCTCAGGATGAAGAGGACTCTGCTGCCCCTGAAGAGGGGCTCTGCCGAACCACAAAGTCTATCGACTGGAGAGCCGATTCCTCTTCCTTCCATTGCGCAGCGAGCTCCTAAGCCCAGCTAGGGGAGTGGGTGTATGTTTGTATTTATTTTTCAGGCTCGCTGCTCTGAGATTTCATTAAAATGTTTTAAAATCCTGAGCCACGCAAATAGAAGACAGACCAGGGTGGGGTTGACAGGTTTTAAAAGTGGTAGCGAAGAGGCCTATAAAATGTGAAATGTGAATTGTCTCTGTGTGTATATGGGGTGTGTGAGAGCATGTGTATGTGTGTGCACGCGCACGTGTGCATGTCTGTATGATGTGTGCGTACAAAATTATGGTGAGTTTGAGTGAGGTTAAAGAAAGCCTGCCCCTTCCCAGCTAGGATTCTTTTTCAAAAACAAAAGAAAACAAACTTGAAGAACACTTTAGCTTGGTTTGTGGTGAGGGGAGTCTCTCGTCTGTACTGCCCCTCCCCCCTCCCCCTACAGTGAGAAGCTGACAAAGGTCCATAGCCCCTTCCTCCCTCCTATCTCCATGTCCTTGGGAACCTTTTCAGTGTGGACACTGCAGATTGAGGTGGTTCATCCAGGGACCCTGTGTATTAGAGCGCTCCTCTGTTGGCCTGTTTTCTTTGGCCTAGCTCATTTTTTCCAGTTTCCTCCTTTAAATGGACACCTTGAGACTTGACCAAAAGTGGTACTCTCAAGAACCATATTTTTGTAGAGGGGAAGCATCAGCTGGTGGGGGGCTCTGCCCCAGTGTGATGAGGCTACGTCAGCAAAGCTCTTATAAAAACCCAGAAGGGAGGAGAGTGTTATGTATCGGCTTAGAATGATACTTCCATGGCTCAGGTGCTCCGTTCAGAGAAAAAAATATGTATATTTTAAGGAAAACCAAATTCAAGCCCAACCACAGAATTCTAGTTGTAGAGGCTTTGAATGTGTGAGACAGCTCATTGGGATCATCTCGCCCTGAGGTTTGGTCCCTGCCCAGGGCAAGAGCCTCCTTTTGTGCTGTTCGTGGCAGCTGGCCCAGAGAAGGGCCATCGGCAGGCAGCACGTCGCTGTTTCCAAAGTCATTGCTAGCCTTTCCTCTCCATGAGTTTAAAGTGGGCCGCAGGGATGGAATTTGCCAGTCGGGTTGTTTGCCCAGCAGTTTGATAACACTTAAGTCAGATTTACTTAAATACTCTCTTGTCCAAAACACCGTGATGAAATATTGCAGAGGACAAAGTTCCCTTCCTGATATAAATTCTCCGAAGATGGAAGTCCCCAAAATGCAAAAATTTCTGGAACATTCCCCCCAAACCACCCTCCAAGTTGAAGGGGCAGTGATTGCTGGGGCAGTGCATCCTGGAGAGACCTCAGGGGTACTTCCTTGTGGTACCTTTAGATCTGACTTCTGAAACGTGGATGCATCTTTGGACCTTTGGCCCCTGGGGCACAGTCTTCCTGGGCAGGGAGTGGTGGGATGAGCAGACCAGCTTGAAAGAAGGTGGTCCCCAGGGCTGGAGCTGAATCCAGATGTGGCCACAGCCTGCCTGCTTTTTGGTATCAGTAGTGTCTGGACCTTGGGGCCTCACTCTCCCACAGACCAGCAGGCTATGCCATGGAATGCACTTGCCAGTGAAAGCTGAGCTAGGGCCTTCTGGTCCTTTAGCTGTGAAAACCCTGACTGGGCAGGCTTCCAAGATGAACACAACTTGTATTGGAGTCTCCTTTTATCAGGAAGGGCCCAGGTGAGTCCTCTGTGCTTCACCTAGATCCACCTGAGGGTGGGAACTTGGGCCCAAGTCAGCCAACATTCTCATGCCCTCCTCTTCCCCTTCAGAGAGGTGAACACGAAAACAACTGATAGGCCAGAGAGAAATGTTATTTCTTCCTGGGTTTCACTAACTTTGCTCCCTGGTAATTTTCAAGATGAATTTTCTGAGAAGCCAGAAAGCAATAGAGAAAAGTGATTTATTTACTTCTAGTGAAAAAAAAGTTTTTAAATCAGATGTAATATTGTGATTGGAAATTTTGTTGTCAATTCACTTGTGCCAAATAGGAAATAGCATTAAATTTCAATGTTTTTTTTAGCATTACAGGTAGAGGTAATACTCATTGCCCTCCATGGACCTAACTCGGATTGCAAAAAAAAAAAATTCTAATCATTAAATCACTCATTATGTCTGACTGGTCCAAGGCTGGTGAATGTCTCACTACAAGTCCCTGCTGTGGTTTTTTTATGACCTTTTGGGGTCATCAGGCTATTTGCAAACATTTTCTGGTCCACGTAGCTATGGGGTTTGCTCGTTAAGAAATATAATTTTCTTGTAGAAATTTCCAATGTTCATTCACAGAAACCTTCAGGTCGCTGCCCACCGTGCTGGGTCAGAAGGAGGACTGGTAGTGAGGCCCAGTTCTACATGCAGAATAAAAGGCAGGCCAAGCAGAGAGGAGCAGAGTTCAGTGGCAGGAGGATGATATCAGCCAAGGACCGCAGACCTGTGCAACCTCAAAGAACAATGACCCGCTTTCAGTCCTGTTGTGGAGAGCCCCTCAGTGAATGCAGCTCTGAAGCCACTAGGCCACACTAAGAGGGTTCGCTTTATTTTCAGACCCTGGGTGAGGCATTGTGAAGGGTTGGATGTCGAAATGTGACAGATTTATAAAGTGAGATGACATTTTTTCCCTCTGACCTGCTGACCTTGGTGTACTTACATTTCAAAATCAGGCCCACATAAAACGATTTAGGGTACAAGGAGTATCACTTAGAGACTAAATGACAAAAATGAGTTTTCAAAATGTTCTTAAAAACAGCTCCATCTTTGTGTGGTGGTCAACATTCAATGCCATCAAAGTGCATTAGGTATTTGGCTGTGTCCTTGGCTTGGGACGTTTGATACTAATGCAGCCTTCTGGGGATTGATGACAAGTGATGTGACCAACGAAGGAGAATTCTGGAACCTGTTGCTGAAATGACAGGGTTTTACTGCAGGGAATTGCAGAAAATGAGGGAACGTGTTTAAATTAAACTTGCTCCTCATCAAATTCATGTTTCCTTTCAAAGCTGGTAGACCTTGTTTTGGAAAACTGGGAGGTGGGCAATCTCAACCAAATCCGTTTCCTTTCATTTTCCATATTGTAGCAGCCCCATGTTGGCATGCACGAATGGACGCTGATGGATGCTGAGAATAAAGTAGAAATTCATAACATTACTTCTGGTCTGGGTGTGGTCTGGAATCCTGGTAGGTGGGAGAGATTTGGCTGCGTAGCTTGCATCTCATTAAAACGAATAGCTTTCATCGACAGTTAACTTATCTATTTTCTAGTTAAGTAAAACCCAGATTCATGGAGAACCCTGGAATTCCATACATAGACTGTATCTGGCTTAGGGTGTGAGATGGGCAATTGCACCTGCGTGCAGGTTTTATAGATAGACCAGCGAATGGAAATCAAATATTCCCAAAGGAGAACTTCAAGGCATGCTTGCTACTCTTCTCTAGACACCAGTAACAAGTAAAATACATAAAGATACTCCTATGGGAGAGTTACTTGGAAAGTTCCAATTCATCCAAGCATAAGATAGAAGAAGAAAGCTATCCTTTTATTAAATTCCCAAAAGTGCTAAATTCACAATTTCATAAGCAAAACATTCAAGGTTCTAGTCTTTTACCATAAATGGTGCCTAGTAAGTGATGAGACTTTCTTGGTTTTACTCCACGCTTTCAAGATGATGGGACTTAAAGCTGCATTCAATTACACAGCATCCCCAAGGGTGGCAGAAGGGGGAGGGGGCAGAGAAGTGTTTCCTTATTTTCCAGGATGAAACATGACCAGAATAGAGCCTGCAAAAAACAGTCAAGTTGAGATGGAACCCAGATCACAAAGTGCGGGGGCTAGATTAGGTGGCCTACAAGATCTTTTCCAATCTTTGAAACTCTATTTCACTTAAGTGTTGAGTTCACTAGAAATGATTTTCACTCTCCATGTATTCATGAGTAATGTGTATGTGTGTATATATATCATACATATACACAGAGGCAGTTAGGTGGTGTAGTGGGTAGAGCATCAGGCCTGGAGTCAGGAAGACCCGAGTTCAGATCTGGCCTTAGACACTGACTAGCTATGTGACCCTGGGCAAGCCACTTAGCCATGTTTGCCTGAGTTTGCTCATCTGTCAAGTGAGCTGGAGAAGGGAATACATACATATATATATATATATATATATATATATATATGTATATATATATATATATATCCATGTATATGTTTTATGTATGGTTTAATATTCAGTATAATCCAAAGAAGACTTCCTGGCAGACCTGCCAGACCAAAATAGACAAGATGGCACAGTAGAGTATAGATAGATAGATAGATAGGATAGATAGATAGATAGATAGATAGATAGATAGATAGATAGATAGATAGATAGATAGATAGATATCCATGTATATGTTTTATATATGGTGTAATATTCAGTATAATTCAAAGAAGACTTCCTGGCAGACCTGCCAGACCAAAATAGACAAGATGGCACAGTAGAGGAGACACCCTAGCCAAGCTCTTCTGACAGTCCCTTCCAAACACCTTAGAAATACCGCCTCCAATTGAATTCAAGAACATAAGCAGGAGAAGGAAGGGGCAGAAGGAAGGTCGTTTGGGGAGTGGAAAAAGATTGCTCCAAAGCCAATTCTGGTCCTCCTGCTGGTGTCACAAGGGAGTTATGTTCAAATACAGGGTATTCCTAAAGTCTGGACACATAGGCAAAAATGCATATTTTCAAGAAAAGGATGAAATTTTCAACCACATTTTATTTAATTGGAATATTAACAAATAATATCTTCAATATGATTTCTATCATTTGTGACACAAAGGTTGATGGACTTTGCAAGATTCACGTGAGCTTGATGCAATAACTCCACGTTGCGATCCATTTTAGCACATTCACTCTTTACGCGTTCAAGTGTGTTGCACCTGTGATTTTCACTGAGTACACCTGCTCTCTTAGCATACCCCAGAAAAAGAAGTCAAGGGGGCTAAGGTCTGTTAATATTCCAAATATTTCAAAATATGCATTTTTGCCTATGTGTCCAGACTTTAGGGACACCCTGTAGGACCTGTAATACTACTTTGAAAGCACTGCCTTGGGATAAACATAATTCTTTTGTGCTTGGGGTAGATAAAATGGGGAAATAAAACTATATTCTTGAAATGGATAAACTTTCTTTTTCTACTTCCAATTTCTAATACCTGGTCCGTTTAAACACGGCTGATACAGCTACAGAATGTTTTGTGTTACTTTTAATCAACTATTGAGACTAACCCTAGGACCCAGACGACCTTACTCTAAACATCACTACCCCTCAATGCCCACGTATTCAGTACATCAAATGGCCGGTGGTCCTCCACAAGGGCTTGTGAAGGGAAAGAAAAACCATGCATCACTTTTGCATTCAAACTGACTGACAGAAAGGCCATGCAAAGATAAAGGAGAGCCTTTTGAATCCCTGAATTCTCTCCAGCTTTGCCATGAGCATCCATGTGAGAGTGAAACGGAATCCTTTTAAAAGACTTAGCCAGGCCCAGAATGTCGGGTTTTGCCTGTGATCAGGTCTCCTAACAAAGGGAGAAGTTTATCTGTCAGTATCTATTTAAACAGGTTTGTATTTTTTTTAACCAGGTTGGCCCTTCACTCCTCATGAAGGTCCTTGATTCTCTCTGCAGATCCATTAGGCAGGATGGAGGCTCTCTTTGCTGTTTGACCTTCATCAGTGACCCCTGCTTGGCAGGTGCATGACAGCTCAGCTTCAGGACTCCTTGGCCACTTGAACTGCTCAGTCAACACATACCCAAGGCTGTTGAGTGCAAGGAGTCCTTTGTGAAACCCAAACAAGAGGCTGGTCAGTGGAAACACCAGTTCTTCCTCAGGGGTTTGCACTGACAAGAATACTTTAAGGTATCTATCAAACCATAATGATGACTGGCAAAAATGGTAGCTCTCCTTGTGTCAACACAAACCCCGCTCAATGGAGGTTTCAGAAATGGTGGGGATTTTTTGGGTGGACGGTGGGGGGTTGGAACAGGATTCCTGTTAAATCACTCAACATAGGTTTGTTTGGGGGCAGCCTACTGTGCTTTTTAGCTGGGCACCTCTTCCTTCAGGCCTTGAGGAGAGGGGGAGTTGGCTGAAGTCCCAAGGACTATTGTTCCATTTGGCTCCAATTCTTTTCCCTTGAGCACTGGGTTTATAATTATCAGTAATGATAACAGCAGCTTTCCCCTTGAGAATTCACAGTGCCTACATTTGTGATCCTGACTCTGGAGTCAGCTCTCTGTCCACTATCCCACAATGCCTCAGGTACCTTTTATGGGTGAGAAAACCGAAGGGAGCTTCATTTCATGATCCTCCCATGATCAATACCAAAGGAAGCACACACATATCAGGGACACACATGCTCACATAAGTGTTTGCTATTGCCTTGGAGCCATCAGAAGAGACACTTCTCATAGATAATAATAAGCATTTACATGGTACTGGGAGGTTTGCAAACCACTTTACAACAACCTTAGGAGGCAGGTGCTGCTATTATTACCATTTTTACAGCAGAGTAAACTGAGGCAAACATGTCAAGTGGCTTAGCCAGGGTCACACAGCTCGTAAGTGTCTGTGGTAGAATTTGAACTCAGGTCTTTCTGACTCTGAGTCTCACACTAACCTGCCTCAATGAGATTCACCAGCTCTTGTTTGTGAATGACATTGTAAAAATCCTATTAAGCCCTCAGAACACTTCAACCTTTCTTCAGTGAGACCTGCAGCAACTCACTGGGTACTCACCAGCCCGGGAAGAGCACAGGTACTCAATCAGATCTTGCCCAGATTATGAGTTATTGTTGTGCAGTTTTAATGTCAATATCTCACTCTTTATTCTGGAGGCTAATTGCTTTTAATCCATATGGGTCTGTCTATCTGTCTGTCTGTCTGCCTCTGCTCTTATAGGAGTTCATAAATAAAGATTAAAAACCATCAGTATAAAATCCTTTTCACCATATGCTTTTGGAGATTCCAGTTACAGAAAAACAAGACAAAACAAAACAAAAAAAAAAAACTCCAACGTGTAAGACAAATTTAGATTTGTGACCTGGTTAAATTCTGTGTATTTCCAGATAGTCACTGGTGTACTTCATTTGCCCTTAACTGTCATGGAATAAATATACAGACACGCAGCTTAAAACAGTTATGATCATTGATATAAGATTAGGAAATATGCCATGCCTAGGATGCCTTCTCCTTCTGTCCCTGTGACTCCCTTCTTCCATTAGTGAGTTCCCCCTTCCATTTTGAGACAAGGCCCAGACCACTCATCTTTTATTCTCTGGATTTTACCACCATGCACTCCCCCTGGCCCTTTGGGTACTTCCCTGCCCCCACGTCTTTTCTGCTCCTTTTGTCTTGTCTACCTCCATTAGAGTGTAGGCTTCTAGAGGTCAGGGACTGTCTTTCTTTTGGCTTGTATTCATTTCCTTAGCACTTAGCCCAGTTATTGGGCATATAGCTGGTGCTTAATAAATGCTTGTTGACTTGGATCGTTAAAAGAGAAACAGCTTAAAGAAATAGCCAGAAAGGTCATCTAGAAGAAGGCAGTAGCAGTAGACACCAAATAGAGAAAGTTGTGGGAGACTAAACCTTTCACAGCTTTTTCTCCATTATATAAGTGGGGGTTCAGGATGAGCTCTTTAGCCTGCTCAGCAGTGCTTTTGGCCACTGAGACCAGCATGCCACACTCAGTACCTTGTCCCCAAACTCTGTATTTCTCAAACACCACATGAGATGCCTCTAGGCTGACATCTTCGGAACAGTGCTGTTCCTTTGGCAGGAGGTGGCTCTCTTAATACCCTCTCCCCTCTTTCTCTGGGAAATTGCAGGGGGAGTCAAAAGCTCCCTCAGACAGAGGCCTAGATGAGGCAATAAACCCAAACCCACGGCTAGTGGTCGTGTTGTCCCCCGTGAGATGCAGTTTGAAAAGGAATCATCGGGAGTGGGGAGCACAGGGAGTTCAGTTCATTCAAAGGAGGTCCAACAGCAGAGACTGAGTTAATAGAGAAACAGCCCAGGGGCAGCCACTGAGGAGCCTGAGGGGCAGGGAGGATGCTGGAGGGCTAACAACAGAGATGAGATGTCCCATGGGGCTGCCCAGCCCGCTGTGCAAGGACAAAGATGGGAGAGGAGGATCGTGTCCTCTATCAACTCTAACAAGCACCAATAGGGAACATACAGACTTGGGATCAGAGGACCTTGGTTCAATCCTCACCCCCAGCACCACTAACAGTGACCTTGGATGAGTCAAATGAACTCTCTTTGCTTTGGCTCTCTGCTCTTTCAAGTTGGGATGGGGAGGAGGGTGGACCAGAGAGCCTTCACTCAAGGTCTGTGATACTTGTGAACTCCTTCCTGATGCTGCCGCCCTGCATACAGCCCAATGGGTTGGGGATGAGAAACAGCCAGAAGGTGGAGGACGAATAAAGGCATCTTCTGCTGATGACCTTTCTTTACATTTCCAGTGTTTAGTACGGTGCCTGGCACATAGTAAGCACTTCATAAGGTCTTGGTGACTGATTCCTAGTCCATAAGCTCTGTGAGGGCATCAGCCATACAGTCCCTTCAGCATCTAGCGCAGGACTCTGCACCCAGGAGGCACTCAGATATTTGTCTGGTGCTTTGTTGGGACCACAGGACCATCAGATTTAGGGCAGGAAAGGACCTCCCAAGCCACCTACTCCCCACCCTATTCTTTGACAGATGTGGAAGCCGAGGCTAAAAGAAGGGAAGTAAATGACTTGCCCAGAGGAGCCCAGGTTCTCTAATTCCAATTCCAGGGCTCTGTTGCCCTGGGTCGGGGCGGGGATGGGCACCAGGGAGGGGACATAGAGGACTCTGAAAGCATTAGCCTTCATTGTTCACATTTGTCTAAGGTGAGCGTGGTGGGGTCTCCATGGCAGACACCTGTGCATCTCTAACCTAAGCTCTGTCATGCTCCATGGGCTTTGGACCATCTGGCCAAGACTGAGCTGAGGTCCTTCTCTTTGGATGGTCGTTCTCCCTGCAGAAGCCCGTCACACTTTCTGCTTGAACACCAAGCCCAAAGTCAGAGCCACCAACCAGAAAAGTGTCCCTATGCACCCAGCTGGGGCCTCAGGATATGTAACCAGATGTTGCCACCTAGTGGCTATGTCTTTGCTGACTCCTGGTCCTCTCTTCCGGGCAGGAGCAGCCCTTCTTTGAGTTCATTATCTTATCCTAGGCTTTCTATGGACCTTTCCAACCTCATAATTTTACAGGTGAGGAAACTGAGGTCCAGAGAAGAAAAGTTTTTTGCCCAAGGTTAAAGTTAGTGGCATTGACTAAGCTGGGATAAGAGCTTTCAAGCACTAATGGTTTTTGGTGTAAACTCCACGAGAGACAGCGAGGACTTTCAAGTTCACTAGCTGCATGACCCTGGGCAAGTCAC
The DNA here is from genome assembly GCA_028646595.1 of Phalanger gymnotis. Classification (NCBI taxonomy): domain Eukaryota; kingdom Metazoa; phylum Chordata; class Mammalia; order Diprotodontia; family Phalangeridae; genus Phalanger; species Phalanger gymnotis. Next base: position 310,996,001 of record CM053625.1, read on the forward strand.
TTAATCCTATTTGCCTCAGTTTCCTCATCTGTAAAATGAGCTGGAAAAGGAAATAGCAAACTGCTCTAGTATTTTTACCAAGAAAATGCCAAATGGGGTCACAAAGAGTTAGACAGGTCTGACCAACAAAAAACTCCGTGAAAGCAGGAAATATGTCCATTATCTTTTGCTATAAATATTGACAGTGTTCTATGCTTAGAGTTTGAAAGATGTGATTACAAATTACCTCAGACACTTATTAGTTGTATGACCTTGGGTCATACAGCTTAATTTCACTTTTCACATCTGTAAAATGAAGATGACAATAGTAACAGCTCATAGGATTGTCGAGAGAATCAAATGAGATAACATGTAAAGCTCTTTGATACCTGTAAAGGGTGATATAAATGCTTACTATTCTAAGCCAGGGATTCCTAACCAATTTTTGTTTCATGGATCCCCTTTGCAGTCTACTGAACCTTATGCATCCCTTCTCAGAATAATATTTTTATTTTTTCTAATTTTTAAAATTTTTTTTTAAAGTTTTACGTTCCATATGCCATCCCTCCTTCTCCCTCCCCTTCCCTCTCCCTGAGACAGTAAGCAATCAGATATAGGTTAGACATGTGCAATCATGTAAAATGTTTCCATATTAGTAATTTTGTACAAGAAGACTAAGAAGAAAAAAATGAAAGAAAGTGAAAAACAGCATGCTTCATCTGTATTCAACCAATATCAGTTCTTTCTCTGGAGGCAGATACTTTGTTTCATCATTAGTCCTTTGGGGTTGTCTTAGATCATTGTATTGCTGAGAATAGCTAAGTCATTCACAATTCTTCATTGAACAATATTTCTGTTATGTGTACAATATTCTCCTGGTTTTGTTCACTTCACTATGAATCAGTTCATGTAAGTCTTTCCAAGTTTTTCTGAAATCATCTTGCTTGTCATTCTTATAGCACCATGATATTCTATTACCATCATATGCCACAGCTTGGTTAGCCATTCCCCAATTAATTTCTAATTCATAGCTACCACAAAAAGAACTGCTATCAATATTTTTGTACAAATAAGTCTTTTTCCATTTTGTGGATGTCGTTGGGACATAGACCTAGCAGTGGTATTGCTGGATCAAAGGGTATGCACAGTGTACCCTTTGAACATAGTTCCAAATTGCTCTCCAGAATGGTTGGATCAGTTTGAAATGCTACTCATGGAGCATTAGTGTCCAAGTTTTCCCACATCCCCTCTAACATCCAACATTTTCCTTTTTTTTTTTTTGTCATATTAGCCACTCTGATAGGTGTGAGGTGGTACTTCAGAGTTGTTTTAATTTTCATTTCCCTGATCAATAGTGATTTAGAACATTTTTTCATATGACTATAAATGGCTTTGAATTCTTTGTCTAAAAACAACTTATTCATATCCTTTGACTATTTATCAATTGGGGAATGATTTATATTTTTATAAATTTGACTCAGTTCTCTATATACTTAGAAATGAAGCCTTGAGGGATACTTGTTGCAAAATTTCTCTCCAGTTTTCTGCTTTCTTCATAATTTCGGTAACATTGGTTTTGTTTGTGCAAAAACTTTTTAATTTTATATGATCAAAATTATTTATTTTACATTTTGTAATGCTCTCTACATCTTCTTTGGTCCCATATTCTTCTCTTATCCATAGACCTAACAGATAAACTATTCCATGCTCTCCTAATTTGCTTATAGTATCACCCTTTATGTGTAAATCATACACCATTTTGATCTTATCTTGGTATATGGTGTGAGATTGGTCTATACCTAGTTTCTGCCATACTGTTTTCCAGTTTTCCCAGCAATTTTTGTCAAATACTGAGTTTTTGTTCCAAAAGCTTAGATCTTTGGATTTATTATGTACTAGGTTACTATGGTCATTTACAATAATGTAATTTGTACCTAATCCATTCCACTGATCCACCACTCTTTCTTAGCTAGTACCAGATTGCTCTGATAATTATTTCTTTATAACACAGTTTGAGATTTGGTATGGTTAGAACACCTTCTTTTGTTTTTTTTTTTCCATTTATTCCCTTGACGTTCTTGAACTTTTGTTCTTCTAGATGAATTTTGTTATTATTTTTTCTAGCTCTACAAAATAATTTTTGATAGCTCGATTCATGTGGCACCAAATAAATAGATTGATTTAGGTAGAATTGTCATTTTTATTATATTGACTTGATCAATATAATATTTTTCCAATTATTTAGATCTGACTTTATTTGTGTGAAAAGTGTTTTATGGTTGTGTTCATATAATTACTGAGTTTGTCTTGGCAGGTAGATGCTGTTAGCTGGCTAGCAGCTTCTGTGGGGGTGTAAGATCCACCCACAGCCAGCACCCAGAAAGCTGCCAGCACGCCACAAAAACATAGGTTCTTTTGATCTACCTTAATAAGGAAAGCAAGGTTAAGGGGTTGGTAAGCTTACTTTAATTTGGCATACAAATATCATTCACTTAGTTCAGGGGGAAAAGCCAGCACCCTGAACTTCAGAGCAAATTACAAACAAATTACAAACATCAACAGACAGACCCAATACAGATTCATAGTTACCAACATCTAGGTTCAGCCTGGGAGCTCAGAACAAGGGCTG
>CM053625.1:310999108-311016902 GCA_028646595.1 Phalanger gymnotis
CCACAGAAAAATAAGATGGCATAAATCATATTCACTGGCCTCCAGACCTTGCTCGAACTCCTGGGTCCACACAGGGGTTGGCTCTTCTTCGGATTTTTTTCCAGCTGTAGTTTCTCACCTCTCCTTGCAGCCAAGCCTCTGGCGTTCCCAAGCCCCACCTCAACGACTAGAGACCAGAGTCCAGAGACCCCTTGGTTCCCGAACTGGCCCCTCTTAAGTCCTTAATCTACACCCATACAGGTTTCACACCTGATAGGGCTTTGGGCCTGGGGCTTAGCGTTTAACAGGTGAAAGTACTTTCACCATGAACAAAAGTCAAACTCCTCAAGGGCACCCGTTAAACTAAGCCCATTGTGCCTTACTGGCACAGACGGTAAGGGAGCCCTGAACTGGAGTGATGGCTCTGTGAGCAGAGAGATGGCACTGTAGAATTAACAAGACTCAGCAACTGCATATGAGTCGAGGATGGCCCCAAGGCTTTGAACTTGGGCGCCTAGAAGAAGGAGTCTGTCCTCAAAAGAAATCAAGAAGCTTGTAAAAGGGGTGGGTCTAGGGAGAGCAATAATGAATTTCATTCTGGACAGGATGAGTTCGAGATACTTTTCATTGGAGACGTCCACCTGGCAGTTGGTGATGTGGGCTAGAGCTCTGGAGGACGTGTGCATAGAGAGATCCTCTCTACCTCATGAGACCTCATCTGTATAATGGGTTCAGGGCAGAAGCTCATGGTTTAGGAAGAACTTTAAGAAGCTGGAGGATGGTCAGGAGGGCACCCAAGATGGTGAGGGATCTCTAATCCATGCCATAGAAGGATCAGCTGATGCAGTCAGGATCGTTAAGCCTTGACAAGAGAAAACAACATGAATTGGCAGAAGAGATAGAGGAGAACAGCTCATATTCAATTGAGTGATTCAAGAACCATAATAGAGAAGAGAATTGTTCTGCTTGGCCCTTGACTAGATGTAATGGCTGCGAAGAAGCCAATTTAGGCTGGATATAAGGGAAAACTTGCAACCAGATCTAGCCGCCTCAAAGTGGAATGGACTGCCTTGGGGGGAGGGAAGTTCTTGCTCAATGGACACATTCAAGCAAAGGTCACTTGCCAGGTATGCTGTGGTGGAAGGCTGAAGCTTACAACATTCCTCTGTTTGCACTCTTGGCATAGAAATCTTTGTTTCTCTTTACTAAGGAAAGGCAGTGGAAAGAATCACAGAATTTTCATAGTTGGCAGCAAACTCAATAGCTATTGAATCCCATCAGACGCTTTCTAGCTGTGTGACTCTGGGCAAGTCACTTAACTTCCCAGTGCCTCAGTTTCCTCATCTGTAAAATGAGGTTGGACTCAAGTCTTCTAAGTTCTTTTCCAGCTCTAAGGCTCTGTTTGATCCTATGACCATCCTATAGGATGGAGAGAGAGAAAAGTGAGGGAAGAGAGAAGAGAGAAGACAGAAGACAAGGCAGAGGAAGGAAGAATGCTAAGAGAGGGCAAAGTCTGAAACATGAAAGACCGCGGCTGAACTATTGTAGGAATAGACAATCCATGATTGGAATTATAATCCTTTAATATTTGGTGTCAGGCTGGTACTCACAGCCCTCATGCCTCACTCAGGCTTCCAGACAAGGTGCCTTTAACTGTCATACTCCTAGAGAGGCAAGGCAGTTTAGGGGGTCCTAGGTCTAGGGGAAGCCATGCGATTGTCTAGAAGAGACCTCAGAAGACATCTTGTCCAGTTCTTTCATTTTGAATGTGAGGAAACTGAGCCCCAAGGAGTTCAAATGACTTGGCCATAATCACACAGATTTTAAGTGGCAGAACCAGGTCATAATATCATAGCCCACCAGAAGGGGTCCCAGAGGCCGGTGAGTCCAATACTCTCGTTTTGCTGATGAAGAAATCAAGGCAAAATTAAGTGACTTGCCCAAGTTCAAGCAGGATCAAGAAATCTGGTTTGAGTCCCAGCTTTAACACATCCATGCAATGCGGTCTCCCGTTCCCAAGACTCACTTGTTCCCAAGTCACGCAGTTGGAAATTATGGCCACTAGGTGGCGGCAGGACAAAGCTGACTCTCCAGCATCTGGGCAAAGTCAAATTGGGACAGTCCTCTCCCCACACCACCCTCCCCCTTTCGGCTTTTCTCCTCCTAAAAAATGTCTCCTAGCCACCGCCAACGATAACAGCCCACTTTTAAAATGTTTTTATTTTTTTTTAAGGTTTACAAAGCACTTGATACTACTGCTTTAAAAGTCAGGAGAGACCTGGGTTCAAATCCTTACGCCCAAGACCTAGCGGCTGTGTGTGTGGGTCTGGACAAGTCACTTCATCACTTGGACTTTCTCTTTCCTCATCTGGAAGATGGGAGTAGTCATAGTGCCTGCCTTCCTGGGTGGGTCAAGGGGCCTTCATGGAGGCAGTAGCATTTAAGTTGGATTTTAACAGTAGGAGTAGCACGGGAGTACATTCCAGGCATTGGGACAGAGGTGTGGAAGCCTTTGTTGTGTATGGCTTCAAGTGCCTGGATGCAGTTAGTGCTCCATAAATGCTTATTGGTTTGATTGACTGATTTGGGGTGGGGGTGGGGGGGAAAGAAGAAGGGAATTTGGACTGGAATCATGCTTGGAAATCAGTAGATAAGTCTGAAAAAAGTTGGGTGGTGTCATATTGTGGAGGGTCTTCAAGGTTAGGCAGAGGAATTAAAATTTTAATTGGGAGGCAATGGGGAGCCATTAGGGACTTTTGAGCAGAGGAGTAGCGTGCCCAGAATCGCAGAATCTGGTTATAGAAAGGACCCTCAGAGACCATCTCATCTAATCTAAGGAAGAAGCAGTCACCAGCAACATCATTGCCCAGTGGCGGTCTGGCCTTTTCTCCAACACCTCCACAGAGGAAGAAACCAATGATAATATGGGCTTACATTTCTATACATTTTGCATATGTTGTCTTGTGTGAGCTTCACAAAGGCCTTGGGAAGTAGGTGCTGTTATCACTCCCATTTTATAGATGAAGAAACTTAGGTTCATCGAGGTTAAATGGCTTGCCCAAGTTGGTGCCAGTATGTATACGAGGCAGGATTTGAACTCCAAGACCAGCACTTTACCCACCTGCTACCTAGCTGCTTGTTACTTTTCTAAGACAATCCATTCTGCTTTTGTAGGAAAATAATCTATGATTGGAATTATAATCCTTAAATATTTGGGTGTCAGGCTGGTACTCACAGCCCTGGTGACTCGGGAACAAAGTGCCTTTAACTATCATATTCTTAGAGAGGCAAAGCAGTTTAGGGTGTGAATCATTAGGAAGGTTTTCCTGCCCCCTCCCAAATCTGCCTCTCAGCATCTTGTGCCCACTGCTCTGGGTGCATCTTCTGAGACCAACCAGAATGCGCCCATCCCTTCTTCCAAAGACAGCTATCATGTTTCTTCTAATCCTTCTCTTACTGGCTTAAACATCCCCATGTCTTTCACCCCATCCTTGTGGGGCTCGCAGAGGCTCAGAGCCCTTCATCATCCTGCTTATTCTTTTTGGGACAAGCTCCAGCTTGTCAATGTCTTTCCTAACAGGTGACATCTGAGCCGACCACAACAGTCCTTCTGGGACCTGACCAGGGCAGAGGATAGAGTGGCTGTCGCTTCCTCCTTCCTGGGCTCTCTGCCTCTCTCCAGACAGCTTAAGGCTGTCTTCACTTGTTCGGCTGCCGCTGGCTCCATTCTCCATCCAGGCCACAAAAATCCATCCTTTTTTTTTTTTTTTAAGAAAAAACAATGCTTCAGTTACACATCTTCCATCTTGCTCTTGTGAATTTGGATTTAGTTGCTGAACTCAAGGGTGATACTTTCCCTTAATTCCTATCAAATCTCTTTTCACTAGAGCTGACCCAGTCACCTGATGTCTTTGAATTCTGGGTGTGTCAGCTCCCAACCTTTTGGAGTATGACATCTATGCTTATATCCAAACATGAATACCTTGTCTAACAGCATCATGCCAGTCACTAGCCCTTGGGACATTCCAATGGAGACTTCGTGCTAACCTGAAATGCAATGATGAATACACAGATAAATGGATGAATCGGTTAGTTAACAAACATTTATTAACACCTACTATGTGCCAAGCTCTGAGGATACAAAGAAAGGCAAAATACAGTTCTTGCCCTCAAGAAGCTCACATTCTAACAGAGGAAGACAAAACATAAAAAGGAGCTGAAGGGGGAGGGGAGGAAAGTTGTCAGGGATAGGAATATGATGGAGATGTCCCGAGGGACCTGGTGGGAAGCGAAGAGGTGGCTGGCCTGGCTGCCTTCCTTACATGGAGATTCTAAGGGGAGCCTCTAATCAGAGAGAAGGGCCCCAGGGCAGAGGATGCTGAGTGAGGCTCGAATTCCTGGGCTCCTGGAACCAAGAGGTTCCCGGAGAATGATGGAAAAGTCCAGAGGAATGCAACTGAGTGTGAAGTGAAGCCTAAAGTGCTTACTATGTGCCAAGCGCTGTGCAGAGAGGGTACCCATGGAAAAGCAAGACAGATCCTGCTCCTAAGGAGCTCCCATTCAAAGGGAGGAGACAGAGCAGCAACAAGGCTAAGGCAAGGTTCTGTGGTCCTTAGGATGCAGGAGCAAAGCAGATGGTCAGGCCTCTTCCTTCATGCCAATTCCATGGATAAAACCACATTTAGTGAACCATTGTTGACTAAAATCATAGATGTGGACCTAGAAAGGACCTTCAAGGTCTTCCAGGCCACCCCTTACATTTACAGATGATGAAACATGTTACAGTACTTTCCCAGAGGTCTGGTCGTGTGACCAGATCAGAACTCAGAGCTGAGATTGGCTCTCAGTACAAGAAAACCGATCCTGCCAGCATTATCAAGGATTCCCCACCTAGTGCCTTCCTTACAATTGCCAAGTAAGGGAGGTAATGCAGAGTTCTGTTCTCCTCATTCTACAGATGACAACGAGAATCCAAGAGCCTCAGAGAGGTGCAGCAATTTGTCAATAGCCACACAGCTAGAAAGCGGAAAGGCTGGGATCTGGGAACCCAGAGGTTCTGGAATTGGATAGAGCCGCAGGTCAAGAAGATGTGGATTCCTCTCGGGTCTCTGACACGGAGTTGCTGTGCGCCCTGGGGCCCGGTGTACCACGGTGTGCCCCAGTCACTTCCCAGCCCTGAGCTCCAGTGTGCCTATCTGTAAAATGGGAATAATCGATGAGAGAAGAAACATTTATTCATCTCTTCCTCTGTGCCAGTCCCTGTCCTATGTGCAGGATACAAAGGCAAATGAAAGATATCAGGCGACTGGGTTAAGCTGAGTTAAGGTTCTAAGGCGTCCAGGTGAGCAGGGAATGCGTTCCAAGCATGCCAGACCGCCAGTGCAAAGGCACGGAGACGGGAGACGGCACCTCCCTCCCGGAATAGCGGTGAAGAAGGGATTTTCTAAGACTCATCAGAAATAGGAGTTGTGGTCTTTATCAGCTGAGCCCAGGATAGTGGTGATGGTTCGCGACCCCTGGGGGTGAAGGACCTGGGAAGGGGTAGGGGGCGCCCCAATCCCTCCCTTCCTTTTCCCTCTCCTGCAGGGCCTGTGCTGGGGATCGGGGAGGGGCAGCCCAGCAGAGAAGTTAGAACAAAAGGAGGCCGGGACTGGGCAGCCAGGCGGCGGGCCTGGGCTAGGAAGGAGGTGGGTCCGGGGAGGGGTTTTCTGGGCGGCGCCAGTGAAAAGGAGCTGGAGGGCGCGGGCGCCGGGGCAGCCAGGGCAACAGCGGCAGCCACGGAGGCAGCAGCAGCTTCCCGGCGGGGCCAGGGGCTCCCGGAGCTAGCGCGCAGATACTGCTGCTACTGTAACCTAAACCCTAAACCCGCGGGGCAGGAGGGCAAACTCCAAGGGGCGGACGGAGCGCGGAGTCCGCTCCCAGGAAGTCTCCGCACCTTCGGTAAGTGTCCATGCCCTCGCTCCCCACAGTCCCATCCGAGGAGAGACGCTGGAGAAGCTGGGGAGCCGGAGAGGGGGCAGCGGGGCGGGGGAGAGGTCGGAGGAAGGGGCATTATTGCTGGAATCGCGGGATGCCAGGACTGGAAGAGACCCTAGGAACAGTCTGCTCCAACGCGCTCCTTTTGCTGATGAGGGAAACTGAGGATCCAAGAGGCGTCTAGACTAAAGATTCAGTGCTTGAAGGGCCTTCAGAAGGCATCTGCCCCAATCCCCACGTTTTACAGAGGAAACTGACGCCCCAGAGAAGGAAGGGGACTTGCCCAGGGTCACACAACCAGTGACCTTCTCCCAGGCTGTCCTTGTTTCTGCAATCCCCTCCTCGCTTGTGCCACTTAGCATCCCTTGTTCCCTTCCAGACTCGCCTTCAGCACCACCTCCTCCATGAAGTCCCTCCTGATGCCCCCAGTTTAGAGGTCCCGCCTCCCCATTACCCAGAGTTACTTTATATGTGTTTCTCTCCTTGGCTGCGCAGATGTTTCCACCATGTATAAGCTCCTTGAGGGCAGGGACTGTTTTCATTTTTGTCTTTGGGACTCCAGCGCTGTCCAGCATAGAGCCTGGCACTTAGTAGGTGTTCAACAAGGACTTGTTGGTAGATTCCAACTTAATCCAGGGCTCCATCCCCACTGTTGTGTGGGCAGGACTTCTGGGGGGCTAGGGCTGGCACTGACCCCCCACAGGGTCACACGTGGACACAGATGCACACACCCTAGACAGCTGGCATGGGCACACTTGGGCACGCAGGCACACACACTATCGGATCTCTGGACCAGTCCATCCCTTCACTGAACCCAATCCAGAAAGCAGCAGAGGAAAGAGAAGCCTGAGGGAATCGGGGGTGTGTGTGGGAAACAGAGGTTAGGACCTTGGAAAATGGAATCAGGGAGCTGGTGAGGGTCTCAGCTTTGCCACTAACCAGGTGAATGCCCGTCTTTGAGTCAGCTTTCCTCATCTGTAAGTGAAGGGCTGGCAGTTGATCTGGAAGGCTCCTTATAGGCTAATATCCTCCTGTGGGACTCCAGCCAAGATGTCCCTCTCAGTCTTTTCGGTACAGTCTCATTCATTCTCATGTTTTCATAGTGTCCTGTGTTGCTTTGCTCCTCGATCGGCCTCCCCCCTACCCTGTAGAATATGAGTTGGGGGAGGTCACCCCTGTGTCTCCCATGACAGTGAAGCTGGACTCAGAGTTGGTGGGGACAGTGGGGAGGCTCAGTGGTCCCTGGGGCATACGTGCTGGGGGACCATTTGTGTTCAGGTATGGGCTGGTCCAAGTGACCTCTAAACTCGATTCCTAGTCAGAGACTCTGGGATTCTGGGACTCTTTATTGGGATCTCCAACCACCCTGTTTATTGTAGGGAGAGAAAGCTGGTTGGCTGTCCAGTCAGAGCCTCTGCAGCTTGTACTGCAGGAGAAGATGCCTGAATTATGGGTGTTCAGGACATGGGAGCTCCTGAGTCACAGACAGTCTTAGGTCAAATGGCATCATGAGGCATCATTGTCTACTGAGAAATGGCATGGAAGTCGAAGACAGGAAAATCTGGGTTCAAATCCCACTATTTAAACGGCATCTCCTCCCATACTCATGAAAAGGCTCTGTCTGCATACTGTAAGTGCTTAATAAAGGCTTGCTGAACAAATGAATGATCTGTACAGAGTTACATAAAAGAGTGCTGCAGGAGGGACTCTGTCATTTACTCTCTGTGTGACCTTGAGCAGGTCATAGCCTCTCTGGACCCCAGTGTACTTGGTAAAATGAGGAGATTTGATTAGGGATCTCTGAAGTCGTGTCCAGATCTAAATCTGTGCCCCAAAGATTTTCTTTATGTCCTGCAAAGGGCAGCAGGAGCTGGGGGGGCTAAGGAAGCCCAGGGGTGGGGCTGGGGCTTGGGTGGGGGCCTTTGACCCTTCTGAAGTCGTCTCAACACCAGAAGGTTAGACAATGGTACCTTGGTTCCTCTGAACCCACAGACACAGTTTAGGTACAACTGGTTCTCTAATAATAGTGAATTTATAGGATTTAAAGACAGAAGACCATCCAATCTAACCCCTTCATTTGACATATGAGGAAACTGAGGTCCAGATAGGTTAAGTGACTTGTCTATATAGCTCCATACAACTCACTCATTTGTTCATCACATCTTTATTAAGCCCCTACTGTATGGGGACAGAATCATTTGATGGGTTCTGGAGGAGATGCAAAGTTTAAATAAGAGTCTATCCTCACCTTTGTAGAGCTGAAGATTTAGTACTTTGCAAAGGACTTTCCCCACAAATATTATCATCCCCATTTTATGGACCAGGAAACTGAGGTATAAGGAGGCAGTGACAGAAGGCTGGTATATGGTAGAACTAGATCCCCTAACTCTGAGCTCAGTGCTCAGTCTTCTAACTAAGTGGGAAAATCTTTCTCCTGGCAGACTGGATGAGTCTCAAGGTGGGTGAGTCTCTTTGACAGCGGGGCTCCTGGCCATGATGTATCTGTCATCTTCTTTACCAGCATTTGGTCTTCTCAGACCAGTTCAGCAGGGAAGAGGAAAAATTGCAAAGGAAATGAACTTTCTGATGCCTAGAGAGGATACGATTGAATTTTTGTTTTGCCCTGGGAAAGCTCCTGGGAACAAGTTACTGACAGTCAGGTTTTGGTCACTGGCTGAGCATATCTTGGACTATCTTAGGTTAGTGGAGCTGGACAAAGCCTTATCAGTTAGCTAAACCATGCCCTTCTTTTACATATGCAGAAACTGAGGCCAAAGTGCCTTGTCCATCTAGGAGTTTGGTCCAGACCTGCCTTAGAGAGTGGCCTGAGACACTCAAAGGGTAAATGGCACAGCCAATGTACATCAGCAACAAAACTTGAACCCAAGTATTCTAGTCTTCAAAGCTAACTCTCTGTCCACTGACTACATCACACCGGAATTCCGGGAGATAATTACTATGGATAGAAGGTAACCTCCTTGAGGGCAAAGACTGTTTCATTCTTGCCTTTTTTTTTTCCCTAGTACCTAACCTAGTGCCTGATATACAGTTGGGACTTAATAAGCGCTTTGTAGATTGATTGATTTTTATCTTATATATCTAGCACCCACCAGCGTCTGGCATATAGTGAGTGCTTAATAAATGCTTATACATTGATAGATTACAGATGTTATTATCCTCTTTTTACAGATGAAGAAACTAGGTCTTAGAGTTTAAGTAATAGCTCAAAATCACAAAACCAGTATGTGTCCAGAGTTAGGGCTTGAACCCAGGCCTTCGTGACTCCTTAAGTCAGTCCTCTTCTATGCTACACTGCATCTTGGACCTAATAGGTGACTAATAAATGTTTGTTGAATTGAATTGAAGGAATTTACCAAAATCTATGTTGTTGTGGTTGTTCAGTTGTGTCTGATTCTCCATGACCCCATTCGGGGGTTTCTTGGCAAAGACTCTAGAACGCTTTGCCATTTCCTTCTCCAGCTCATTCTACAGATGAAGAAACTGAGGCAAACGGTGTGAAGAGACCTGCTCAGGGTCACACAGCTAGTAAGTGAGGCCAGATTTGAACTCAGGTCTTCCTGACCCCAGGCCTGGCACTCTAGCCACTGCACCACCCAGATGCTCCTCAATATCTACAGCCAAGCCTAGAACAGAGGTCCCCTGATTCCCACCCAACCCAGGGCTCCCTGTTACTGAGCAGTCACGTCAGAGAGTCAGCTGAGCTCGGTTTGGCTCTGGTTTTGTCCAGCTGTCGGCTTTGTCTCTGGCCAAGGAAATGACCCAATAGCAGTGGCCAGAAGTCCCAGTTCTGAGCCTGAGATGGCTACATGCAGAACTGGCCAGGATTCTGGGGCGGATTCCAGTGATGGGGAGCAAGGTCGTATTTATCAAGCCATCCCTCTGTGCTTCCAGAGCATTCTTGCCCACTGTGTCATTTGATCCCCAAATAACCTGGTGAGAGAGTGTAGTGTCATTATCCTGATTATTGTTGGGGCTGGCAGGGCAGAGATGGAGCCTGGGAGACTTAAGGACCTGGGTGCAGATCTAGCCTCAGACACAGGCTGCCAACAGGATGACCTCGGGCTAGTCATTCCTCCTCCGTCAGCTTGTAGGTTGGGTGCCCCCCCTTCCCTGACTAAATCTCTAAGTCACTTAGTGCCCCAGGCATCGGCTTTCCCAACAGTCCTTGCTCAGGACCAATGGGGAGAGTTTCAACACTAATAAAATCACAGGATTGGACCCAAAATAAAGATAATTGTAATAGCCAACGTTGATAGAATGCTTTGAGTTTAGCAAAGCCCTTTATATAGGCTTCAGTCTGAATTCAAATCTGGCCTCAGACTCTTACTAGCTGTGCGACCCTGGGCAAATGACCTAAGTAACCTCTGCCTCATCTGCAAAAATAGGGATAATGATGGCAGCTACCTCTCAGTTATTGTGAGGATCAAATGAGATCATGTTTGTTAAGTGCTTAGCACAATGCCTGGCACATAGTAGGTGCTTAATAAATGCTTATTTAATAAATCCTTCCTTCCTTCCTTCCTTGCTTCCTTCCTTCCTTCCTTTCTTTCTCCCTCCCTCTCTTCTTCCCTGCCTCCCTTCCTTCCTCTCTGCCTCTCTCTCTCCTTCTGTGCAGGATGGCTGCTTAGTATTCCTTACCTTTGGTATTTTAATGGCCTCTAGGCAGCTCAGAGCAGTGTGGGAATCATGGGAAAGCCTCTGGGCTAGGCACCCCACCACACTGAAGGTGTGAAATCTTGGCTCTCCCTCTGAAGAGCTGGGAGACCTTTAGGCAGGGCACTTTCCCTGGAATTCAGTTTTGTCATCTGTAAAATAGGAGTGGGTTTTGAAAAGATGATTTCTAAGGTCTTCTGCCCATTGTAATGTTTTATGTTCTAAGGTCCCCTAACTCCTCCAGTTTTGATATCTATGTTCTAACCCCCTGTCAGTTCTGACATTCTATGCTCTAAGACACTCCCCCTTATTCACATTCCATGTTCTAAGCACCCTCTCTGCTCTCACATTCTATGATCAATGGATTTTCAGTGCTTTAATCTCCTGTATGTGCTTATTTGTTGCTTGTCCCCTGTAAAGCCCCTGTAGGTGTTAAAATAAGCAGTCTCCTGGGTTTGGGCTGTGACTTCTGGCTCCTTCCTATCCACTGAAGAGAAACTGAGACCCTCCTCTGTCCTCCTCCTGGGTCCTCCAGGGCAGCCTGACACACCAATTTCATGCCTGGGTTTTGGCTAGGGGTAGGCTGACCTGGAAAAGGCCAATGGAATTCATGTTGATTCAGCAAACTTCTAGATGCCTTCCCTCCCCCTCACCAGAGAGGGGAGTCCGAGAGAGGTTCAGATCTTTCCAGGCTGACCAGCTTAGCTCCCAGAGTCTTCCTCCAGCCTTTGCTTTCCAAATCTTTTGGCTTTGCTTCAGTGTAACCTTAAGGTCTGTAAAGTGCTTTGCAAATATTATCTTCTTTAATCCTCTCATTTAACCCTGGGAGGTAGGTGCTTCCATTATTCCCATTTTACAGATGAGGAAACTGAGTCAGACAATGATTCTGTGACTCTTCCTGACTCCAGTCCCAACATTCTACCCACAGCATCCTCGAGAAACCTGGTAGTATAGTGGATCTAGAATAGGCTTTAGAATCAGAAAGACCAGAGTTCAAATCCTGCCTTGGAAATTTACTAGCTGTGGGACCCAAGGCAAATCACCCAGGGCTCTTTGATCCCAGGGCCTTCCTTGGTAAAAATAGGAGATGGAATCACTGGCCCCAAGGTCCCTTCCAGTTCTCTGACCTCCCCCACTGATGTCTTCTTATCTCGGAGTTGGAAGGAGCTATTTTGGTCTTGTTAGTTATTTTAAAATAACTGGACCTGGAGTCCGTAAAGCCAAGGGATTGAAGTCACAATCCTAGGACGGCCCATCGACCCCACCAGGAAATAGTTCTGTCAAAGTGAGATTCCAGCAGGAGCCTTAGGTGGCTGAGAGAGAACCCTGATCAGTCATGGACAATTAAGACTGACAAAGGCCTCATTTTGGAGGCAGAAAACCCTCTCCTCCCTGAAGAAATAGTCTGGGTCAGGCAGAATTCTTTGGCCACCATGCTGAATGGACCAGCTTTTTGGATGTCAAAGTGTTCATTTGTATGGGAGAGTGTAAGGTGACTGCTCTGGAGGACCCTTCTTCCCCCCCCCGCCCCCGCCAGGCCTCCTGCTTCCACCTGAGGAATGCCACCAGACCTCAGCTTGTGTCAAGTGACCAGAGCCCATGCTGGGGCTGGTCAATGAGCACCATTCATTCATGAGCCTTTGCTTGGAGACCTTCCGGGATGGGGAGCTGCTGCTTCCTGGGAAGGCAGCTTCTTCTACTTTGGGGTTGCTATGATTGTTAGGCTATGATCTCTCTGAATTTTCCTGCCCCGATCCTGGTTCTGCTCTTTGGAGCCAAGAAGAAAAAGTCTGATCACTCCTTGACCTGTGACAGCCTTTGCAAAGTTCTGTATAAATATGAATGATGGTTAATAATCAATTAATTCATGTAATTATCTACAGATTAATTCTAATTCTGAGCTTCTGTGACTCCTGGCAGTATTTCGTGTTATGTTCTTACACTATGGGCATTTTCACATGTAAGGCAGTTGAATAATGGAATCCTTTAGGTACATCAGGAACAAAGCTTCTTGCATAGGGTTCCAGACTGAGCTGCCTTGCCCAGAATAACACACTGTCATTGACGGGGTGGGGTAGTAAAGAGAGGTTTATGGAATCGCAGAGAAGCCATCCATTGGAAATCATCCCTGAACAGGGATCGTCTCTGTAATGTCCCTGACAAATGTTTGTCTGGGCTTTGCTTGAAGCCTTTCATGATGGGGCACTCACCACTCCTCCAGACATCCCAGTCTACTTCTGAACAGCTCAAATGGTTAGCAAGTTTTTCCTGACCTTGACCCTCTGAGGCCAAACAGAACCTGTCTCATCCTTCCTCTAGCCACCCACCCAGATATTCCAGATGACCCCTAAAATCTTTGCTTCTCCAGCTAAGCATGCCCAGTGATTTTACCCTGTCTTTATGTGGTCCATATAGTGCCTGCTCTGAAGTTGCTCTCCCAACTCCCACTCATACCGGCAGGCTGGGTCCTCAGAGGGCTGCTGCTGTGCCCCATCAAGGCTCTAGGGGTATCTCTGAGGGGCTTCGGTCAGTCTTTTCTAATGCCATAACTCTTGAGTCCCTACCAATAAGCAGTCTTTCCCTTGTGACTATCTGCTGTCAACAAATCAGCCAGACTTTTAGAAAGCAGTTTGTATTCCAATTTGTCAATATCCTTCCCAAAATGAGTCAATCAAAGGTGAATTACAGGTCTGACTAGGGCAGACTACTAGACATTCCGCCTCTCAACTCAGCTTCAAATTGTACCAACTTCTCCTCTCTTTGTCTTCTCCTTCTCTGTCTTCATCCAAATTTAGTGCTCCCTTCTCCCCGGAGCCCCCAACAATGCCTCATTACCTTAAGGACACCAAGGCTCAAGAGCTTGAGGAGACATGACGTACATCCAGGCAAGTCCCATGGAGTGTTTCCCTGTTTGTTAGCTCTGGAGAGGGAGTTTATAAGTCCTAGCCTTGATCTTGAAGAAGGCTTTTCCCCTGTACAGACCTCAGTTTCCTCATTCATGAAATGAGGAAAATGGTCTCGATGTCCACTAAGGAGTCTTCTGTGATTTCTCTAGGAGAAATGACTTGTTTTCCAATGGTTTTCTAGAGACTATCAGGAGACAGAGCCAGCTCTCAGCAAAATTATAAGAGAGGGAAAGATTATCACTTACTCCAATTTAACAGGCTTTTAAAGAAACAAGTGAGTATTCTGGGTAAGACAATCACATAAAGACAAAACGAAAATAGTCCCTGCCCTCAAGGAGGTTGGAAGATGAAATGTATGAACTTGTAAATATATGTAAATGATTATTTGAGGAGACAGATAGTACTGAGGACTAGTGGACCTCTTCCAGGAGGTAGAGAGTGAGGAGAGGCTCAGAATAGTCCAGAGATCCTGAGAGGCAGAGATGAGGAGGGCATGCATTTCCAGGGATGGGGCACAGCTTGTGCAAAGACCAAGAGGCGGGAGACATATTGCTACTGGGCAAACAGCCTGTGAGCCGGTATGGCTAGAATATGATAGAGTTTGTAAAGGAGAATTAAATGAAAGGATCAGCTGGCATTAGCCTTGGGAAGGTTTAAACTCCAAGTCCACTGTCCCTTTGTACATCTGCCCCATCACCCAGAGGACTAGGGCTTTCTGGCAGTCAGGGGTGGGGAATCTGCATCTCATCCAAGGAAAATCACCTTCTAAGAGTATCAGTAGGGGAGGTGGGAATGCTTAACTTTTAGGACCGAGGTCCTTATGGTAGAATCCCAGGCATTGTTGGGGAAGAGATTGGGGCCACTAGGCCTTCCTGGCATGCCAGATGAACTATAGCCCCCTTTGACTCTTCTCCTAAGGGATACCTGATACTCTCCCAAGAACCTTTGATGTTCAGGAGAAAAGCCACTGATGGTTGATGTAGAACCTTGAACTTACAACCCAGACCTGGATTGTCTGATGGTTTTCTCTGGTCCCCCCATCCCCCAGCTCCCAACAGAGCATGGATCCCTCAAAAGCATGGAGGCAAATTACAATTTGTATCTCCCAGACTCCTAGTATGGTGGGCTCAGGGTGGGCACTCTGGAAGGAAAGTGGAGTGCCTACAAGCCCCCTTGCTGAGGATGCCACACAAGGAGCTCTCTTTCAAGCAAAGGCCAGATTAGATGGCTCCTGTGGTCTCTTATAGCTCTGGAATTCTGTGAATTGAACTGAACTGACTGTAAAGAAGCTAAGAGGTGGGTTGCATGTATTGAGAAGTCTTACAGGGAGGTGCTTCGGTGATGAATGAACAGAGGGGAAGCCTTTATTCAGCCCCTCCCCCAATCTCCCACAGTCTGGCTCCAGCCTGTTTTTTTTTTAGGCTGATTACACACAACTGCCCCCCCCAACCATTCTACCAGACTGGCTTACTTGCTCATCTCCATCTGTGTCATCCCATCTCCCCCTCTGCCTTTGCTGCCCCCTGTGCAGAAGGCTCTCCCTCCTCACCTCAGCTTCTCAGAATCCTCAGCTCCCCTCAGCGCTCAGCTTATGTCCCCTCTCCCAGGAGGTCTTTGCGGATTACCCCCAGTCAGGAGTTCTTCACCTTTTTGGGCCTATAACCCACTCCTTTGCTGGTGAAGCCTATGGACCCCTTCTCAGAATCACATTCCCAGAGGCACAAAATAAAATACATAGCATGACAAAAGAAAGCAATGCCACTGAAGCACAATGATCAAAGCATAATTTTTGAAGAGTTCTTGAGGTTAGGAATCCCTTCCCTCCTTAGGGTGACCTGCCCTCCTCCCCCATTGCTTTATATTTGCTTGGTAAGTCTTTCATATCTCCTTCTTAATTGACAGGTTGTACGGAGCCATTGGAAAGGGAGCTACTTCAGAGCGGGGATGGTTTTCCTTTTTCTCTGTATTTGAGGCACTTAGCACATTACTTGGCACAGAGTAAATTCTTAATGCTTGTTCTATAGAATGGAATGGAGTGGAATCATGGGAAGCTAATAGCCACGGTATCCTGGGGAGCTAATAGCCACGGCACCCTGGGGAGCTAATAGTCATGGCACCCTGGGGAGCTAATAGCCATGGTACCCTGGGGAGCTAATGCTTCCCCACCCCCCTCCATGGTTGTTGTATCTCTGATCTTGCCCAGAGACAGACAGACAGACAGACAGACAGACAGACAGACAGACAGACAGATAGATAGATAGATAGATAGATAGATAGATAGATAGATAGATAGATAAATAGATAAACTGGATGGATGGATGCCAGGTATGAGCTGGAACTGGCTTTGTAACCAGCTTTGGGCTGAAAGATGACCTCAGGTGCTCATAAGCATTAGGGAAGCTGCTGCCTGCCTGAGAGCATGGGTTTTGAGATCTGCCCCCCCCATGAGTTTCAGCAACCCAGAGAGAACATGTCAGGGAGAGCAGAGTCCCTGGGCTTTCCCACCGCTTCCTGACATTGCATCATGTGGAAAATATGCAGCTCTCTATCCCCCTCCTTCTCCCTTTATCCTCCTCATTCCCTGCCTCTGCTTTCCCCTGCTCCTCGTTTTCCTCCTCCTCCCCCTCCTCTCCTACACGTGTAGGGATCCTAACCCACGTGTTCTTTGCTCGAATGACCAAGAGGAACATTGTGAGGTCAGGGGGCTGAAGAATGAGCTGACCCCTCAGCTCAGCCTCACAGACAGCTCGGGTTTCTTTTGTTCACCCCAGGGAGAGCTCGAGTGGGTGTTGGGGGCCTCCTCAGCTGGACTGGGATGGGGAGAACTTGGAGGCCAAATTCTGATCACACCCAGGGGAGGCAGAGGTCTTAGTGTTTGGTTTGTTGGAGTATGCTTCTGGATTTTCCATTAAGAAGCTGCTCCGGACTGGGGAAGCAGACAGGATTCATGTTCAGCTATCCTGCTCTAGAAACAACTGAGGGATCAGAGAGTTTTGGATTTAAAATCGGAAAGGACCTTAGGGGTCATATAATCCAGCCCCCTCATTTACAAATGAGGAAACTGAAGCCCAGGGAGAGTAAGTGACAAGTCCTAGATTACCCAGCTAGCAAGTGGCAGAGGCAGAGTTTGAACTCAGCTCCTTCTGACACTGAGTCCTATATGGTCAGGATGGAAAGCCTGACATTCCATGATCCTTGTGTTTGACAATTACCAAGTGCAGGTATTCTCCAACTAATATTAATATTGATAGCATTATGTAGAACTATTAAGTTTGCAAAATATTTACAAATATTATCCTGTCCTCATAACTACCCTGGGAGGTAGGTGCCATTTTTATCTCCTTTTACTGATGAGGAAACTGAGGCAGGCAGCGATAGGCTGACTTTTCCAGTTTTCCCCAGCAGGATTTGAACTCATGTGTTCCTAACTTCAGGTCCAGTGCTCTATCTACTAGGCCACCTAGCCGCCTCTCAATACAGGGCATTAGGCCAAATAATATATTACAGGAGCAGTGAGGCACAAGGGGACAGTTATTCAACTAGTACGCTCATGTAGTTTCCTAACTTTTCTGTAGGGTGTAATTATAATAACAATGCTATTATAATGACACTATAGAGAGACAGTGGGGCTTAATGGATAGAGCGGGACAGCCCTGAAACCAAGAAGACTGAGTCCAAGTTCTGCCTTTGACAAATGTTGGTAGTGTCACCAAGGGCAAACTCCTGGAGCCTCCAGAGAACTCCAGATATTAGTATGGGGAACTCCCAGTGTGGAAATGGCCTCTGTCAAAGCATACTCACTGATATCTGGATTGAATCAATCTATCCATCTATCTATCTATCTATCTATCTATCTATCTATCTATCTATCTATCTATCTATCTGTCTGTCTGTCTGTCTGTCTGTCTGTCTGTCTGTCTGTCTGTCTGTCTATCCATCCATCCATCCATCTATCTATCTATCTACTTATCTATCACCAGCTAGGTGGTGCAGTGGATAGAACACTGGACCTAGAGTCAGGAATATTCACCTTTCTGAGTTCAAGTCTGGCCTCCTAGCTATGTGACCCTGGGCAAGTCACCCAACTCTATTTGCCTCAGTTTCCTAATCTGTAAAATGTGCTGGAGAAGGAAATGGCGAACCACTCTGGTGTCTTTGCCAAGAAAACTCCAGCTGGGGTCTTGAGTTAGACATGACTGAAAAATGACTGAACAAAAATCATCCAATATGTCTCCTTCTGTCTCCATAATCTATCATCC
>CM053625.1:311017402-311038849 GCA_028646595.1 Phalanger gymnotis
AGATGATCTCTAAGGTCCCTTCTAGCCCCAAAGAATTAGATGATTACAAAGCAAAGTGCTGGGTGAGGTCCAGGTTACTGACTTATGGGACCAGGGGAGGCTTTGGAAGAGGTGGCTTCTTTGAGGGGTGCAGATAATAGTCCATTTTGCCTGGAGTAGAGAACACACGGAAGGAAGGAATATTCCTATTTGATCCCTTTCCATTTCCACACTTTCATGCTGGATTCGCCTTGTCCTCAGGATTTTCTTTGCAGCTGCGATGTCCATTTTTGTTATGAATGTGATCTCATTGCGGGGTGGGGGTGGGGGAGGATGTGGGTTTCCAGAATGTTTCTGTTCAACAACTTTTGTAATAGATGAGGTTGTGTTGGTTGCTATAAACAGTGTGCATCCTACGCCCATCGCCCCATCCCCATAGGCTCCATGTGGCCTGCACCAGGAGAGAACTGAAGAATCTTTACTCTGTGCTAGGCGCTAGGTCAGTGCTGGGGATACAGTGCAAATGGAAGCAGCCACCATCCTAAAGAAGCTTACATTCTACGGGCACTAGGTGGCGCAGGGGTTCTGGGGCCAGGAAGACTTAAGTTCAAATCCAGCCTCAGACACTTACTAGCTGGGCAAGTCACTTAACCTCTATTTGCCTCAGTTTCCTCAATTGTAAAATGGGGATAATAATAACACCTTCCTTCCAGGGTTGTTATGCAGATGAAATAATATTTGTGAAGTGCTTACGTAGTGCCTGACACATGATGGGTGCTTTATAAGCATTAGGTATTATTATTACAGTTGTTTTTATTGTTGTTGTTATTGGAGAGGGTGATGAATGAAATGTACACAGACAAGTAGATACCAAATATCCTCCAATTCATAAGTGGATCTGTGATCTCACCAAATTGGAAATTCCCTCCAGTGATACAGATTACAGCCTATCCATGCCTGCCCATCCTGTGTGACTCTTGTTCACATCCTTCCAAAAGCTCACCCCAAGAGGTCCACCCAATATGTTGGAGGCCCTCTTTACTTTCTTCTGACATCAGGAGTGCACCAGTGGCAAGCTTTGGCTGGCTACCTGTCAACCCTTGCCCTCATCACATGACCAGCACACCTTCTTTTCCCATGATGACATCATTTACTACTGTTTTTCTTCTGAGTTCTTCACAATTATATAATGGCACAAAATGGAAGAGTTGCTTTAATTTGCATTTCTCTAATTATTAGTGATTTGGGGCATTTTTCCCCATATGGCTGTTGATAGCTTGGATTTCTTCTTTTGAAAACTTCCTGTTCATATCCTTTGACCATTTTTCAGTTGGGAAATGGGCAATAGATACTCTTCATCCACTTGGTCTTTCCTGTATAGATGGACAAGCCAAACTCTTTTGAGCAATTACGACTCTCTCCCAAAAAGCTCTGAGGTTTAATGAGATCATCACAATGTCATCCATGGACAGAAGCCTCTGGACCTCACCATTCACAGGGAAGCCCTTTTCAACAAGGACTGTGCTATATCTACAGTATACTGGCCATTAATCTTGACCAATTTACATTTCTCAACTTTATGCTTCACCTGATGTTGTCAGAGCAGGGTTCTTTTCTACTGTTACATCTCCCAAAGAATCCTGAATGGTCCTGATGGGAGATGCTTTTTTGTAAAAGAGTTTATAAGACAGCATTTTGTTTAATCTACACAATCAGATGCTTTTTGGAATCAAGCAACGTTAAGCACAAAGAGATCTCCTATTCTTTATATCTTTTTGTCAGTGGAGAGATGATAAAGTTGTGGTCCATTATTGAATATTTATTGTGAAAACCTGCTTGTTTCCTCCTGATACTCTTACTGAGGATGCCCTCAATTTGTGTATAGGTGACCCTCAATAATTTTATATAGCTAGGAGAGTCATCATTGATAATTTCTTGGTTACCTTTATGGGTATTAAAAAATTCCAAGATTCCCCCTCCTCCACCCCATCTTCTGTATGATTAGCTCATATCTGGCTTAGAAACATATGGAGAATTCCATGGAATATAACATGCATTTTAAGAAAGATCTCCTTCAGACGCTTTGTAAAATGGTCACTCAGTGTCCTCACAGTTGTGTCACCTCTAGGGCCAATCTCTTCTAAATACAATGGGTTTAAACTAGCTTATTTTCTCATCTTTATTGTTTTCAATACCATTTCGACCACACCTTGCCTCCATAAGCATATCCAGGACTGTGATGTTAAAATTCAAGTGTGGTCATTCTCTTGTCATAGGATCATAGATTTAGAGCCCCCCAAAATCTTAAAGGCCATCTAGTATGGCCCTTTCATTTTACAGAAGAGAGAAGTGGCATATTTGTGCAAGTTGTGACTTACCTGAAGTCATTTGATTTGAGAATATCTGAGTCAAGATTTGACCTAGGCTGAACATCCAGTCCCCTGTCCACCATGTCATGTTCCCCCTCCTTCATAGAGACAACATAGAGACAACAACAGTTTGTTATAATAAGTCTGCAGATTTTTTCCATTTTTCTTTTGCTTGTTGTTCTTTTTTTAAAAAAATGTTTTTGTTATATTTGAGTTCCAAGCTGTTTCCCTCTTTCTCTAATTCTGCACTAGAGAAGGCCAACATTTCATACACACACACATACACATGTGCACGCACACACAAAATATATGTGTATATATGTGTGTATATACATACATACATACACATATGATACCATGTAACACATATTTCAATTATCAGTTCTTTCTCTGGAGGTGGGTAGCATCCTCCTTCATAGATCCTTTGTAACTGATTTGAATGTTCATATAACTCAGAATAGTTTAGTCATTTACATTTACTCTTCAAATAGTGTTGCTATTGCTGTGTACAACATTCTCTTGGTTCTGCTCATTTCACTCGTCATTATTTTATACAAGTCTTTCCATGTTTTCCTAAAGTCAGCCTGCTCATCATTTCTTATGTCATAGTAGTGTCTATCACAATCATGTACCACAACTTGTTCAACCATTACCCAATGGATGGGCATCTCTTCAATTTCCAGTTTTTTTGCCACCACAAAGGGAGCTTCTATAAATATTTTAGAACATATAGGTTCTTTTCCTTTTTCCCTGGTCAGCTTGGGAAACAGACCTAATAGTGGCATTGCTGGGTCAAAGGGCATACATAGTTTCGTAACTCTTGGGGCACAATTCCAGATTACTTTCCAACATGGTTGGATTAAGTCATAGTTCTACCAACAGTGTATCAGTGTCCCAATTTTTCCACATCCCCTCCAACATTTATCATTTTCTACTTCTGTCATTTTAGCCAATCTGACAAGTAAAATGGTATCTCAAAGTTGTTTTAATTTGCATTTCTCTAATCAATAATGATTTAGAGCCTTTTTTCATACAACCATATATTGCTTTCATTTCTTCCTCCAAGAACTGCTTGTTCATATCCTTTAATATTTGTCAAATGACTCATATTCTTAAAAATGTGACAAAGTTCTCTACATATTTGAGATAAGAGGTTGGTTTATCATTTTTTTCCATTTTCATCCATAAAATCCATGAGACAAAGGTAAATGAATACAAAGTATATTCAAAGTACAAAGAAATTTCAGGAGGGAGAGAGGTAATAACTGGGGAGAAAGGGCAGGACCTGAGTCGTATTTGCGGGAAGCCAGGGATTCTATGAGGCAAACAGAAAAAAAGGGCAGAATGCTGGTTTCACAATAAAACTGAACTTGGGAGGGCAGTAGGGAGAGCAATGGGGCAGGGTATGGGATAGATGTTCTGGGCTGCTCCAAATGGCATTGATTTTGCTGGGATTTATCCTCCATTCCAGTAGGTGATTGGCTGTCAGACTGAAAGGGAGAAGCTGCTAAGAAGGGTGGCCAAGTGGGTCGAAATTCTTTGGATCTAGGGGTTTGAAAAAGGTCTCATGCTCAGAGGAAAACCAGGAACTATTTTGATTGCTGTAATATGATACTGTACATATCCCACTGACCCTCAGGGAGCTGCAATGAGTCAGCAGAACAACAAAGATGCACGATCTTAGCTTAGTGGTTTAAATACTGGACTCAGAATCAGGAAGACTTGGGTTCAAATTCTGCCTTTGACACTGGTGATAATGGGCAAGTCACTTAGCCTTTCTGGTCCTCAGTCTCAGTCAATAAACATTTGTCAAGCACCTACTATGTGCTAGACCCTATGCTAAGTGACGGAACCATGATGGCAAAAAGCAATCCCTGCTCTCAAGGAGCTCAGTCTAATAGGGGAGACAACATGCAAACAGCTGTGTATAAACAATAGATACAGGATAAATGGGGAATAATCAGCAGAAAGGCACAAAAATTGAAAGCGATCAGGAAAAGCTTCCTATTGAAGATGGGATTTTATTTGGGACTCGAAGGAAGCCAGGGAAGTTAGGAGGCAGAGATGAAGAGGGAGAGCATTCCACGTGTGGGGGATGGCTGGTGGAAATGTGTCCAGGTAAGAGAGAGGCTCATTGTGTACAACAGCTAGCAAGGAGACTGGTTATGACTAGATTGCAGAGTACGTGTGTGTGGTGTGTGTGTGTATGTATGTGTGTGTATGTGTGTGTGCGTATGTATGTTTGTGTGTGTATGTGTGTGTGTTTGGAGGGTGGGGGCTTGTATAAGAAGACTGTGATGGTATCGGGGTGGGGGATTAAGTTATGAAGGACTTTGAATGCTAAACAGGGAACTTTTTGTTTGATCTTGGGGGTCATAGCGAGCTACAGGAGTTTACTGAGGAAATACGTGACACAGTAAGACCTCTGCTTTAGGAAGATAACTTTGGCAGGTGAGTGGAGGATAGATTAGAGTGAGGCAAAGGCTATTACCTTAGTCCAGGCATGAGGTGATGAGGGCCTGCTCCGGGGCAGTGACAGTGCCAGAGGAGAGAAGGGGTCAAGATGTTACATCCGTAAATACATAGCCCTTGGCCACAGATTGCATATGGAGAGTGAGAGCAAGAGGAATTGAGAATGACACTTAGGCTGCAAGATAGGGGTACCCTCAATAATAAGAAGGATGTTTGGAAGAGGGGTGGTCTCAGGGGAAAGATACTGAGTTCAGTTTTAAACATGTTGAATTTAAGGTGCCTATGGGACATCCAGTTTGAGATATTTAGTAGGCAGTTGGAGATGTGGGCATCAGCAAAGAGTTAAGGCTAGTTCAGTAGCTATGAGAATCATTATTCTCCTCATCTGTAAAATGGGAATAACCATATCTATAGTTCCTTCAGCACAGGATTGTCATAAGGCTCAAATGAGATGGCATGCCAAACACTGTATTAAATCAGATTTGGAGCTGAGGGTGGCCTCAGCAGCCATCTCATCCCACGCCTTTATTTTACAATGAGAATATTCTGACTCAGGGTACAAAGTGGTATGGCCTGGTTTCATTCAAGCCCTTTGATTCCAGATTTGTTGCTGTCCAGTCATTTCAGTCATGTCTGACTCTTCATGACCCCATTTGGACTTCCCTTGGCAAAGATACTGGAGTAGTTTGCCATTTCTTTCTCCAGTTCATTTTACAGATGGGAAAACTAAGGCAAACAGAGTTAAGTGACTTGCCCAAGGTCATACAGCTAGTAAGATGAGTCTTTCTGACTCTTACCACTTCACCACATAAATGACCTGACTCCAGATGGAATGCTTCTCCATTAAGTGCCTGCTATATACAAAGCATTGTATTGGTGCTAAGAAACACGAGATAAGACCCAGGCCTTCCCACTGGGCTGGGAGTTAGAAGCCCTGGATTCTCAGCTTTGGCTCCGACCCATGCTATCTGGGGACAGAGCTCGGACAAATCATTCCCCTTTCTTCTGCTGTAAATTGGAGAGCATGCTGCCCTCACAAGGCTGTCCGCGGCATGTTAGGTATAATGTGCTATATAAATGTAAGGTATTGTGGTAATTGATGGGAGTTAATAACAGCCTCCCCACAACCACCAAATAAAATACAGATCTTGCCATGTTACTCCCTTTCTCAAAAATCTTCAGTAGCTCCCTATTGTCTCTAGGATAGAAATGATCCTTCAACCTGGAGGTTAAGGTCATCCACGATGTAATTCTTACCTACTGTTCTTATTTTGTGTTATCCCCTTCACTCACTGTTCTAATCAAACATAAAATTCCACCACCAAGGGCTGCCTTTGCATGGGGAGTACCTCATGTCTAGAATTCAGTCCTTACCTGTTCCTCATAGGAGGTGTAGTGTCTTCAAAGCACAAATAGCACCTTTCCTGCTTCTCCTACTATTTCCTTCTTGAATCACTTAGTATAACTTTGTATCTAATTATCAGTATTCACATTGTATCTTTCACTAGAATGTAGCCTCTCCAGGACAGAGCCTGTTTCATTCTTTTGTCTTTCATTAATTTAAAGTAGGCATTCTTAATCTTTTTTGTGTGGTGGACACTTTAGCAGGCTAGCCAAGCCTTTAGACTTCTTGGAATAGTAATTTTTAAAAGCAGAAAAAAATATAGGATTGTGGAGGAAACCAGTTTTTTATTCAAATAAATATGTGCTTCTTTCCCCTTCTAAGTTCATGGGTCCCTTGAAATCTATTCACGGACCCCAGGTTAAGAGCCCCTCATCTAAAGTTAAAAGCCTCCTAGTCTAACATCTCACATTTTTCACTTAAGAAAACTGAAGCACTCACTGTCCTGAGATAACACAGATGATAAGAGTCAGAGGCAGAATTTGAACCCAAGTCTTCTGACTCCAGAATCAGCGTGTTCTCCATTATTCTTCACTGCTTTCCTCATCTTTGAATCCCCTCTCTCTAGGCACCATGCCTGGGACAAAGTGAGTGCTTCATAAATATTTGTTGAGTTCAATGACATTATCTGGATGAAGGAGAATATGGATCACAAGATGGCAGTGAGTCAAGCTGCTGTCCTCATATTGTTAGTTTTAAGTTTGGAAAGTCTGTGGACCAGGGAGGGAAAATGCATCCCAGACCGTGTGTCTGGTTCTGAGAGCAGGCAGAGGGTCAGGGAGCTGTCATGGTAAAGGAGTAGACACGTACCATGGGCCACGTCCCTGCCCCTATCCTGAACCAGCCTGTTGTCTTGACCCAGGGTTTGTGAGTGGTTCCTCCTGTGGGGGAACAGATGACTATGTCTCTTCCCATTTATTTTTATGGCCACAAATGGCAAAGACTGGGTGTCTCTTCTCTCCACCCTCATTTATTCCTGAGCTTCTTCTCTCCAGCAGCTGGAATGCTCTGCCCTGCTTCTGTCCATGCCTTGCCTAGTGAATCAGGGCAGTGGAATTTCAACCCTCCTTGTCCCACTTGCCACTCTGGCCTTCATTAAAGAAATAGTTGAGCAAAAAAGGTGATGAGAGTGTAAGGTCGTTATCAGATGGTCCACGTGCTCCACTGGTACCTCAAGATGTCACAAGAAACCAAGGAAACCCAACCCTCTCCACCCAGTCCGTTGGGTGCAGGCAGCTAGATATCACAGTGGATAGAGGATTGAGCCTGAAGTCAGGAAAATCCGGGTTCAAATGTGACCTTAGACACTTACTAGCTGTGTGACTCCGGGAACTGAACCTCTGTTTCCCTGAGTTTCCTCATCTGAAATTGGGATCATAATAGCACCTATCTCATAGGGTTGTTGTGAGAATCATATGAGATCTTTATGAAACACTTAGCACAGAGCCTGGCACATAGTAGACACTTAATAAATGCCCATTCACTTCCCCTCTCCTCCCACTCCCTGCAGTGAGGCCATGGGAGCCGGTACAAGAGCATGGACAAGAACCTCATAGATATGGCCCGGTTCAGGTTCAGTCTGAATTGTTGGGGGAGCGTGGACCTATTTTGGTTTGAATAAATATTAAGGCTTACAGCTGGATTCGATTCCAACTTGTACAAAATGGGGCTAAAAGATCTGAAAAAGATCTTGGGGTTTTAGTGAACCACAAACTTCTTGGGTTAGCAGTGTGATCTGGCAGCTGAGAAGCTGACCCCAGTGAGATAGCATCACGCTATCCATGGTAATGACGCTCGGCAGCACTTAAAGATGGCCGCCGAAGGAGGTCTGAGCGGACCTCTGTGGACTCTGCGCCTCTTCCTGACAGGCCTTCGGGCGATCATCGCCGCCTCTTCTTT
The DNA here is from genome assembly GCA_028646595.1 of Phalanger gymnotis. Taxonomy (NCBI): domain Eukaryota; kingdom Metazoa; phylum Chordata; class Mammalia; order Diprotodontia; family Phalangeridae; genus Phalanger; species Phalanger gymnotis. Next base: position 311,025,524 of record CM053625.1, read on the forward strand.
GGTCTCTCTGAGCGGCACGCCCACTGCCATCACCATGTCCACTCCGCCAATCAGGTTTATAATGCGCTCTCCCGCGAACTGCCCATCGAGACAGGGAGGGTGCTGGCACCTTGTGAGATGGGGCAGCCCGGTGAGAGGGCAGGCATCGGCTCATTTTACAAATGAAGAAACGAAGCATTTGACTTGCAAAAGAAAGAAAGAAGAAATAATGGAAGAAAGAAAAATTGAATCAAAGGAAGAATGAATGGGAGGAAAGAAAGAAGAATGAATGAGAGGAAGAAAGAGAGAATGAATGAATCAAAGAAAGAGAATGAAAGGAAAGATGGAAGAAAGAATCAAATAAAAATGAAAGGAAAGAAAGAAGGAAGAAAAAAAGAAAGAAGGGAAGGAAGGAAGAAAAAAATCCTCACTGCATGACATTTTGTCAGGATTCCAATCGATGGATCGATCCTTCAAGTATTAAGCACCAGCTCCGTTCCAGGCACAGTGCTAGATGCAGAAGCCATACAAATGCACAAAATGAAACAATCCCTCCTTGCCTGCAGGGAGGTTACATTCTAATGAGAGAGATGAGAAGTGCACAGGTGCCCATAAATGTAAAGTTAATAAAATGTCTACGAAGTCAATTAAGGTCATAAATGATGGGTAGGCTGCTGGGTTGTACAGTGTATAGAGCCCTGGACCTGGACCTGGAGTCAATCCGGCCTCAGACCTTTACTAGCTTGTGACTCTTGGCAAGTCATTTCAACCCTGCTTCTCTTGGTTTCTTCATCTGTAAAACACAGATAATCATACCTTACCTACTTCCTTAGGGCTGTCGTGAGTTTGAGAGGGAGAAAGGTAGCTGTTGGGGGTCATGGGACTAAATCAGGAAATGCTCCATAGGGAAGGTGATGCTAAGCATCTTGAAGGACAAGGCTGATGTTAGGAGGGAGTGCACTCCAGGTGTGGGGAATTGAATTGCTAATTAATTTCTGAAATTATGAAATGGGGCAGGCATGCTCCTTCTCTCCAGGAAAGACCAGGATGCAGGTGGAAGCTTTAATAAAGCATGGATATAGGGGCAAAGGGCACAGAAAATACAGAAACAAATGGGTCCAAAGGGAGAAGAGATACAGAGGCAGATTTCTGGGGACTGGGATGGGATGGTGGAGGCAGACCGTATAGGTAAGAGAATGGTTATTGGGAAAGTCACTTAAGTAATCAGGGACTGGATGGATATTGGGGGCACTGGAGGAGCAGGGACCTTTAGGAGCATGAAAAAGTGATGCGGGTGAAGGTAGGGGCAAGAGAGCAGGATTTTGAAGTCTCATTTTTAGAGGGTATGATGGGGCGCAGACTAATTCAGATCCTTGCCACTTGGGGTAAGTTCATTGACGTATCCAAGTCATTTCAAAGCTGTCAGTAAAACTTTAAAGTTATATCCACATTATCTCCAAGTTTTCAGGACCGTTAGGTGTTCTGCTGGTATTATTGCAGATATTTGGAAGTTGTCAAAGATTTAAAATCATAGGACCAAAAGGCCCTAATCACAAGGCTTAGAAGGCTTCCCCTGTTTTAGGGGGAATATATTTTCAGGCCATGATATTTGGTTAATATGATACAGTTTGCAAATGTGACTACTAGGTTCCCCTTTGCCATCTTACTTGCTACTCTTTATACTGGCTACCTGGACACTTACTATCCTGACTAGACATCAGTTGGGGCCGGGGAGCTGGTCATCAAGAGGACCAGAACAAGATACAGTTTTAACACAGCGATGGCCAGTGGCATCAGTGGGGAATCGAGAGGCCAGTTTGGCAGGATCTCTTCCTCTCACAAAGACAAGGTTTAAGTCAGCCAGGGAGCATTAAAGTGTCTACTAGTGCCAACTTCTGTATTAGTTGCTGGAGAAACAAAGATAAAAACAAAAAAGGCTCTGTCCTCAAGGAGTTTAAATTCCTAACACATAGTAGGTGCTTAATAAATGTTTATTGATTGATCATTGAATGAAGGAGTTAGTGTGTACGCATAAAATAAGAATGTACATAAAATACAAGAAGAAGAGGAAAGGAAAGGAAGGAAGACATTTTGGAGGCATATATCTATAGATATAGCTATATCTATATATCCATGGCTGAGTCTGAAGATTAAGGGATTTTAGAAGCAGAAGTGAAGAGGAAGTGCATTCCAGGCCTATGAGACAGTCAGGGCACAGGCTTGGAGTGAGAAATGGCAAGATGACCAATTTGGCTGGACTGACCATAAAGTGGAATAAAAGAGCAGTGCACAGTGAGGCTGGAAAAGTGGGATGAGGTCAGGTTATGGAGGGCTTTGCATTTAAGTAAACAGGGGGTGTATTTTGTCTTAGATGCTGTAGAGAGCTACAGGAATTTGTTGAATAGAGGGGTAACAAGGTAAGACCTGTGCATTGGGAAAATCACTTTGGCAACTGTGTGGAGGATGGATTGTAGTGGGGAGACACTTGTGGCAGGGAAGCCAATTGGGCCATGCAATAGTCAAAGTGTGAGCTGATGAGAACAAGCACCAGAGCAGTGGCAGTAACAGAGGAAAGAAGAGAGTATATTCAAGAGATATTACAAAGGTAGGCTTTATTGGACTTAACTACATATTGGATATGAGGAGTGAGAAAGAGAGAGAAGACCTGAGGATGACTTTCGTTTTGTTGACCTTAGGTGACTGGAGGATGGTGGTATCCCCTACAGTAATAGGAAAGTTCTTGTTTGTCCTTCCTTTTGAAGAGGACCATGACATCAGGAAGGTCACGCCATGACTTGCAAGTGAACTGGATGTAATTTAAGTGAATTTAATTTAATTTAAAGGCTCTGCAAAGTTACCAGCTTCACTCTCTCCTCTGGAGCCATCTTGGTCCAGTGGCAACATACAGATCAGGATGAGATGACTAGACGTGGCCCCCATTGTAGTGGGAGACCTTGGCCTTTTTAAGCTGGGGACATTCCGAGTTTTCACTTTGACTGAGGCAATGCCCTTTCAGTGATTAAGGCTAGGTAGGAAATGAGCCAAAGAATGGCCCCTTTTACCTAATTAAAAAAGTCAGTCTGGGAGAGGAAGATCCTCAGGGTTTCTGGCCAAAACAGAAACAATTAAATTACATTAGGAAAGTAAGTTAGAGGAGAGGGCTGGAGCAGGAAAGATAATGAGCTTACTTTCTTTCATTCCAATCCTGAAACTGAACCTGAACCTCCAGACTGGCCAGGATCATGCCCAGCCTGCAACATTTGGAAATGAGGGAGAGTTCTTTTTAAGCCTGGGGAACTGCCTGTGTGAAAGAGTCGTAGTTGACAGTCACCTAGCTGTTAATACAGTTTTTCTGGACCAAACTAGGTAGCAGTATGCCTGGAGATGTGACCAGATATTGTGGAGGTAAAATTGACATCTCTTGGCAACAGGTTAGATGAAGGGTCTTGGGGAAAGGAACAGTTGAACATAACTCCAAAGTTCCAAGTATGGGTGACTGGGAGAATAGATTGCCTTTAATGAAATTAGGGACATTTGGAAGAGGTGGGGGGGTGAGTTAAATTTCAGACTTGTTAAATTGGAAATGCTTATGGAGCATTGGAGTGGAGATGTTTGAGGTAGATAAATATATTTCTGAAGCTCAAGGATTGTCACATACATTTTTCTTTTACAACTTTCAAATCATCAGTTTTGCTGCAGGGAGAATTCCACCCATGCATTTTCTGCCTTAATTGGTCAGGACCCAGCACCTGGAGTTCATTTAGCAGACTAGCCTGGGGTTGTTCATGAATCACGTCATCTAATGGGTAGTGTCATTCAGTTAAAATAAAGCATATATTAAGCTCTTACTATGTATTAGGTTTAGGAAACAGAAAGACAAAAATTAAATATTCCCTGTCCTCAAGGAGCTTACATTCTACTGTGCAGAAAATAGTATATAGACAGATAAGTAAAATCTGAATGATGAAGGAAAAACATTTAGTAAGTGCTTATTCTGTGCTGAGCCCCTGGTCTGATGGGGGAGACCACACATAGAGAAAGATTCCGTGGCAAATCAGATGTAAAGATTTTATGGTCTGTAGGGTACAGAGGCATCTTTTTTTTAATTAATTAATTTTTAGTTTTAGTTTACGATATTCAGTTCCTCAAGTTTCTGAGTTTCAAATTTTCTCCCCCTCCAGCCCCTCCCCACTCCCCACCTGAGATGGCATGCAATCTGATATGAGTTCTACATATACCTTCACACTAAACATATTTTCACAATAGTCAAGTTGTAAAGAGGAACTATAACCAAAGGAATAGACCATGAGAAAGAAGAAACAAAACAGAAACAAACAAAAGAGAGCGAATAGTTTGCTTCAATCTGCATCCTGACTCTCTAATTCTTTCTCTGGATGTGAATTGCTTTTTCCATCACGAGTCATTTGGAGTTGTCTTAGAACCCTGCATTGCTGAGAAGAGCCAAGTCTATCAAAGTCATCAGAGATGTCGTGTGACTGTAATCGTGTACAATGTTCTGCTGGTCCTGCTCCTTTCACTCAGTGTCAGATCATATAAGTCTTTCCAGGTTATTATGAAATCCGTCTGCTCCTCGGGCATCTTCTTTAATGTCATTTCCACCAATAAAACTGAATCCATTTCTGGACCATGGACAGAGCCAAGGCCCAGGTCCTCTTCTTTGTCTTCAGTAATTTTGGCTGCCGAGGAGCCAAGGCTTCAGCACCTGGAGAAGCAGTGAAGGAACTAAGAGATTTATAAGACTCGATCCTAGCTATGACTTATTGATAGATACTTTAAAGGGCACATCTGTCTTTGTAGGAATAAAATAATCACAGGGTTAAGAAGGTATTATGAGACTAAGCTGAATCCTTCTTTTGGTTTAAGTTGATAAGTTCCTCTTTTCTTTAGCTCCTTGAAATAAGTTGCTTTTTCCAGCAGCTGCAGAAGTTCTATTATTCAATCCATGTGTATTACAAAAGTAGCATTCCTAACCACAAAAGTCCAGCTGCAGAATAAGATTTCTAAGGCAGCCTCACTTTGAGAAGCAGGATGATAGATGTACATCCTAATCTGACAGAACAATAGATTCAATAGTTATGTGGAAACTCCCCATTATGCTCCCCACACACCCATACCCTGGAATTTGGCAATAGCAACAAATTTGTATGTAAAAAGGCCAAGAAAGTAGAATGGTTAAGGGACCTGCCCTGTCCAATTGAATTATGTTCAAAGCTAGTTTCTTAAGATTATTGCCACTTTCCATGACTTGTAAATTTCTCTTTTAAAAAATATGTTCAAAGCTAGCTTCTTAAGATTACTGCCACGTTCCATGACTTATAAGTTCCTTTAAAAAAAACTATAAAATAAGTTGCTAGCCATTCATTTGTCTCTGACTAATGAAAAACCAATAGACCTGATTTGATTGCGGTTGCTAACCTTGGAAATAAATTGTTATACTAAGGGGAAAAAAGAAAAAGAAAAAAAAGAAAGTGACCACAATATTGGCCTGCATTAGGAGGGGCCGAGTTTCTAGGACTGATGAACAAGGTGTTTGTTACTTCCTTTGGACTCTGCCTGGGCCAGACCCTATTTGGAGGATTGTGTTCCATTCTGGTTACCACATGTAACAAAGGACTTGGATAAGTTGGATAGTGACCAGAAGAGCGTGACAAGGGTGATGAAGGGCCTCAAATTCATGCCATAGGAGGATTGGTTGGAAGAGATGGGGACATTTATCCAAGAGTGGAGAAGATTTATCGGAGGATATTGGATCATGGGATCTTAAGTTAAAATTGGAAGGGAAAGTCAGAAGCCATCTAGTATAGCTGCTATCTTGTTTTACAGATGAGGAAATGGGTAGGGTAAATGATTTGTCCAAGGTCACATAAATAGTAAGTGTCAGAAGTGGGATATGAATGGAGGTCTTTGATACCGGAGCCATAATGGTGCCACGAAGCCTCCATATGAGTGCAACCTTCAAGTGTTTGAAGGGCTGTTATGTGGAGGAGAGATTTACTGGCTCTGTTTGGCAGCACCAGGCCCAGTGGAGCTCAGGGAAAACTTACCAACAGTGAGAGCTTGCCAAGAGTGCAATGAGTTGCTTGGAGAGGTGAGTGGGGCTTCCAGTTCACTGGAGGTCCTCAGGCAGAGAGCCTGCAGGACCACAGGTTGGGTAATGTTGGAAGAAGACCCTTTTCCAAGTATGGGTAGGACCAAATGGGCTCTGAGGACTCTTCCAGCTCAGAAATGCTATGAATCCATGATTATTTCTCTGTATATCACCAAATGAACCTCCTCTTCTGCATCCCCCTCTCTCTGGGGGAAAATCTGGTGGGATAACCCAGAAAATAATCCGCCCCTCCCAAGATGTTGTCCTTGCCTATAACACAAGTGCCACTTACTTTCTTTTCCCCTCCTGACTCTGCCGAGAAGCTCTTGGGCTAAATTTGTTTAAATTCAGTGCCCTGCCCTAAGTAAGAGTCTCTTGTCCTGGTGCTTATGCATGTCTCCTCTCTTACAGAAAACTCCGGGTCTCTTCTACTTGCACTGAACACCCCCAGCAACTGCTTGAGGAAGCCCCTCTATCAGAGTGCCCCAGTGGAGACCAAGGATGGAGAGGTCGCTGGCTTCTTGTCACCACTATCTGGCTGTGCTACTTATCCTCCCATCCCTGATCCTCGCTCAGTATGAGAACTGGCCCTACTACCCTGAGTACTTTCAGCAGCCCCAACCTGAGTACCAGCAGCCTGAGCGTCCGGCAGATGTCCCCAAGATCCAACTGCGTCTGGCTGGACAGAAGAGGAAACACAATGAGGGCCGAGTAGAGTTGTACTATGATGGGGTGTGGGGCACCGTATGTGATGATGACTTCTCCATTCATGCTGCGCATGTGGTCTGTCGTGAACTGGGTTATGTGGAAGCCATATCTTGGGCGCCCAGTTCCTCCTATGGCAAAGGAGAAGGTAAAACCCAGTGCCCTATGGCCTGGTTTGTTGGTGGTGAGGTGGGACCCAAGAACTGGGAACCTGAGTGTGGTTCATCTTGTTAAGGATAGGTAGGATAGATGCCCTGGTACATAAAATGAATTCATGGATGGATGGATGGATGGATGAAAAAGCATTTAAAGGATATATAGTGTTGATTGTCAGAGCTGGGAAGTAACCCTAGAACTGAGAGTGTCACACCTGGAGGGGAACCTTAGAATAGAGAATGTCAGATTTGGGGGTAGGGGAATCTTAGAACAGAGAATGTCAGAGCTGGGAGAGACTTTAGAACATACATTATCAAAGCAAGAAAAGTTATTAAGACTGCACCATAGACTCCTACAGTTAAAAGGGACTTTAGAAATAAACATATTCATCTCATTTTACAAATAAGAAAACTGAGGCTCAGAGAATAGAAAGGTCTTGCTCAAAGTCACAAGGCCAGGATAGGTCAAAGGCTGGAGTTGAACTTTCATCTTTCTAATGATAAGCCTGGCCCTCTATCCATTCCGCCACATTGCTTTTCCTTTGGAACCCTTAGCTTAGGACTACAACCAACCAATATGTGCATTCTAAATGCCTTTATATCGAGTCAGAGTCTGGGGATTCCCAGGTTGAAGCACAGCATGGCCATACCTAGGTGGTGGTGAGTCTGCCCATGACGATACAGGACTATTGAAGAGTTGCCCAGATATACCAGTGACATTGACACTAGGGGATGTGGCAGAGACTAGTCTGGATGTGTAAGAAGGTATACCATGGGTGCAGATTTGGTCCAAGCGGGCTTGAGTGAGGCAGGGTACAAGAATCAGAGAGAAGAAATGCCAGGAGTTTGTGGAAGAAAATTAATGTTATAAATGGAATTTATAGTGCCAGGCTGGGGTCATTCGGTCATGGATCAAGAGCTGGGAGAAACCTTAGAGGCCATCAGGAGTAGCCCTCTCAACTTACAGATGAGGAAACTAAGACTCCAGGAAGATAATTGACTTGCCCAGGGTCACACAGCTAGTTGGTGTCTAAATAGGGATTTGAACCTGGCTATCTCTAAAGCCATTTATATTTCAGAGTGAGACCCCTACCCACGCACCCAATTAGCTTTGTGCATGGGAATGAAACTCCTTTCTCCCTTCTTTCTACCTGCTCTGTCACTCCCAAGTGGCTAATTCTACATTTTCTCCCCTGGGGAGTTTGTAGGGGATCATAGGAAGGAGATGACCCTTTGTCTTTCTGTTGAGATGACACCAAGCAGAAAGGGGGTCACTAGTATTGGTTAGAGATTGTGGATAGAGATTGGACCTGTGATTTCAGTAATGCAGGGAACTCCCAGATGAGGGAAATCCCTTCACCAATGCAAGTTAGCACATCTGCGTTTAGTCTTAGGGAGTAACTGACTGATTTTGTAATTGCCCAAAGTCACATAATCAGTATGTATCAGGAGCAAAACTTGAACCCAAGACTTCCTGGCTATGAGAATAGCTCTCTATTCACTATGACAGCTTGCACACAGTAAGAACTTAATAGATGTTTACCTGCAGATTTATTTACTGCCTCTCAGAGGCTGCCAGGGTGTGAAAAAAGAGACAAGGGACTTGAGTTCAAATCCCAATACTAACACTTAGCTGTTTAATCTTGGGAAAATAATTTCCTTCTTCTTCTTGAACAGCAAAAGGTGGGCTTAGCTACCCTCCGAGTTCCCTCCAGCTCTAAGTCAGCGCTCCTATGTATCAGCCTCCTCTCCTTCTTTGCCCGCTGAGGGTCCCAAATGGTAATCGCGTTGCTACCAAACAGCCGTTTGCTGTGGAAACAGCTGTGGGCGAAAGAAGAGTATTTCAAAGGGCCTCCCTCTTGAACCAGACAGGATGGGGAAACCAGCTGGGAAATTTCAACTCCAGGTTTTCAATAAGGTCTTTGTTTTTTTACGTTTAAGGACCAACCTCTCTTGTGTTGAGTACTGAAGAAGCCGTCCATCATGGGCTGACATGTTTCAGCAGGACCAGGGCTTGGAGAGCTAATGGGTGGGGGGCTGGAAGCAGGGGTAGAAGAACAGTCTTACCTCAAGCCTGTGTTGCTTCCCTGCAGGCAACCAATCAGCAATTATTAAGCACCTACTCCATGCCAGGAACTGGGAGTACAAGAACCGAGAAATTAAATCACTCCTGCCTTTGAGGGGCTGACATCCTACTGGTTCTATCATAGCCCCTAACTTTAAACAATGGATGTTCTTTCCCTGTACTTTCCAAACCCTATGGGGATGGAGCAGGAGCAATCCCACAGAGGGGGAAGACTAGAAAGAGAGCTCTTCATGCCCATCCTCATCCTTTTGCAAGTGAGGAACCTGAGGGTGATGACATCTACACCAGCCCTGACTTGCTAAAAAACATTGGCCATACAGCCCCTACTCGAAGACCTGCAACGATGGCAACTCTGCCCCTGCTGGGTCAGCCTGGTCTGTTGCTGGACAGTGCTTATTCTGAGAAAGGTCTTTCTTCTACCAAGTCAAAATCTGCCTCTGAGAGGCTTCTGCCTATTTCACAACAAGCCAACATTCTACCCTCTAGGGTTAAGAAAACAAATCTGATCCCTCTCACACTGTTAGTCAGCCCCATGAAGAGTTGGAGGCCACTAACTGTCTTGTTCCCAGTAGGCCTTTTTTCCAATCTCAGCATCTCCATTTCCTTCCATGGATTCTGGTTTGGTGGGGTCTCCAGACGTCTCATCACCCTTGCTTGCCCTCCAATTTATCAATGTTCTTCCTGAATGTGGTTCCAAGAGCTTAATGCAGTTCTTCATATGTGGACTGCCAGAGCAGAGGATGATGGGACTTTTGCCTCTCTTGTTGTCTCTTGGAGTTGACTAAAGAAAGGCAACAGAGCTGAGCTTTTACATTTTTTTAGTAGTAGGGGTTGGAGTAAAATGCCTATATGTCAGTGGTTTCCAACATTTTCCAGCATAAAGACCCCCTTTAAATGTCAAAAGAATTGCAGCTCCTTCCATAGCTTGCTTGAGCCACTGATGTAGAGTTAGAAGTGACATTAGAGGCCATTTAATCCACCCCCTCATAGAGGAAGAAACAGAGGCCCAGGGTGGTCACTTAACTCGCTCTGGGTCATACAAGTAGTAATCTTAGGAAACAGTATTGGAACCCAGGGTTTTCCAACTCCAGCCCTGTGCTCTGTCATTCAGGAAATCCTAAGTTCAAATACAACCTCAGACACTTACTAGCTATGTGTGATCCTGAGCAGAATCCAGATGTGAGGTGATGAAAGGATGAACCAGGGTGGGTTAGTGTCAGAGGAGGAAAGGAGGCAGACTGGAGAGAGGCTACAGAGATGAAATAGACAGGCCTTGCCAGCAACTTGGACTTGGGGAATGAGAGATAGTAAAGAGCCCAGGATAACATTTAGGTTGTGAACCTGAGGGACTTAGAGGAAGGTGTTTCCCTTAACATTAATAGGGAAGGTGGTGGAGGAGGGTTGGGGGAAAGATAATGAGCTCTGTTTTGGACATATTGAGTCTAAGATGTCTACCGGACCTCCAGTTCAAAATGTCTAAAGGCAGTTGGAGAAGCAAGATTGGAGGTCAGCAGAGAGACTGGGGCAGGAAAGGTAGATTTGAGCAGCAGAGATGATAATTAAATCTGTGGGAGCTGATGAGTTCATCAAGGGAAGCTGTATAGAGAGAAGAGGGAAGAGACCCCAGGATGGAACCTTATGGGACATCTATGATTAGAGGGTGTGATATGGAGGAAGATCTAGCAAAGGAGACAGAGAAGGAGTGGTCAGAGAGGTAGGAGGAGAACCAGGGCAGAGTAGTCTCCTGAAAACCCAGAGAGAAGAGAGTATTAAGGAGGGAGAGAGTGTTCAACTATGTCAAAGACTGTAGGTCAAGGAGAGGTCAAGGAGAATGAGGATTGAGGAAAGGTCATTGGATTTTGTAACTAAGAGATCATTAGTAACTGGAGAGGGTAGTTTCAGTGGAATAAGGTTAGAAGCCAGATTGTAAGGGGTTAAAAACTGAGTGAGAAGAGATAAAGTGGAGTCCCTGATTCTAGGCATCCTTTTTGTTGAATTTAGCTACAAAGGGCAGAAGACAGGATAATAGTGGGGATAGAAGGACCATGTAAGAGTTTTTTCAGGATGGGGGAGATATGGGCATGTCTATAGGCAGTGGAATGAGCCAGTAGCCAGAGAGAGACTGAAAATAAGTGAAAAAGCGGGGATGATGAGGGAGGGGCAGTGTGTTAGAGGAGACCGAATAGAATGGGGTCACTTGAACAAGTAGAGGGGCTGGCCTTGGTAAAGAGTAAGACCACTTTGTCATGGGACACAGAGGTAAAGGAGGGGATGGTGGCAGAAACACCTGAATGATAGGAGATGAGGAAGAGGGGAGAAGAGAAACCTCATGGTGAATGGCCTAAATTTTTTTCTGTAAAATATAAAGCAGGGTCTCTGCTGAGAGAGTGAAAGGAGGGGAAGCCATGGGAGGTTTGGCAAGAGATGAAAAGGTTTGGAAGAGTCACTGTAGAGAGCGGAAGAGTGAGTTGATGAGGGAGGTGTCGTAGATTGCCTAGCAGCAGGGAGGGCCCAGCTGAGGCTGTGTAACATAAATCTGTTGTGGACCCAGTCAGAACAGCTGTGTATGTGTGTAGGAGTGAAGGTGGTGAATTGTGGGAATGATCCAAGGCTGGGGCTTGGCTGGAGGTAATTGGAAATAAGATAAGGGGGCTAGGGATTCTAGAAAGGAGAACTGTGTAGAGGTGAATTGGTTCACCAAGGGATCAAGATGGAGAGAAGAGGAGACAGTGGCTAATGCAAGAGAGATGGCCTGGGAGAGAATTGAGGAGTTGGAAGGCTGGGGGTCTTGGTGTGGATGGTAGGGTTTGTTAAGGGAAGGCAGAGGGAGAGGGAGAGAGAGCCAATAGATTATGGTCCTCTGCCTGTTTTGCTTTCCTCATCTATAAAATGGGGACGATAATAGCATCCGCCTCCCTGGGTTGTTATGAGGATCAAATGAGATAATATTTGCTAAGTGCTTGGTACCAAGCTTGGAACATAGTAGGTGTTTAGTAAATGATTTTTACCTTTCCTTCCTACCTTCTTTCTACTAGATCACGTCATTTAATGAGATGAAACTTTCACATTAATTCCATGAGCCCATAGGGGGTCTTTGGTTAGGAACCACTTTCTTATGGTTTTTACTAGGAAATTTTGAAAACCCTTCCTGGGCATATTGAGAGTTTACCTTCTTGACTTTTGCTGTTAGGGAGGGTCACAGGAGTGAGGAATGTCTTCAGGTTGGCTTAACACATCATTGCCTCTTTCTGGAGGGTTTAAAAGCACAAGAGGAAGCATTTTGTAGTGGAAGGCCATGGAGACAGAAGAACTGACCTTTAGTTCCAATTTTAATGATTGCCAGCTTTGGGACCCTGGGAACAACCTTGAACTTGGCAGCACCTCAGTTTCCTTACCTGCAAAATGAGGAATGCTAATCTATATAGTGCCAGCCTTGTGGGGCTGTTTGTAGACCTTGAAGTATAATAGAAATGTGGGACACTCAGCCATCTGAAGCTGGGCAAGATGGAACCTTCTCTGGCCTATGTGAGAGGCAGACTGCACAATGCTTGAAGAGAACTGGGCTCACAGTCAGAGGTTCTAGGTTGAAATCCTGGCTCTGGCACTTACTACCTTCACGACCTTGGATCAGTCACTTAACCTCCATATGCCACTTCTGCAGGATTTAGAGGCAGCTGGAGACAAACTCTGGCCTGGAGCCCTGTTTCAACAATCTGGCTAGCAACTGTTGTGGGAGTGAAAGACCAACACAAGCCCAACAACAAGCATGCTACCAGCAAAAGCCCAGGTTCTTTTGATCTGCTTCACTAAGGAAAGCAACGTTAGGGGGTTAACGAGCTTATTTTAATCCATCATACAAATATCACTCACTTATTCAGGGGAAAAAGCCAGTACCCTGAACTTCAGAGCACGATACAAAGTACAAACATCGACTGACAGACCTTGTCTGATTCAAATCCTGATACATAGTTACCAGAATTTAACAAAGTCCCAGCATCCGGGTTTGCGAGCTGGAGGGCTCTTAGCTATAGCTGCCTGGAGTCTCCACGCCACCAAGAGTGAGAGCCCTGCGCAAATGGCTCTGTCCTCTCTTGTTATAGCATTTCAGACGTCACCAAATGTCATCCGAATGACCAGAACTTAGGCTGCCATGACTGGCTCTGGAGTTAGCACCTCCTCTTAGTTAGGCACTTTGGGCCCCACCTTAGTTACCAATAGACACCCACATAGGTTTAACACCTAATAGGGGTTTAGGCCTGGGGCTTAGCACCTAGTAAGACTCAATGAAATAC
>CM053625.1:311048612-311063253 GCA_028646595.1 Phalanger gymnotis
CCCTTCCCTTCCCTTCCCTTCCCTTCCCTTCCCTTCCCTTCCCTTCCCTTCCCTCCCCTTCCCTTCCCTTCCCTTCCCTTCCCTTCCCTTCCCTTCCCTTCCCTTTCCTTCCCTTCCCTTCCCCTTCTTCCTTTCCCCTTTGCATTTGCTGTATGCATACCACTGTCCTGGTCACAAAGGGGAACAGAAGACCTAGATGAGGATGTTTCAGACCATCCAGATAGACAAGATTGGCACACAGCTGGAGGCTGCAGTCCAAGTCAGAAGCCAGCACATGGTAGCAGGATACAAAAGACCCAGGCAGAAGTGCCAAAGGCATTTACCATGGCCAGCTAAGCCCTCCTAGGGAGCAGTGAGGTCGGAGGCATAGGATGACTTCACAGATCTCCGTTGTTTTTCATTTCCCTCGAATGCTTCCCTATTGCTGTAATGGGGATTCGGCTTGTGGCTGCCATGACTCACAACGGCATTTCCCCGTCCACAGCCACTGCGGGAACTTTCCATGTGCAAACAAGCCATTGGCTGGGAGCCGAGAGCCTACACTTCTTCCCCTGCTGGCATCCTGCAAAACTAGGTCATTGAAATGGGACTTGGCTACAGGGGAAGAATCTTCATAGCAGTTAGATGGCTCGAGATTCTTTCATCTAGAGTGTAGTGGAGACGTGCTTGTACAGGCTGACGTGGTTAGCCCTTGTGGGTAAGGGGGGACTCAGTGATTAGGGGGCACTGGAAAGACCCTCTTCCCTACAAAACCCCTCCCCTACCAGCTTTGTAAGATACTTGGGATTCCACCATTAGAGCTCCATTTCTTTGGGTTAAGGAATTGCCTCATAGTAGTTTTTGTGGATAAGATGAAGAGATGTTGGCTGGATAATAGTACAGTGAGGCAGCTGAAAGATGGCTGAATTTGGAGTCAGAGAATTTGAGTTCGGATCCCAACTCTGCCTCTCACTACCCGTGTGACCTGGGCCAAGTCAGCTCTTTGGGTTTCAGTCTTCTTTTCTCCGAAGTGAAGGGCTTGACCTTTAAGGCCCCTTTGCAGCTCTAAACCTGTGATCTGGGGACTCATTTAGGGGGATTCATCCAGTTGAATGATTATGAGTAAAAAGTATCAGTTAATGAATTGATGTCCACTTAGAGGGAGGTCTCCAGTACTATGCCACAAGGTTCTGTTCTCAGCCTTACCTTAGCTTACATTTCTATCATTGTCTTTGATAAAGACAAAGAAGAGAAAGGCAGCAAAATCTACAGGCAAAGTAAAGCTGAGAGTGATAGCTGACATGATGGGCTGACTTGAACAAAGTGAAGCCTCTTTTGAAGGTAAATAGAGGCTCCTCTGGTGAGTGGAAAAGCACAGGTCTAGGCATCACAAGGCCTGGGTTCTAGCCCCAGTTCTACCATTAACCAAGGTGACAAATGACTCCCTCTCTCTCGGCTCTCTAGACAAATGACTCTCTCTGTCTGGCTCTCTAGACAAATTGACTCTCTCTCTCTAGGCTGTCTAGACAAATGACTCCCTCTCTCTGGCTCTCTAGACAAGTGACTCCCTCTCTCTAGGCTCTCTAGACAAATGACTACCTCTCTCTAGACAAATGACTCCCTCTCTCTAGGCTGTCTAGACAAGTGACTCCCTTTCTCTGGCTCTCTAGACAAATGACTCTCTCTCTCTAGGCTGTCTAGACAAATGACTCTCTCTTTCTCCATCTGTAAAATCACAAGTTAATAGTGTCTAAGGCCTCTTCTAGGCCTTGCATTTTGTTCTTATATAAAACTGAACTTTGATGGTGGTTTGGAAGGAAGACATGAGCAGTGTGTTTGAAGCACCAGTGTAGAAGACCCTAGGCTGCTAGTGGGTGCATGACAGCAGTGACTGGGTGGTGGGCTGATTGAGGAGGGGGCAGCAAAACCGGGGAGAGTGACACTGAAAGGGGACCAAGGAAGACAAGTATCTACTTGGTAATGTTGCCAAAGGCTAGAGAAAACTGGATGTGTTCAAGGTTCCATATGAGACTAAGGTTAGGCTCAGACAAGCTCTTTATCTACACCTTGGTTACCTTCCTGTATTGTCAATTGCCACCTCCATATCCCTTGCCTTAGCATATTGTACAGTTGTGAAAACCCTAAATTCCCTTTCTCTGACTCAGTTTCCAATCCATGGAACATGAGGCTAACATCTCTGCTCCCTACTACCTTGCTTTCTGCCCCCTTCTAGGTCTACAAGGCTTCCTTTACTGTTTACACAGGGAACCAAATGAAATTTCAGCTCATCATTCAACCTTTGCCCTTGGCCATCTGCTTCCTGTTGGTCTGGTAGCCTAGACTTAATGAAAGGCTTTTCATCAAAGAGATCCCTAATGAGGACTTGTGATGAGGCTTCTGTTACCGGCAGTGTCCTAGGCTTGGTTCGGGAGCACATACCCTTTTTGGCTTTTGGCTTTGGCAGGTTAGTACTCCCTTCCCCCTCCTCCGTCTCCCCCATCCCCTGGAATTCTCCACCCAAGGGGAGTGGAGAAAACATTCATCACTCCACACAGAGCTCTTTCTCACTCAGGGATGCCTGAGGTATTTGTTATGGAACTTAGCCTGAGACGGTCTCCTTAAAAAAAAAACTCAATTAACACCATTTATTTTCTCTCCCTCCTGTCCCAGCCCTGACTGAAAACAAAAAAAGAGAAAGAAAAATAAAATATGTGTAACAAATAAACATAGTCAAGCAAAACATATTTCCACATTGTCCGCGTTCAAAAATATCTGTCCCATTCTGCACCCTGAGTCCCTCAGGGTGTCTGCCAGCACATGGCTCAGGATTTTTGCTATTCTGAATAATGCTGTTGGCACTTTTATACTGCTACCTTTCCTTCTCTCCGCCTTCATCAGTCACATCCCTAGGGTAGAGTCCTAGCCATGGAATCTCTGCCTCAAAGACTGTGGTAACTCTAATTATAGAAATCCTTATTGCTTTCTGATAAGACCGAAGCATGCTATTACCCTCTAGGGGGGAGCTATGAAATACAGTCCAACTGGTCTGGATTTCTATTTAGAATTAGGCAAGAGGAGGGAATAAATTGTTATACTCTTTGACGCAATCACCTCATTGCTTGGCTTAATCCCAAAGGAGGTCAAAGACAGAAATGAAGGTCCAGTATATGCTAAAATATGCATAGCAATACTTTTTGTGATAGTGAAAAAGTAGAAACAAAATACATGACCATTGATTTGGGAATGGCTTAAATCATCCCCCTCCCCTGTGGCATAAGAACAGAAAAGAAGCAGTGTGTGCATTGGAGAGAGAGCTGTCCAGGAAGCCACCTCTGATGTAACTGACCGTATGACTCTGGACAATTGCTCTAGGACGTTCTCAGAAGCTCAAGATTGCGGAGGAGACACTGACCCGCATTACTCGAGGTTTTCTCATCTGGGAATTCCCTATAAAAAATAAATCATAGCTGTAACCCCTATCCCTGCGTGAATGTGATGCAATATTTGTACGCTGGAAAAAATAACAAATGTGGGGAATTTAGAGAATCGTAGGAAGATTGGTATGAACCGATGCAGAGTGAACTAAGAAAGACCAGGAGAATACACTATGACCACTACAAGGATATAAATGAAAAGATCTCTAAGGAAGTCAAACTCTGACGAACTGAAAAGCCAGTGAGGGGCTTGGAGAAGAGCTAATGAACCTCTCTTCTTTATAGCAGAGCGGGGGTGGGGGTGGGGGAGGTGGCAGTGACAAAGACAGAAGGCTGCCCACGTGCTTAGATGCTGTATCAAATGTTTTAGCTTAATCGTTCTAGTTTGTTACAAGGAAATTAATGTGGAGGGGAAAGATTTTTCCCTCTAGAAGTGGCTATTATAAAGATAAAAATATCATAAAATGTATTTTTTTAAAAAGAAGATTGAATGGATTGCCACCTTTCCAGGAGTGTAATAGCATGACCTTGCCAGTTAAGTCTGACAGTTTAGTGGCTGTAAAGGAATACCTTCCCTCTAGGCATGGTGGCACATGCCTGGGATCCCAGCTACCAAGGAAGGCTGAGAATGGTGGGTTGCTTGAGTCTGGGAAGCTAAGAGGGTATCTGCGTTGGATAGCACCAATATGAGCCCTCTAGAGCAGTAGAGATTTGGGGTTAGTGGGGATGGGACACCAGGCTGCCTAAGGAGTGAACCAGTCCAGGATAGAAGCTGAGAACTGAGTAGGGCAGAGCTTCTGTACCAATCAGGAAGGGAGGGAAGGGGTTAAAGTTTGGAGTGGCCACTGCCCTTGCAGCCCAGGCAAGATTTTTCAAAAATGGATTTTTAAAAGTACCTAGAGTTGTTCTAATATTCATGTCTCTGATTATTCAAGGATTTGAGCAATTTTTCAAATGGCTATCAGTCCTTTCATTTCTCCATTCTCTGGGCCTCTGACAGTTTTCTCTGTCAGAAAACAGGACCAATACTTCCTCTTCTTCCCTCCCTTGAAATATTTCCCAGAGCAGTGTGGTGAGGACTTAGCCTAGTTCTGCACGGCCCCGGAGGGAAGAACCAGGAGCTGTAGGGGGGAACACGCAAAGAAGCAAATCTAGGCTGGATATGAAAAAAAACTTCTGAACACTGTCTTTTGAAAAAAAAATTCTTTTGAGAGTTTTGAATAGTGTGGTTTCTTCTTCTCCCCCCTTCCCTCCTCCCTCTCTCCCTCTTCTTCTCCTCTTTCTTCTTCCTCCCCCTAGTCTTTCTTCTCCTCACTAGATCCTCTCTTCTCTAGAAGTCATGGTCTGGCTCCTTTCTGGTACACACATACCAGATAATCACTCTTTATTGTGCAGTCTTTCTTTGGTCTGGACCTGTGATTTCAAGAATGTAGGAGTCTTTTGTTAATGGCAGTCCCTCTGCCAAATACAGATAGTTTCACAATTTATAGCTTTAGAGAGTTGCCTATGGACACAGAGAGGTTAAGTGATTTGCCCAGGGTGACACAGCCAAAACATATCAGAGACAGGACCTGAACTTGGGTCTTCCTGAGCACAAATCCACTCTGCTCTGCTGCATCTTGGACAAAGACGGAGATCCCAGAATCTTCCAAGAGAAAGCAGCATGATTCCCAATGGCACCTGCAACTTACCACAGCAAAGCTCCAGGGCCTGGATCCCGCTGGGCCTCAGGTTATCTGTCCCACAGCAAAATAGAGTAGGGATCATCACAGATCACTTGCCAAATTCTTTGGAATCTTATTTTGAAAGTCAGGAGAGAGAAATAAATGGCATGATGGGACACAGTGGTGGGGTCAAGAGAAGGCTGGCCAGATGCATCAGATAAACAGACTGATAATGAGCCCCTGTGGACTTAAGGACTGTGGTCAAAATCATATGAGACAAGGACGTAAAGTACTTTGCAAACTTTAAGGTGCTGCTATGTAAATGTCAGTTATAATGGTCGTTATGATGGTCTCACTCTTCTTGTCGGAGATAAGATAGAAGCGGTCTTGGGAAACATTGCTGTCCTGCAGTGATTGATTTATATTTAACGATCTGAGCCCTCTGCAGGGTGGGTAAAAAGATAGCTTTTTGTGACTGAGGAAGTGTTGGGATGGGAGATTATCTCGTAGGCTCCTTGGAGGTAGGCTCATTGGGGTTGGCTCCTTGGAGGTAGGCTCATTGGACGTTGGCTCTTTGGATGTAGGCTTCTTAGATATAGGTTCATTGGAGGTAGGCTCCTTGGAGGTAGACTCATTGGGGGTAGGCTCCTTGGATGTAGACTCTGAAAACACCTTCAAGACCTCTCCAATAGAAGACAGGGCAACAGTGGTGGCCCTGCCTTCACCCTGTTTCCACATGAGTTTAGTTTCTTCTGCTAGAGAAACTATTTTTGGAAAATCATTCATAGCATAGAGTTTGGAGGTTATGAGTATTTGGTATGGAGATGTCTCTTTAAAACATTATTCTTAAATTTGCATCAGTCAATATTACAGCTGGGTGATTATGGGTGACATTTGATCCAGGAGCAAATATGAAATGCTCTGCTTTGCATTCAAAGGCCTTCCAAACTCAGCCTGCTCCCACCTTTCCAGTCCTCTCATACCTTGCTCCCCACCTTGTACTGTTCAATCCAGTGACACTGGCCTCCTGGCTGTTCTGTGAACAAGACCCTCCATCTCTCTGAGCTCCAAGCTTTTTTTTTGGCTGATACCTAAGCCTAGAATGCTCTCCCTCCTTTGCTACAACTAATGACTTCTCTGGTTTCCTTTAAGTCCCAACTAAAATCTACCTTCTCCAGGAATCTTTTCCTAACCCCTTTTAATTGCAGTGCTTTCCCTCTCTTTCTTTTCCTATTTTTCCTGTATGTATAGAGCTTGCTTTGTATATATTTATTGGCATTTTGGCTCCCCTATTACATTGTAAACTCCTTGAGGGCAGGGGTTGGGTTTTGTCTCTTTCTGTATCCCCAGAGCTTAGAAAAGTGCCTAGCACTTAATACATGTTTATTGATCCGATGTTACTCTGCTCCCGGTGCAGTTTATTTGTGGAATTCTTAAGAATCGTTTGGGGTTCGTATTTGTAGTCCTGGGACTTTTGTTGTCTGTTAGTTTATGTAAGAGAGTGACTTTCTGGTGTACAGTTCTGGTGCCCCTCTCATGGTGGATTATTTTCTAGGTAGATGCTAAATCTTTGCAACCTGCTTTGATATATTACACATGTTCCACTGTTTCCTTCCTCCAGTATATAACCCTTCTCTAATTTCTGCTGGTGATGACCTGATCCTGAATTGCTGCTATCTCTCCCGTTAGACTGGGAGCACCTCGAGGGCAGGGACCAGTTATTGCTTTTCTTTATAACCCCACCACTTAACACAGTGCCTGTCATACAGTAAATGGGCAATTAATAAATGACTTTTGACTGACTGATCTGAATCAGTGTGAATACTGCTCCGGCTGAGTCATCTTAGGCAAATAAGCCCTTCCTGACAGTGTAAACTTTTAGCTGAAATGGATGTTCTATGTCTGGGCTCTGTTGGATGAGACTTATTCTTAGCAAAACCTTTGGAAAGCTCAACTTATCCATGTCACCCAGGTATTAAAAATCAGAGGCAAGATTTGTGCAACGGTCCTCTGACTTCCATCAGACTCCACTGAAAGGGAAGGAGGGAAGGATTCTGAACCACGACCTAGAAAGCCAAGACTCTCTTTTCCAGGTAGAAATGGAATCTTCATGTTGTTATTATCATCAGTGGCATCGTCTCATTCTCATCTTTCTTAATGGGATGCCCATAGAAATGGTCCTGGGACAAGGCACTGTCCCATGACTGTTCTTTTATGTTTAACATTCTACAGACGGCCCAACAAACTGATACACAAACTGCTTTCTGTATTTAACGCTTCGGGCCTTAAGCTCCTCTCCAGTAACAAAGCAGACATCAGACACTCCGTGAACCTTGGCCTTTTCTCTCATGGTTTTGATCTTTGCTAGGACTCTGTATTGCAAAACCTTTTATTTCATGGAGCTGGGAGATGACAGGTACTTGTTCTGGTGACACCTATTGAAATTATCCTTACGTTTTTATGGCTCAACGTTCGTTGTTCAGTTGTGTCTGATTCTCCATGACCCTGTAGACCACAGCACACCAAACTGGCTGTGGGGTTTTCTTGGCAAAGATACTTCTCCAGTGGATTAAGGCAAGCAGAGGCTAAGTGACTTGCCCAGGCTCATGTGGCTAGTACGTGTCTGAGGTCAAGTTTGAAGTCAGGTCTTCCTTACTCCAAGTGCCCTTCCCCACCCTCTGCCCTATGGCGCCCCCTAGCGCCTCTGTCTGGACAATTGTGGACAAAAGTGGAGGGTGTGATGCCGCTTCTGCTCCCGTAGTTCATTATTGACTTTAACAGAGTATTTTGAAGTCTACATTGTAGCATGGGGGCTTGTGGTGTGTCAGTCCACGAAACAGAATTAGGGCACTTCCTGTTTGGCGTTTGATTGATACTCAGCTTTACAGCCTGCATCGATGGGTCAGTTTCTGTTATGTGTCCTTAAATAATCCACATTGCTCTGTCTGCTTCTTCTTCTGTCTTTATTTTTGCTTTCTTCACTTCTCTCCTTGTCTCTGTCCCTGTCTCTCTCTGTCTTTCTGTCTCTCTTCTCTCTCTGTCTCTGTTTGTATCTCCCTCTGTCTCTGTCTCTCTGTCTCTGTCTCTGAATCTATCTCCATTTCTCTCTCTCTCTCTCTCCATGTCTGTCTGTCTTTGTCTCTCTGTCTCTGTTTCTGTCTCTCTTTCTCTCTCTTTCTGTCTTTCTCTCTCTTTGTCTCTCCCTATCTCTATTTCTGTCTCTGTCTCTCTCTTTGTCTCTATTTCTATCTCTCTCTATCTCTCTGTCTCTCTCTCTGTGTCTCTGTCTCTCTCTATCTCTGTCTGTCTGTCTCTGTCTCCCTCTCTCTGTATCTCTCTCTGTCTCTGTCTGTCTCTCTCTGTCTCTTCCTCTATCTGTGTCTGTCTGTCTGTCTCTCTCTCTCTCTCTCTCTGTCTCTCTCCCCCTCCATCTTTTGGATGGTGCTCAGAATGAACTGCCCCCCTCTCTTTGGTTTTCCACGTTTTTCCGTGTTCTGTGGACTCTTCCTTGCACCACAGGCTTTTATGCCGATCCCCTTCATCATCATCGTGCTGTAGTTCCTATCTGCCCTCTCACTCACATTGTAAGTCCTATATAAAAGGTGGTGAGGTCTGACAAGTCTCTTTCTCTCACTCCCCACCCCCTTCCTACTCCCCTCAGCAGGAAAAGGCACAGTTAGACATTTTTTAAATTCCAGGGGTTAGGGCCTCTCCACTCCAAGTTAGATGCCACATGCTTGGAGGTTGCCCTGACCTGGACTCTGGCCTTATCTCTCCAGCAGCTTCTAGAGCCCAGAGGCTTGGGGATGCCTAACAGGATACTTCCTCTCTGGAGGTCTCAGCAAGTCACTGTGAAGACCCCTCTTGGTCCCCCATCCCTTCATGTGAAATGTTGTCCTTGGTGCTTAGGAGGTCTGCTCTGAAGGGCTTCGCACTAGTCGCTTTATTTCTAAAATGGAAGAAAGAGAGAGAGACACACACAGAGAGAGAGAGAGAGACAGAGAGACAGAGACAGACAGAGACATACACACAAAGACAGAGACAGAGACACAGAGAGGGGAAAAGAGAAAGGGAGAGAGAAACAGAGACAGAGAGAGAGAAGGGGAGAGGGAGGGATGGAGGGAAGGAGGAAGGGAGGGAGAGGGAAAGAGAGACAGAGAGAGACAGAGAGGGAGAGACAGACAGACAGAAAGACAGAGACAGCTGGAGAGAAAAGAGAGAGAGAGAGAGAGAGAGAGAGAGAGAGAGAGAGAGAGAGAGAGAGAGAGAGAGAGAGAGAGAGAGAGAGAAGCAGCAGCAGATAATAACTAGCATTTCAATGGTGCTTTATGGCTGACAAAGTGCATTACAAATATCACCTCATTTTAGCAGATGGTCTATACTGGATGAGTCATTGGAAGATGTGGCATCTAGTCCTTGTTTCACCATTTCCCTGTCATGTGACCATGGTCCACTGTCTTCCTTTCTCTGGTCTCACCTTCTTCTTCACAATGAAGGATTTGGCCAAGTGATCTCCAAGGTGCCTCCATTGCTAACATTCCAGGGTCTCCTCCATGTCATGTTCCTGTCACTGGGCTTGTGTCCCCTAGGGCCAGCCCAGGGCCAAGTCATGAACCAGTCAGATTCTGCCTCTGGGGGTGTCCTTCCTTCCTTTCCTGTCCTGCTCCTTCCATGGGGTCCTGTGCCCTTGGCCTTCCATAGACTCACAAAGGATTAGACATCTAGATAGAGAAGGGACCTGAGAGCTCATTCAGTCCAGCCTCCTTGATGGAAAAATCAAGAAAAACCGAGGCTCAGGGAGTCTGTGATTTGCCTAAGGTCACACAGATAGTATGTTTAAGGGGCAGGATTTGAACCCAGGACTCTGTACTCTAACACATTCCTGCATTCATCAGGAGCCCCCCCCCCGACCTGATTCCCCTGTACGATGTCCCCGACAGTGCCTGACCCACAATAAGAGCTCGAAAAGGCTTTTCCCATCCATCCCTTCATTGTCACTTAACCCATCTTCCTGCCTTTCCTCCGCCTCCCATGTCAGTGACCTAGAATTTCTTGGGTGTAGAAGTTCCCTTTGTGCCCACGGATCAGCAGTCTTATCATTTACTTTCCGAGAGCATCTTCTGAAGCCAGAGCAGTTCAGTGGCTTGCCCCCAGCCACAGAGATCGATTTGGACCTGGCTTTTCCTGCCTCCCCATCCAGATGGCTCCCCATGCTGCTCCTCATCAGTAGGGGACACAATCCCCTCCTCCATGACTAAATACTCCTCCAGTGGAATAATCCTTCCAGCCTGTTTAGATGATTTACCTAAAGTGGGTGTTATGTGTCTGGACTGTGTGGACAGGGCTCTCTCTTAGAAATGTTGGTGGTGGTGATGGTGAGCTCATCTCTAAGCACTCCAGCTGAGTCATGCAGACATTATCCCAGGAGCCTCTATCACTTTATAGACAGAGGAGGAAAAGTGATTATTAGGCTACAGCTACTTGAGAAGGAGTGGCGGTGAGGCCCCGGGAACTCACTGCCTACGGCGTCTAGTTGTTTATCTTAGCCAAACGGAGAACTCTTTCCTGGGTCTCTCTCTCACAAAACTCCTTCATTTCTCTATTCTTTGTCACTAGAAAGAGACAAGAGACCCGTGGAAGGCATTTTGTCCAAGCACATGGGCCAGCAGGCGGCCCAAACTCAACTCGACCCTCGACAAATCACTCAATCTCTCTCAGACTCAGTTTCCTCATCTGTAAAAAGAGGATGGAAGAAGCACCTGCTTTTTGAATTTGAGGCTAAAATGAGAACCGGCGTCACTATACAATTCTGTTATTACTTTTATTGTCACAGTAACTATTGCTGTTTTAATATGATAATTATCATACTAGAAATGAGAGAGACAATGCTTAGGTAAGAATGGGACCCTGCCCTTATGGCGCTCACAGTCCACTAGGAAACCAGGATTTAGAGTTAGGAGGGACCCTTTGACAGCATATGGAAGTCCAAGCCCTTTTGTCCCTGCACAGTGAAGAAGATACTTTCTCCCTCTCCAAACCTTTTCCACCTTCCAGGCTCAGCTCTAGTGACCCTCCTCAACTAAGCTTCCTCCCACCCCACCCCACCCCCATCCCCTGCTCAGTTCCTAGGGCTCTTTCCCTTCCTACATTCTCTTGTGCTTGTATGTATACATGTTATCTCCCCCATAGAATATAACCTCCTTGAGGGCAGGGACTGCTTTTTTTGTCCCAGTGCTTTGCACAGAGTAGGACCACAAGTTCAAGCCCCACATTTTGCAAAGGAATGAGCTGAGTACCAGAGAAGTAGAGTGTCACACAGATGGTCAGCATCAGAGGCAGGATTCAAACCCAAGTCCCTTTACTCCTGAGACAGGCCTCTTTTTCCTGGCGTCCTTTGCTTCTGAGCATGACACTTAGTAGGGACTGAGTAAATGTTGGTTGTTGTATTGTGGAAATTGTTCCCTGGAGAGAGAACTATTCCTAGTTTCTTTTTTTTTACATCTTTTTTTAATTGAGATTTTTTATTTTTAGTTTATAACACTCAGTTCCGCATGATTTTGAGTTCCAGATTTTCTTCCCCTCCCTCCCCCACTCCCTCCCCAAGACAGCATGGAATCCCACATATCTTCTACCTATAACTTTGCATTAAACTTATTTATACAATAGTCAAGTTACAAAGAAGAATTATGACCAATGGACTGAATCATGAGAAAGGAGAATCAGAACCAAAATAAACCAAAAACAAAAGAGAAGAAAAAAGAAAAAAAAAAGAGAGCAAATAGTTTGCCTCAATCTGCATTCAGACTCCATAGTTCTTTCTCTGGATATAGATAGCATTCTCCGTCATGAGTCCTTTGGAGTTGTCTTTGCACCTTGTATTGCTGAGAAGAGCCAAGTCTATCAGAGTCAGTCATCACAGAATCCATATATCTGTGATTGTGTTTAATGTTCCCCTGGTTCTTCTCCTCTCACTCAGCATCAGATCATGTAGGTTTTTCAGGTTATTATGAAGTCCATGTCTTCCCCATTTCTTATAGCACAGTAGTATTCCATTGCCTTCATATACCACAGCTTGTTAAGTCATTCCCCAATTGATGGGCATCCCCTTGATTTCTAATTCTTTGCCACCACAAAAAGAGCAGTTATAAATATTTTTGCACATATGGCTTCCTTTCCCATTTGTGTGATCTCTTTGGAATACAGCCCTAGAAATGATATTGCTGGGCCAAAGGGTATGCACATTTTTATAGCCCTTTGGGCACAGTTCCAAATTGCTCTCCAGAATGGCTGGATCAGTTCACAACTCTACCAGCAATGTAACAGTGGTCCAATTTTCCCACATCCTTGCCAGCATTTATCATTTTCCTGTTTTGTCATGTTAGCCAATCTGACAGGAGAGATGTGGTACCTAAGAGTTGTTTTGATTTGCGTTTCTCTAATCAGTAGTGATTTAGAGTGTTTTCTATCAAGGCTTCACTCAAGTGCTATCACCAGTACAATGGACAGAGTGTTGGGCCTCAAGTCAGGAAGACTTGAATTCGAATCTAGCCTCGGATACTTACTAATTGTGTGACACTGGGCATGTCTTTGTCTGTCTCAGTTTCCTCAACTGTAAAATGGTGATTAGTAACAGCGTCAACCTCCCAAGGTTGCTCGAAGGACTGAATAGTGCATAGTACCTGGCACATAGTAGGTACTTAACTTCTGGTTAGTTGATTGACTGATAGCATGGTAGAATGGAAAGAGGACTACATAAATTAAAAATAAAATAATTTTTAATAAAGGGTACTGAATAGGAGACATGGGTTCGAATCCTAGGTCTGACACACGTTTGCTTTGTGATCATGAAGTCACTTAATTTCTCTGTGCTTCAGTTTTCTCATATTTGACATAGAGATAATAATGGCTTTCACCTCCCAGGGTAGTTGTGGGGATCAAATGAGGTCAAATACATAAAAGGCTTTGCAGATCTTAAAGCATTGTACAATTGTGAGCTATTGTTATCACAATCATCTATAAAATGGGAGTCATGGGGGACCCTCAAATTCCCTACTCACCTAGGAAGTGCTTTATAAACTTTGAAGCACTGTGTAAATGTGGACAGTTGTGATAATGGCAGTGATATGGCTGTGACTGGCCCCAAATACTGAAGGACTAAGAAGCAGTGGCCACATTTGAACTCAGATCTTCTGGCTTTCAATCTACTTCTCTGTAAGGAACATCAAGGCCTAAGTATATGGACACTATTACATGATAGTGGGTTTGAAAGGTGCAAACCAAAGGGCCTCTGGAGGTCTGAAGGGGAGGGTTGTTCTTTACCTGGAGAGGATCAAGGAAGGTCAGGGGTGGGGGCGGGGTTGGGGTTGAGTTTTAAGGGATAAGCAAAAATTCCAAAGGCAGAGATGGGGAGAGGAAGATATTCCAGTCATGATAACTTGGTGGGCAAAGGCGTAGGGCATCTGGTCAGGGGACAGAAGGTTTCACTGGAGCATGGAGTGTGTGGAAGGGAGAGATAAGGCTGGCTGGCACTGGGTTAAAGAAGGCACCAAATACCAGGCAGAAGGCTCTGAGCTTGACTCAGGAGGCAATAAGAAACCAGAGGCCTTCTTTTGGAAAAGAATGACCTCGAACAAATCATTTTACCTCCTTTGGGCTCAATTTCCCCATCTGAAAAAGTCTGCCTTCAGGTGGGTTGGGTAATATCTCTAATCCTGCCTCACAGACTTACTGGCTTATGGCCCTGGACAAGTCACTTGGCGTCTTTCAGCCTCAGTTTCCTGATCTGTTAAATGAAGAGCCGGGCATGGTGACCTCCAGGGCCCCTATAGTTCTAAATCCATGTTATTACTTGACTCACAGTGGACACTTAAAACATATTTGTTGACTGATCTTGTGATCCCAAGAGCCTCTATGTTCTGGTGGACCACATGGCAAAGCCGGAATAGATGCTGGGAGAAATCTAAGGGAGTGGATTTGTCTCTTCTCTTTAGCTTTTATTCCAGAAGGGAAAATCCAAGCTGTCATATTGGAGTAGAATGGGCAGGATAGTCGGTCGGCTGGCCTGGCATTTCCTCAGAGCCAAGAAGAAACTGGGTTTCTGGGTCAAAGTGGGTATTCAGTTAGGCAGAAAACAAACCAGAACCTATACGTACCTCCAGACTCAAAGGAAAAAAAAGCATCCGCCATCCTCCCACATCCCTTCAGGTTGGAAAATGAAATCGAGAGGATTTGGTTTTCCAGGAATCTTGCAGGATGCCTGATTTGTAACAAAGGGGGCTTTGCAGACTTTTCCCATTATAGCTTTTGTCACTGTTCCAGCATGACATCATCCCCAAAGGGCCTCCACCGCTGAGCCAGTGGTGAGTAGAGTGAGCTGGTTTCCCCCAACTCCCACCACCAGCACCACCCCACGCACCAGCCCTGTTTGACCCCGGTTTGTGGGGAGCCTATTTCCTGGTTCCTCTCCCCGAACTCTCCCTTAGCTCTCATCTCCCCTTATTCTGGCTTTAGATGATTGTTTTCTGCTTTCCTACTCTGCCTCCCAAACCCCTAACCATCTTGACC
>CM053625.1:311063753-311083681 GCA_028646595.1 Phalanger gymnotis
TTGTGACCTTAGGCAAGTTCACTTCATGCCTTCAGGTCTCTGTTTCCTCATCTGTAAAAGGATTTGTGGTCTCTGACTCCCCTTCCAGCTGTAAGTCTATGAACTTCCGATCCAGGACCAGAGAGGAAAAGCATTTTGTCCAAAGCTTCCCAGCAAAGCCAGGACTGAGTCAGGTTCCTTATTGCTCTTTCCCCGATCTGCAGCTGCTGCCGCCCCCACCCCTGCAACAGAGCCCCCTGGGCCCCATCCTCACTCTCTGACTGATTCTTGTGGGGACAGTGGAGGTTTCCCAGTGACCCCCTGTGACAGGGCTCCCCCCCAACTTAGTGACAGATGGTGAAGTCCCTGGCTGTGCTCCATAACCACAGCAGGAAACAAAACTAGGGCTCTGGGACAGGCCCCACCCCACTTTGGAAGCCCTGGGCCCAGGGCTGGGGGATATGGGATAGGAGGGGTGACTTTCCCTGAACTCATCCAGCGAGGTCATCACCTCCCGGAGCATGGAGTTGGAGAGGGCCTTGAAAGCCACCCGCCTCTGAAGCATGTTCAGAGGGCAGGGGCCTGAATGTGGAGGCCCAGGCCTGGCTGTGTCACCTCCCTCCACCATCAATAACAAGCATCCATATCGCACTGGGACATTTGCAAAAAGCTTTCCATATGTTACAACCACCTTGGGAGGTCCTGATTGGACAGATAGGGGAACAGAGGCTGACAGAGGTTAAGTAACTTTCCCAGGGCCACACAGCTAAGTCAGGGTCTGAGGCTGGATTTGAACTCAGGTCTTCCAGGGCCTTTGTGTGACTTTGGCAGTCCATCCAGCCTTCCACATGTCGGGCAGTACATAGGTCTCGTCTTTCCGGCTCTCAGTTTCCTCATCTGTAAGGGGGCTAGTCTCTCTGTCTCTCTCTGTCTTCCTGCCTCTCCATCTCTGGGACTGTCCCACAGGGAAGGCTGCAGGCTCAGGAAGGTTCAGCCACATGGGGTGGGGGGGGACTCCCTCCTGTGTCCCTATGCTCATGTCTGCCTTCCCCTCGACTTGAGGCTGGGTCCAGGCCCTGCTCTATATGCCCATCATTGAGCACCCTGAGGCCACATCTTCAGAGCTCACTAAGTACTTGTTGACCGACTGCCCATCAGAGCCCCAAAGCATGCTGGGGCTTCCCTCCAACATGAGATAAACACCAGGATGCTGTTCCAGCTTTCTGAGAGACTCTGAGCCCATCTGGGCCTTTAATCACTTGTGAAACAAACCTAGAGTCCTTATAACAGCACGGTTTGTGTTAAAGCGGAAAACCAAGGAGGTTTTACTCATGGTTTCCATTCAGTCCATAAGCAAGCACTTGTTAACTCATGTCAATTTCAATTCAACAGTAATAAAAGCTAGCATTCATACAGTGCCTTGAGGTTTGTAAAACAACCCTGGGAGGAAGGAAGATGCTATTAGTACTCTCACTTTACTGATGAGGAGACTGAGGCAAGCAACGACTTACCCAAGGTCACACAATTACCTGAGGCCAGATTTGAACTCAGGTTTTCCAGACTCCCAGCCCAGTACTCTATGCTCTATACACTGTCCCACCAGGCTGCCTATAAGCATCTATTAAGTACCTCAAGGCACCAGGGGTACCAGGACAAAGATAGACAATAGTTCTTGCCCTCAAGAAGTTTATATTCTACAAGCAGAGGGCACAGCATTCACAGAGACAAGAGAATATTCCAACATCTGACTTCCTGTAAGAGGTGGCCTCTCATTTCAGCCTTGAAGGAAGCCAGGGCTTCCAAGAACCAAAGATGGGAAGGAAGTGTGCACCAGGCAGGGGGCACAGCCTGTACAGAGGTAGGAATAAAGAAGCAGGAACTGGACAGCCATATTTGGGGGAGAGGGGTTGTAGGTAATGTTTAGTAAGCTAGGCTGGAGCTAGATTGTGAAGGCCTTTAGATGCCAGGCTGAGGAATTTTCCTTTTAAATTATAGAATTATAGATCGATGCTTCGGCAGGGACCTGGGAGGCTTCTTCAAGAAGCCAGTGAGCCAGAAGTTTCTTGAGGGCTTCTGGTTTTATTTGTTTGTAGCCCTAGGGCCCAGCCCAGTACCTGGCATCTGGTCCAACCGAGTCACAGTCCCTTTAGCATCTGGAAAAGTGATCATGCAGTCCCTGATAGGAGACCTTCAGTGAGGGGGAACCTACCACTTCCAGATACACTCATTCCACTCTGGGATAGCTCTATCATTAGAAAAATTTCCCTTATCCTGAGCCTAATTTTGCCTTTAGAGGCAATTGGAAGAGACTGAAGATTTTGAGCCAAGAAGTCACACGACTGGCAGTGTTTTAGGAACACTAATTTGGCACCTGTGTGGAAGGTGAATCAGAGAGAGAAGAGAATAGAAACATGGAGACCAGGTAGGAAGGAGGCAATAGCAATAGTCCAGACAACAAGTAACGAGACCCTGTCTGTCTCCTAGGTGATGCAAGCATGCTAGGAGATGTGAAATCAAGGGTCGATGTTGTTCCTTCTCTTGAGGAGTTTCTTGTCTTCAGTTGCCTGCCCAGACAGTCATGCCCTGTTCTTGGTGCCAGGGGCACAAAGCAAGCCAAAAGCATGGTCTCTGCCCTCAAAGAACTCCCATTCTAACGAGGACAGACCATGAAAAAAACCTCAGCAGAAGCCATAAAGAGCAAGTGGATGGTCATTTCAGAGTCCAGGCCCCTGCAATGGGGGTGGGGGGAGGGGAGACCAGCTATGCCTGGCACATGTGCGGCTCAATTTTTCCTCTCCTGGGGGAGCCCAGCTCAGGCAGACAGCAGGGGTTCTGGGCCTCCTGTGTCATTTCCCACTTCCCTGGGCTGGCTTGTGGGTGGGCATTTGACCATCAGGGGACAATGTCTCCTCTGGGCCTGGTTTATTTTCCTAACTTGCTTGTCCCTGGGACGTTCTCTGATGCAATCTCCAGCTAACCTTTCAAAATGGGTGACCTTTCGCTGTAGCCCAAGGCCTGTGCTTTCATCATGCTCTGGAATTTTCAAGTCACTGGCCGCTGTTAGTATTAGAGATTCCATTCAGGTGGCACATCTAAGGAGCGCCTTACAGCCCAGGGGGCCAAAAGTTTGGGATTCCTTCCAAGCTTGAGCGCTGACCTGCTGTGGTGAGCCTGTCCCTGCTACGTTATTTCCATCTGTAAATTGGGGAGAATGAATCTTCCCCCTCGTCCAGGCCTCCCTGAGCTGTGGGCAGGGTATGTGAGGTCTGGAAAATGTTGTGAATTCCTTAGAGGGTAGCCTTCTGTGAGGCGGGAGATGGGACTGGATGAGCTGGAAACAACCCAGAGACCACAGAATCTGAGATCCCTAGCCATATGACCCTGGGTGAGTCCCTTTCCATCTCTGGGAAATCTGACAAACAAAGGGGCTGGCCTGCTGGCCTCTGAGGCCTCTTACAGTTTGAAACCCACAATCCCATGAACCAGTCCAATCTCTTTATCTGAGGTAAGATTCGAACCCAGGTTCTGTGACTTTAAAGCTGGCTTTCTTTCTACTGTACTGTGTTTCTCCTATGAATGTAAAAGACCATGATTTGTCCCTAGGGGGGAAAAAGAAAATGAGATTTGTGGGTTTCTTCAATTCCAAGGATGGGCCAACGGCCTCAGGCAGTGTCCCAGCTACGAGGCTCCATTTTTAAAGGGCGAGGGCAGCACGTTGCCTTGTTTTAAAATAAAGCGTTTTTAAAAATCTTCTCTTCATTTCTTAAAGTGAGTGTTGAACCAGATCCCAGCACATGTGGGCTTGTGGGGCCATGGGAGGGATTCCATAGCAGTGAAGTCAGGAGCAAAGTTATGTGGCTTTTTTTTTTGGACAAAGAAATCTCCTAGAAGTAGCTGATGAATGGATGTTTTCCCTTCTGGAGTCCAGGGCTGCTTGGTGTGTGTCTCTGTCCTCATGTAGGCCCTGCAGGCTCTAGGTGGCCTGACTCTCAGCTCCTCTGAACCCACGTTCCTAATCAGGGGGAGGGGAGGGGCTTGGGAGGGACCATTGTCCTTTGAAACCTTCATCCAGCCCCAGCCCCTCCTGTGCGTATAGTCCTGTGCTGGGTTTTGGATACAGGCCTTGCCCTCTGGTCACTAAAGAGCACTTGGGATGCCAGATTTATGCACATAAAACAGATAAGTAACAGCATGGGGTGGGGGGGAGAGGTTTAGGTCAATGTGAGTGAGGAGGAGACAGAAAGTGTCCTAGGAATGGAAACAAAACTAGAGTGAGGTGATAGGGCTGCTGGCTCAAGGCAGAAAATTTAGAGGGTGCTGATAGCACCTTCCAGTGATAGCTTGCCTCAGAGTGGCCTGTCCTTCTTTACTGTGGATTCTCCTTAAAGCTAGTGCCTTCCCTCTGAAATTATCTCCAATATGCATCTTTTTTTTGTACATAGACATTTGCATGTTGTCCCCCAACTCCCATTAGAACATGAATGAGCTCGTTCAGAGCAGGTACTGTTTTTTTCCCTTACATCGTATCTATCCTCAATGCTTGGCACATAGTAGTAATAATTGCTGGTTGATTGACTGATTGGAAACCTTATGGTGTCCCATGGCCTGGTTCCTTCTCCTCTAAAGTTGAATTGCAGGTGTACCCAACCCCATCCTCTCACAACTTGCCCCCCAAGTGTACAAATTGCTAGTGATGGCTCTGCATGGTGGACGGGGGAGAGTCAAAGAGAAAGACCTTGGGTGAAGCACCTTGGTCCAGGAGACAAAACATTAGATTTGGAGTCAGGGGCCCGGGCTCAAATCTTAGTTCTGATTCTTGCTACTTTGGGTAAATGACTTGCTCTCTCTGGACCTGTTTCCTCATCTACAAAGTGGAGCTGTTCAGGTCTTTTTCAGTCATGTCTGACTCTCTGTGACTCCATTTGGGGTTTTCTCAGCAGAGATACTGGAGTACTTTGCCATTTCCTCCTCCATCTCATTTTATAGATGAGGAAACGGAGGCAAGCGGGATGAAGTGACTTGCCCAGGGTCACACAGCTAGTAAGTGTCTGAGGTCAGATTTGAACTCAGGGAGAGAAGTCTTCCTAATTCCAGAGCTGATACTCCATCCACTGCAGCGCCACCTAGCGGCCGACAGCGGGGAGGGGTAGATTAAATAACTTTTGAGGTCTCTGAATCTCTAGTCTGTGCAGACTGGAAGGTTGGGGGTGGGCTTCCTGGAAAAACTGGACTTTGAAGGCTGGCAAGGATTGGGTGAGATAGAGACACCTCAAGTGGGGAGGCGTGCATAAGCATAGCTAGCTCTCCTTGACTCTTTTTCTAAAATGTTGATACTCTTTTAACATCAGCATCTCCCTGCATGCTTGCTCCCTCTCTGCTGCTCAGACGGCATGAATTTATATCAAGAAAAAAGAGAGAGAAAAGCAGTTCACCAAAACTAACCAATACATCAGCCAAAGGTCAATAATATATTCAGTATCCCACACCCATAGTCCCTCACCTCAGCAAAGTAGGAAGGAGATGCATTCTCTTATCCCTCCTTCTGGATTGAGTTCATCACTATACTTAAACCTGTTAGTGTTCAGTTTGGAGCCACTTTTAAGAGTGGAAAGGGATCAGACATGCTGCCTCCTATCCAGGTTTGTTGAAGATGGCCCCAGTAGCACTTGATGAGTTTATGGATGACGAGGCATCGGATTCCCTTTCTGATGGTATCATTGCCTTGCTATGGACACTTGGCTAACTCAGTAACAAGTTAGCATTTTCCATCAATTGATCAACAAGCATTTATTAGGCACCTGGGGCTACAACGATAAAAATGGAACAGTCCCTGCCCTGTGTAGGGAGACACCTGTATGGTCTTCTATGGAATAGATATAAAACAAATGGCTTCCTGGTACTCTGGGGAGGGGGAAGGGAGCGGACATCTGGGGGTGGGATCAGGAACAGCTTCATGAAGGCAGCTTTGATGATAATCATGACTCACATTCACACCCAGCTTTAAGATTTGGAAAACGCTTTCCATGCAGTGTCTCATTTGACCCTCACAATATCCTGGCAGGGGAGTGCTGTTATTATCCCCACTTTACAGATGTGGATGCTGAGCCTCAGTAGTGGAAGACTTGCCCTGATCACACAGATTGTGTCAGAGGCAGGATGGGAACCCAGGTTCCCCTGATTTCAAGCCCAATACTATTTCCCCTCTGCCCCACCTACAGCCATCCTATGAGATAGGTATTAAAATCTCCATTCTATAGATGAGAAAAGAGCCCCAGAGAAACAGGAGTCCCAAGTGGCAATGCCAGGTCCTCTGACTCCAAATCCAGCCCTCTCTACTGCGCTGTTCTGCCCATATCCAGAAGCCTCATATGGGATCTGTAACTTGCCCAACCAAGCGAGATTCAAGTGAAATGAGAATGCTGAGATAAAGAGGATCACCCAGGGATAGGAGTCAGGAGTCTGGGGCTCTCGTCTCATCTTCATCACCAAGATTACACCACACCCTTCTCTTGTCCTCTGTTTAATTGCAGAGGGGGTTAGGTGGAAGGAAACCTCTGGATGCCTTCTAAGGTCTCTTTTGGCTCCAGCAGGAAAGCAGCGTCACTGCTCCAAAGGGACAGCTCCCCACAGCTTCTGGGACCGGCTTTGGTCTGGGTCCTCCTGGGCCAGACTTGGATCACCCCAGCCACCCACCCCTCTGCCCTCAGGCTCCCAGTCTTTCCTCCTTTCAGCTGGGACCAGCACCCACAGCTCCTTCAGAGGGAAAATGAGCCAGGGGAGCAGCTTTGTCGGTCCCTCTTGTTCTCTCCTTAGGAAGCAGAGGTCTGGGACTGGAGCCAGGCTGGGGTCAGGGGATGATGTCACAAGCCAGTACCTTTCCCCATTTCACCCTGTAACTCTTGCTTCTGCCCTCCAGAGAGGGGAAGAGGCTGGAGGCAGATGGCACAATGGACAGGGTGGTCACCCGGGGCCCAGGCTTGGCTCCCCAAGGCTGCCCAGGTGTCTTGGCTGATGGGAGGAAATGTAAGAAGAGGCTTTACAGACCTGGAAAAACTTAATC
Organism: Phalanger gymnotis; assembly: GCA_028646595.1. Lineage (NCBI taxonomy): Eukaryota > Metazoa > Chordata > Mammalia > Diprotodontia > Phalangeridae > Phalanger > Phalanger gymnotis. Next base: position 311,070,793 of record CM053625.1, read on the forward strand.
CTGCCCATGGCGACCTTCCTTCCGCTCAGCATGCCAGGGAAGTGGAGCCAAATTCCAGCGTTCTTGGGATGACATATTTTCCACCGCTATGTGGGTCTGACCTGAAATCTCTGAAATGATGCCTTGTGAAGCCAAGCTGACACTCTGATTTATGGAGCTGGGGCAAGAATAGACAGGCTTTGCTCTGGGCACCCAGACAGTGGTTCTCTTCAGCCCTGTGGGCTCCACAAAATGATTTGCAAGTTGGCAGGGCTGGGAGCAGCTGTCACTGGGCCCCCTGTATTCCTCCATCCCCTTCATCCCATACCCAACAACCATCCCCTGTCCTGCACGTCCGACCATCTCTGCCACGCCATCACCCTCAGGCCACCTCCTTGCCCTGGGATGCACCTTTCTTCAAGCCTGTGGGTGGTTCTTGGGGTCAACAATTGAGAATTTGTTTTATTGATAAGGAAACGGATGCCAAGGTACCATGCACAACTAAAAGCTTAACAAAAGTTTGTTGAATTGATGCCCATAGGGGCGACGTGACTTGCTTAGTTTAAGGTCACATACATAATAAGTGGCATATCTGGGATTCGAACCCGAGTCCCAGGGCTCTAAATTCAGTATTCTTTTTGTTTGTGAAAGACTGGATCTGTGACATCATTTATTTAGGGAACCCCCAGTGGGGGAACACCATCGATGTAGATCTGTAGTTTTCAGAGTTCACTATACTGAGCCCTACCCAGACCTACAATGATTCTCCTGCCATCTTCTCGCATACTCTCTAGCTCTGGGAAATGTAACCAAATCAGTACCACCCTCCTAGAGGCAGCTGGTGGAGCAGTGGATAGAGCACCAGGCCTGGAGTCTGAGTTCAAATGTGGCATTTGACCCTGGGCAAGTCACTTAACTGTTTGCCTCAGTTTCCTCATCTGTAATTTAATCCGCAGAAGGAAATTACAAATCACTCCCACTATCTTTGGAAGAAAATCCCACATGGGGTCATGAAGAGTTGGACGTGACTGAACAATAGATGGCCTCTAAGATCCCTTATGCGATGGAGGGGAGGGGAACCTGTGGTCTGGGTAATCTATCTCTACAATCTATGATCCTATCACTACAAGATTGCCTAGGGTACAGAGAGTTTGAGTGACTTGTTTAGGGTTTCACAGTCATTCTGTGTCCGAGGTGGGAATGAACCTGTTCTGACCCCACCTCCAGCTCTCTCTTCAACTCCCATGTTTCCCCTGGGATAAATAATCTACCAGGACCTCTGGCCCATGGTCTGGAGCACCTTGAGGGGAAGTGGCCATCTTGGTGGCCAGCTTGGAGTAGACCCAGAAACCCTGGTCCCCAGGGTGACCCCCCCTTCCCATGCTTCTTCAGCTGTGAGTACCCTTCACTGGGAATCACAAGAGAGGGGGCTGGAGCCTGGAGATGATTAGTAATAATGGGAGGGTAATTAACATCCTGGCCCTGGTTGCTTGACTTCCAAAAAGGAGCTCTAGCAAATTCCTACCATAGCTGGTCACTCAGAAAATTTTCCAATGGCTCAGGCCACCGACGCTCCCTCCCAGCTGTGGAAAAGCTCAGATTGTGCCTGTCATCTCCTGGGACACACACCCTGGTGGTGCCCCACCCTGGCTCTGCTTTTATGGACACTGCTCCCCAAATACCATAAACCTGAAGCCATCATCACCAGAAGCCCAGGGCTGCGTCTGCAACTCACAAGCTTGGTGACCTTTTACAAATTCCTTCCCTCCATGGACCTCAATTTTCTCAGTTATGAAAAGGAAGCATTGGGTATGGGTCCGTGATTGATTCTGTGATGATGGAGAGAATATCAAGGACTTTGACATGATGGGATATGAAAAGCTATGCCCATTTTACACATAGGGATACTGAGGCTCAGAGGGCTTAAATAGTCTAAGTGGCAAAAGGTGGAGATCAAATTCAGACCTTCTGGCTCCAAATTCAGTGGTCTTTCCAAGGTCCTGTGCTATCCTTATCACCATTTTCCACCAATGTGGAAACTGAGGCTGAGAAGGTTAAGTGACTTGTGCAGGGTTATAATGATAATACCTGTCAGAAGCAGGACTCGAGCCCTGGTTTCCCTGACCCTAAGGTTGCCTCTCTGCTCAGTGACAGTAATAATGTTAAGAGCCAACAGAATGCCTTTATGAAGTAAGCAAGGTTAACAAGCAGCATCTCCCTCGAGCCTCACAACAACCCTCTGAGGTAGATGTGGTCATTATCCCCAGTTCACCATTGAGAATAGAGGCTCAGAGAAATTCACTGACTTGCCAGTGGTCACACAGCAAATTGTCTCAGAGTCAGAAGATTCGAACCCAAGTCCTGTGACTCAAAGTCCAATGCTCTTTGATGCCAATCAACTTTATGACCTGAGGTTGTTTGTAGACCATGAGGTCATAGACTTAGAGGGGAAGGAACTTGACAGGCCATAAAGTCCACTCTCTTCACTTTACAGATGGGGGAACTGAGGCACGGAGAGGTGAAGTGGTTGGCTCAAGGTTGCACATTTAGTTTGTACCTGATATTCAAGACTGAGGTTTTCCTGACTGCAAGTTGAGGGCACCATTCACTTTAACTCTTAGTCAGAACTCTGGTTTTTCTTGTGCGCTCATCCCACCTCTCCAAAAGGATCATAAGCTCCTCAAGGGCATGGGTTTCTGGTGGTTCTTTGGCATCTCTTCCTAGCACAGGAATCAATCAATTATGGGTATTTATTAAGTGCTTACTGTATGCCATGTGCTAGGGATGCAGAGACAAAAAAGTGAATCATCTTGGAGCTCAGGAGCCCAGTTACTGACTTTCCCCAGGCCTGGAATGCTCTTGCTCCCCTTTTCTGCCTTCTGCTTCCAAACTGCACTTTCTAGTAACTCTAGGGCTCCCCATTCATTATCTCCAATCTATCTGGTCAACATCTTGTTTGTACTCATATTATCTCTCTCGCTAGACTGTGTACGCCTTGAGGGCAGGCGCTGGATTCTTGGCATTGCTGTTTCGCCTTTCTTTGCATCCCCGGTGCTGGGCAGCAGCTCCGTGCCTGGCACACAGGGATCACTAAATAAATGACTTAGCCTGACTCTGCCCTCTGCCTCTGTCTGAAGAACTATCCTGGGGACCTGCCTGCCGATCAGTGGGCCCTTCCTTCCTTTGACCCACCTTCTTCCTGCACTCTCTCTTTGTAGAACATGAACATCCAGGTGGACGATATTCGGATCCGTGCTGTCCTCTCTGCGTACCGGAAGCGCACACCAGTGACTGAGGGCTATGTGGAGGTGAAAGACGGCAACAGCTGGAAGCAGGTTTGTGACAAGCACTGGACCACCAAGAACTCTCGGGTCATCTGCGGCATGTTTGGCTTCCCCAATGAGAAAAAGTACAACACCAAGGTGTACAAGTAAGTAGGAGCCCGAGCTGTTGGGGGGCTCTAGGCCCCTTGGGAATGGAAGCTCCCTAGGGGATGTGGTAGTGGGAGGGGAGGGTTGGAATCTGGGACCAGCCCTTTATGCCTTCCCAGGTACCTCGTGCCTGGTCCCAGGAGGGCAAGCTGGCCCTGCAGATGAGCCTGCCAGATGCCATTAGGACATGGAATTAGAGTTGAGTTGAAAGCACCGAGCTGGTAGCCATAGGACCTGAGTTTGCATTCTGACTCAAGAATTTACTACCCATATGACTTTGGCGAAGTCCCTTAACCTCTCTGGGCCTCAGTTTCCAGAACTATAAAGTAAAGGAGTGGGCTAGGTAGCCTCTGATGCCCCTTGCAGCTCCAAGGCTAGGATCCTAGATGTGAGCAAGTCACTTGACCTCTTGTTCAGGATCCTCTCTGAGCCTTGATTTCTTCATTTGTCAAATGAGGGAGGCAGCAGCTCTGTTCCAAAAAAGGGGCTGATCTGCCTTGGTAGAGTGAGTTCCCTACACAATGAAATCATTGGTTCAGTTTAAAAAACAGTGAGGGGATCAGCCTGGATAATTTCTGAGGGCTCTTACTGCTTTAACTCTCTTAAGAGAGGAACTAACATGGGATCCCTCCCATGCCTCGCTTCCTGCCTGCTCCCCTATCAACAGGAGCTAACATGTAGATAGCGCTTCCTCTCCCGACAGCCTTTTCCATGCTGGGGTAGCTCTTGTAGCTAGGAAGCATCTTCTGACCCCAAGCTTAAGTTGGCTTCTTCTCAACTTCTACCCTGTGCTCCTGGTCCTGTCTCTGCCTGACCCCTGATTGTGGGGCAGGGGGGAGTCAGAGGGGAACAGACCTGTCTGCTCTTCCCTGGGAGGTGCTCATCCCGCCATTGACAGTGAAGCTGGCCGCTGGGAAGAGTGATGAGAGCCGCTGGCTGCCCAGCTGATGCCTTCTCTCCACCTCTTGCTAGCCAAGAAAAACAAACATCTTTGTCTCTGGGCCTTCTAGAGTTGTTGACAAGCCTCCTATATGTGCAAGAAGAGACAAAGATTTTCCCCTACACACACACACACACACACACACACACACACACACACACACACACACTGACTGCACTTAGGACTGGATTGGTCAGAGACTACCAATAACTTTCTCCCCTGGATCCTTTTCCCTGTCTTTTCCCTTCCACCTAATCAGAGCCAAGATGTAGCAGAGGGGACAGGATACTTGTCTGAAGGGGTACAGGATCACTTGATTAACCAGTCCATCAGCAAACACATGACTACTACAGTATGTTCCAGACATAGGGATACAAAGACAGCAGTGAATTCCTGCCCTCAAGGAGATTATATTCCATCAGATTATAGGTCTGGAGTTCTGTTTGGGGACAGAACGGGGAGAGAGTGGATATTATTGAGGGGGCAGTGGGGTAGGGAGCTGGCCCACCCCTGAGACTTCCTGGCTGTGTTACCCTGGGCAAGTCACTTAACATCTCTGTGCTCTAGACATTTCTCTGAGACTACAGAAAAGTTTCTGACCAGCACTGAGAGAGAGATTTTCCTCATTTGGGAGTGCCTTACAATCTCTATTTCCCTGTCAAAAACTTTCTGGAGCTGTCCAGCAGCGTGAAGGATTCTCTCAGGTGGTTGTGATGGTCTCACCACTGAAAGTCACAGAAGGATTACAAAATTTAGAGCTAGAAAGGCCCTCACAGGCCATCTAGTCCAATTTAAAACAAATTCACATTTTAATGATCACAGCAGCCTCTAGACCCATTTGGAAAACAGTAGCAGACATCCCGAAAACCCCCACCCCGAGGGAAGCGGATATGATCCTTTTTCAAGGAAGGTGTGTGTGTGTGTGTGTGTGTGTGTGTGTGTGTTTGGTATTGCTGATCATTGTGTTGGGCCTAGAGAAAAATCAGCAATGGCCATGCCAATGCCTTCATTTTACGGAAGGGCACACTGATGCCCAGACAGGGTAAGTGGCCTGCCTGCCGTCACATAGCTAGAAGTGCCGGAGTTGGGGACCCAACTCTAGTCCTCAGTGCCAAGCTCAGCTCTCTTGTCCACAGCCTCACCCTGATTCTCCATATTTACCAAAAAGGAACCTGAGGCCCAGAAAGCCAAAGAGACATGGCTAGTGAGCCAGGATTCAAAGCTAGATTCTCTTTCTCCATATCCAACATATTCAAGTGAAGGCTGGATAGCCGAGTCCCTGTCATCAATGTGAGGGATTCCTTCAAGGAAGATGGCAGGTTCTGGAATCAGATGCATGATCTCACAGCTCCCTCCTTCCCCATTCCCAGTGATCTCATAAGATGAAGGACAAAGCCATTTTCACATGTGCCAGGCTGGTCAAAACAGAAACATTTCTTCCTGGGAGAGAAAAAGACTTCACTCTCTGTGAGAAAACCTTTCTGCCTTCACATTGTGACTGTTGGAACAGTTTTCCCCACAATGGCAACTAGCTTGGCTTGTTTACTTCTAACTCCAGAGAAGCTAGATCTCCCATCATGTCCCTGAGGAAGGCTCAGTCTCCTTTTCCTTCTACACTTCCCTCCCCAGCCCCATTTGAGGCAATATGGTGCAGTGGATAGAGCACCAGGCTTGGAGACAGGAAGACTTACTCATCTTCCTGAGTCCAAATCTGGCCTTAGGCACTTACTAGCTGTGGGACCCTGGACAAGTCACTTCACCCTTTTTGCCTCAGTTTCCTCATCTGTAAAATGAGCTAGAGAAGGAAATGGCAAACCGTTCCAGTATCTTTGCCAAGAAAACTCAAAATAGGGTCATGAGGATTCAGGCACGACTGAAAAACAAATAAACTGGGCATTAAAAGGTTCTGTATCCTAGGCCAGGAGCTCTTTGCTGAGAAGAGAAATGATTAACAGATGTGGAGCAAATAGAAGAAAACCAAATTGGCATCTTCCCAAACGCCTCCCAGAGCTGGCTTTTCCAAAGCTGCTAATGGGCTTGGGAGGCCTGGGGTGGAGAAGCCACACTATCGTCAGCCACTCTCCTCGTTAAAGAGAGTGACTGATGAGATGCCCAATCCAACCCAGAGTGTCCAGGAGGCACTCGCCCTCCAGCGGCTCCCATTCTTTGGGAACTGTGACATGTACCCAGATAATAATCGTGACAGTGATAATAATTTGGATGGTACTTTGAGACTGGCAAAGCACTTTTCATATGTTTTTATCTCATTTAATCCCCACAACAACCCCGAGAGGTAGGTGCTATTAACCTCATTTTACAGATGAGGAAACTGAGGCAGACAGAGTTTAAGTGACTTAAGCAAATATTGACTTAAAGGCATCAAGGACTTCTGAAGGAAGATGGTGCATGGCCAAAGAGCTAGAAGTCTGGCCCTTTCATTTTATGGATGAGGAAACTGAGGCCAGAGAATACTAGCTAGCATTTATGTAGTGCTTTATGGTCTACAAAGCACTCTGTGAATACGTTTTATTTGAGCCTGACAAAATCCCTCAGAGGTGGGTACTATTGTTATCCCTATTTTCAAGATGAGGAAGCTGAAGCAGATGGGGAAATGACTTGCCCAGGGTCATACAACCAGTGAGCCACAGAACCCAGGTCCCTTGATTCCAAATCCACCATTCTTTCCACCGTATTACAGAGCTGAGCTTTAAAGGAGGGGAAGTAGAGGGGAGAAAGGAGAACATTCCAGCATGATTACAGGAACACAGAGGGACTTTGGGGGTCATCTTGCCCAACCCCCTCATTTCACAGAGGAGGAAACTGAGGCACAAGAAGCAAAGTCACCTCCCCAAAGACACACAGGTGGTAAATAACAAAGTTGGGATTTGAACTCAAGTCTTCTGACTTCCTCTCTGGTACTAGCCCTTGAATCAGAAGACTTGGGCTCAAATACCTTCTAGAATGGAAGACTGTATGTAAATAGGTACAAGATACAAACTGGATGACAGACCCAAGATTCAAAAAGGTCTTGACTAGAGCCTTGGACCAAATCTAAGAACATGAAATTGAGTAGAAATAAATGTAAAGGCTTATATTTGGACTCAAAAAATCAACTCCCCCAGTTCCAGATGGGGGGGAAGTCTAGTTAGAGGAAAGGCTGCCTACTGGATTTTAGATTCACTATGAGTCAACATTGTGATGTGGCAGCCCAAAGAACTAACGCAGTCCTGAGCTGCACGAAGAGATGTGCAGACTCCAGGACTGGGGAGATCCCTCCATTCTCTGCCTGGTCAGACCTTCTCTGCAGTTCTGTGTGCTGTACTGTAGATACCACAATTTAGGAAGGATGTAGATTATCTGGAGAGTATTCAGAGCAAGGCAACCAAGGTGGTGAAGAGACTGGAGATGATGTCATTTGGGACCGTCTGAAGGAACCAGGGTTGGTTAGCCAGAAGAGAAGATGGAGGAAGTGGATGGGCTGTCAGGTGGATGTGGAATCAGCCTTAGAAGCCCAGACCAGGAGCACTGTAGGCTTCATGTCAGAAAAAAACATTGGGAGATGTCCTTGAGTGGTGTGTATCAGGTCAGGAGGAAGTGGATTTCCCTTTTGTGGAGGTCTTCAAGCAAAGCCTCAATACTTACCCATCAAGTATGGAATAGTGGGGATTCTGTCCAAGTATGAATGGACAAGCTGGCTACTGAGGTCTTTTCCAACTCAATGATGTGTCTCTCAGACATCATTACAGTGGCATTCTATGGCATTGCCACCATTGCATTAACCACAATGACTACATTAATACCAATGTATCAGTGACAGTGTGAAATGACATAGGTTGGGTCAATGTTGCAAGGGTGTATGCAGCATGTGATAATGGCCAGTGTCCTGGCCTGGGAGTTAGGGAAGCCTGGGTTCAAATCCCTCTGGTGCTATTTACCAAGCCTATGACCTTGAGCAAAAAATTTACCACCTCCAAGCCTCAGTTTTATCTATAAAATGGGGGCAGTGATAACTGTAATACACCTAACCTCCCAGCTCTCCAAGCAACCTCTCTGACAGTCAATCAGTCGACAAGTGTTTCTTAAACACCTACTATGTGACTGGTTCTATGTTAAGCACTAAGGATACAAAGAAAGGCAAAGACATGATTGCTTCCTTCAAGGTGTTCTCATTCAAATAGGAGAGATAACACGCCCACTGAGGTCCTTCCCAACCACAAATCTATGTGGAGACACAGGGTAATGTTGGAGTCAGGAGGACCTGGGTTCAAGTTGTGACCCTGGGCAGGCCATTTAACTCCATTGGGTCTTAGTTTCTTTCTCTGTAAAGTAAGAGGACTGGGCATAGAGGCTTCTAGGGTCCCTTGTTGCTCTCAATATCCAATCCTGGGATAAGAGCAGTGATCAGAGATTATATGAGAAGAAGGAAGAGATCTCATTTGGTGATCTCTTCATTTGCCCTTGGTGGCAATGTACTATGGAAAGAATGAGAGGACCTGGGTTCAGATCCTGCCACTGATGCTTACTGTATATGTGACCTTGAGCAAACTCATTCCCCCCCCCGCCTCAGTTTCTTCATTTATAAAAAGAGGGATTTGGACAGAGGTCCCTTAAAATTCTTGATTGATGATATTAGAGGTGGCTGGGTGGTGTAGTCCATACAGCACTAGAGTTAGCAACAAAGATTCATGAATTCAAATCCTCCCTCCCATTCTGGCAACTCACTGAACTGTTCTGAGACTCACTCTCTTTATCTGTCAATGCTTACCTCACAGGGAAATAGAATGAGATAAGCCCTGTGAAGGACTTTGCCATCCCAAAGTGCTAGAGAAAACCAGCTGTGATTGTTCTGCTGTGGTCCTCTGGTCCCTTCGGTGTAAGTGAAATCCTGACATTCCCATCAATAGCACCGTGAAGTGAGGGGCTATTAATTGAGAGCCTAACCAAAAGGCTTTTTCTGAGCCAAGAGCAATCTGGTGAGTTCTCTCTAAGCCTGTCCTGGCTGACATCCTAGGAGACCTCTCTGTGGCCCCTCCACGTGGAAGCAACTTGGAGGGAACACAATGTTCTAAAGTGAGAAGACAAGGACAGGAAGAAGGGAAAAGATGGTCCTGGTGTTCATTACAGCAGTCAGAGCCACAGGCCTGTCTCTACAGCAAGCATCCCAGGCCCAGCCTCTTGACTCATATATTATTGGCTCTCATCTCTGTTCATGTCTCATTTGCTCCAAAGAAACCGAGCCTTTGGGAGGCCATCCCTGGGCTGGTCTATCTCTGAGACCTGCAGGACATCCCAAAGGGATGGGCTAGCATCAGGTCTGCCCAGGATGCTGGGTAGATTCCCCAAGGAAGAAAGGCATTTAGTTGGCAAGGGTGTTGGTTACAGTTTTTCAGGAATGTTAGAGAATTCTTCAAATTTGGGAGAGAGGGAGGAGACTGGGGAACAGGGAGAGACCCTGAGGAGTGAGAGAACAGGGATGCTGGATGAGGGTCTTTGTTCCAAGGTTTGACTCATCACCAGTGGACTCCTATCTTGTTCAGGTAATATCTCCTTCCTGGGGATTAGCTAATATTTCTATAATGTTTTAAGGTTAGCAAAATGCTTTGTAAAGAGGATCTCATTTGATCCTCACAACAATACTGAGAGGTAGGTGCTGTGACTATCCCCATTTGACAAGTGGGTAAACTGAGGCAGCATAAGTGATGTGACCTGCCCAGGGTTCTACAGCTAGTCGGTGTCTTAGGACACATTCAAACTCAGGTTGTCTTGGCTCCAAGGCCAGTGCTCTAACTACTACACCACCCGGCTGCTTCTCTATGGCTTTCTTCAAATCATTTATACTTTATGTATACATGTGGTTTCTCCCAATTGACTTCTTTGAGGACAGAGCACAGTTCTAGGCACATAGTAGGCACTTAATAAATGATTTGATTGATTGGAGTCAACAGGGCACATACTACCTGTGTGACCTTAGACTAATCTCTTCATCTCTCTCAGCCTCAGTCTCTTCATCTGCAAAATGGGGACCAGATGGCTTTTGACAGTCCTTCCAGCTCTGTATCTGTAATCCCATGAGAGGTTGATTTTATCAGCTCAAGAACTTTCAATACTTCCCTGTTGCCTGTAGAATATAGTCATATAGACTCTCGGAGCTGGAAGAGACCTCAGAGAGCCTCTAGTTCAAACCACATGTGAATGAGAATGCCCTCATGATTTCGTTGTTCAGCTGTTTCAGTTGCGTCTGACTCTTCATGACCCCATTTGGGATTTTCTTGGCAGATACTAGAGTTATTTGCCATTTCCTTCCCCAGCTCATTTTACAGGTGAGGAAACTGAGGCAAACAGGGTTAAGTGACTTGCCCAGGGTCACCCAGCTAGTAAGTGCCTGAGGCCAGACTTGAACTCAGGAAGATGAGTCTTCCTGACTCCAGGCCTAGACCTCTGTCCACTGTACCACCTAGACAAAGGGTCCTCCAGTCTTTGCTTGAAGGTTGCTATTGATGGGAGCCCACTACTTTCATGGTGGCCTGTTCCTTTTGGTAAAGTTTAAAGTTAATTTTTTCCTGATTGTCGGCTGAAATTTGCTCCTCTGTGTCTTCTACTGTCCTGCTCCTAATTCTGTTTTGTGAGACTGAGCAGAAAAAGTAGAAACCCTCTTTCACAGAAGCTCATAGAACTTAGGACTAGAGGGACCTTTGAGGTCATCTGGTCCAACCTCCTGATTTTTTAGAATGAGGAAACTGAGGCCCAGAGAGATTAATAATAATAACCACCACAACTAGCATTTTGGTTATGCTTTAATGAGTGCGAAGTGCTTCGTATACATCATTTAATCATTTCATTTGGGGTCCAATGACTTGCCCATGGCCGCAGAAGTAGTAAATTTTCAATATCAAAATTTGAACCCAAATCCTTCAACTCCAAGTCTTGTAGCATCACATTGTCTTCCCATAATAGCCCTGCAAGTACTTGAAGACAGCCATTGTAGTATCCTTCCCCCAAAACCCCTAGTTGCTTCTACCAGGTTGCATATAGCATGAAGATCCAGGAGGAGTGAAGGGCAGTTAATTGTGTCAAACAGTAATAGAGAGAAGGTGGAATGAAGAATGGAAAAAAGGATTGACATTTAGGGTGGGAGAAACCTGCAGAAGATGGAATCAACAGCAGGTAACAGAGGAGGAAAGAAAAAAAATAGCAGTTAAATGCTGGGGACCTTGGACAGAGACACTTGAGTACTTTGGAGGCATTGGAAGCCTTTTTGCACGGAGCTGACAATTCAGTGGAATTATGTAATGGACATGTTTGGGACAAAGGATGTGAGCTGGGAGAGACCTTAGAATAGAGAATGTCCAAGCAGGAAGAACCTAGAACGGAGAACGTCCAAGCGAGAAGAACTTTAGAACAGAGGACATCCAAGCAAGAAGGACCTTAGAGTGGAGAACATCCAAGTGAGAAGGACCTTAGAGTGGAGAACACCCAAGTGAGAAGGACCTTAGGGTGGAGAACACCCAAGTGAGAAGGACCTTAGGGTGGAGAATGCAACAATTCGAAAGGCCCTTAGAAAGCAGAATATGAAAGCTGGGCGGGTGCTTAGAATACAGAACATAGGATGTCCGGGTTGGGAGGGCTTTTCGAAGCCATTCCAACCCCAGGGACCTTTTCCATCACAATCTTTGGCCCCCACTGCTTATTAGCACAGCACTTGGCCTTCGTAGGTGTTTAATAAATGCTTGGTGAATTAAGTTCCCACTAAATAAAGGAGGGCCCTGAAGCTCAGACAAAGGCTCCCTGCTCTATATCAGACGGCCTGAGAAGTTCCCAGGCCAAAGGTCCCCTCTGCCACCCCACCTCCCCAGCTCACGCACTCTGTTGCTCTCTTCTCCTCCCGCAGGATGTACGCCAGCCGGCGGAAACAGAGATACTGGCCGTACTCTATGGATTGTACGGGCAATGAGGCTCACATCTCCAGTTGCAAATTGGGCAATCAGGCTGCCGTGGACCCCGTGAAGAACTTCTCCTGTGAGAACGGGATGCCCGCCGTGGTGAGCTGCGTGCCCGGCCGGGACTTTGCCCCCGGCAGTCTTACGGGCTTCGGAAAAGCCTTCAGGTCAGAGGTCAGTACACTCAACCCGGCTCAGACGCTTAGTGCCGTGCAAGCTCAGTGGGCGGAGAAGCCCTGAAAGGGAGGGGCCCAGGGAGACGGGGCTTCAGCCAAGTAACGTCACTTGGAGCTTGGGAACTGCCTGGACGTGCTCGTAATTCCCCAGGAGAAGGCGAGGAAGGGAGAGCTTTGTGAACCATGAAAATCTCTGCTTACGCTCATCCCTCCTCTGCTCCCAAACCTTCCATGCCTCCCATGCTCCTCAGATCATTCTAAGCCTTCCATAACCTTTGTACCTTCTTACCCTTCCCACTTGATTTCTCACTACTCCCCTTATTATACCCAATGCAACACCTAAATTGGACAAGGAAGAGAGGAAGGAAGGAAGGAAGGAAGGAAGGAAGGAAGGAAGGAAGGAAGGAAGGAAGGAAGGAAGGAAGG
>CM053625.1:311092365-311103929 GCA_028646595.1 Phalanger gymnotis
GCACACAAATATCATTCACTTAGTTCAGGGGAAAAAGCCAGCACCCTGAACTTCAGAACAAAATACAAACAAATTACAAACATCAACAGACAGACCTTGTCTGATTCAAATCCCAATGCATAGTTACCAGAGTTTAACAAAGTCTCAGCATCCGGGTTTACAAGCTGGAGGGCTCCTTAGCTACAGCTGCCCGGAGTCTCCTCATCAACACCATCTTGAGAGCCCTGCACAAATGGCTCTGTCCTCCCTTCTTATAGGGCTTCAGACATCATCAAACGTCATCTGAATGACCAGAATTTAGGCTGCTATGATTGATTCTAGAGTTAGCCCCTCCCCTTAGGATGCTGGGAGGTTCACATCCACATAGGTTAGGTTAACACCTAATAGGGCATGGCTCTGGAGTTAACACCTCCCCTTAGCCAGCCCCACCTTGGGCCCCACCCCAGTCACCAATCCACACCCACATAGGTTCCACACCTGACAGGGGTTTGGCCCTGGGGCTTAGCACCTAGTAAGGCTCAATGAAATACACTGAATTACTCAAACAAAACAAAGGCCATTTTGCTTATCAATACATGGACTCAAACCCAGCTCTTCTGACTCTGTATTCGGAATTCCCAAGAAACACCTGATCCATCCTAGAGAAATGCCATAGCTTGGGGAAGTTAGGTGGCTCAGTGAGTAGAGCACCGGCCCTGGAGTCAGGAGGACCTGAGTTCAAATCCAGCCTCAGATACTTGAAACACTAGCTGTGTGACCTTGGGCAAGTCATTTAACCCCAATTGCCCTACCTTCCCCCCTCAAAAAAAGAAAAGAAATGCCACAGTTGTTAGTGACTCCTCATTTCCCATGCCACTCTCCCTACTGCCTACTTACTGCCTTATCTCCCATCCCCATGGGACAGTTCTGGGATCCTATGGGCCTGGATTGACCAAGACCCTCCTCGCCTCCTTCCATATTCTTCCTGGACACAACATGGGCAGTTGTGTGATCATGGGAAGGAGACCGTATGTCCGTATCCCATGAGTCATGACTGAGTGACCGGAGAATTCTAGCAAATAGCAGCCCCGTGCAAGTCCACAAATGGCTGAAGGTCCCTAGGCTCTTTCTGTTGATAATTAACAGCCACTAGGAGTGTTTTTATGTAACCTCCAGCCCACTGGAAGAAGAGCAGATGTGGGAAGAGGGAAATCTGTGGCTCAGCAGATGTGCTGAAAGGGACTCATGTGACTTTGGTCATAAAAGGGCAGTTAGTTCTCACATAATTGGCCTATTTGGTGGGCCTGAATCATCACTGAATCGTCCAGAAACCTTAGGCCCAGAATGGAGGATGGCATCGGTGGGGTAGCACCAGCTCTGCCCAGCTTCACACCATCATGGTACACCCAGTCATGCTAAGCTCCCATGAGCCTTCCTCTCCCCATCATGTTCAGAGCACTGGCCTTGGAAGCAGGAAGACCTAGGTTCAAATCCTACCTCAGGCACCCACTAGTATGGTTACCTTGGGCCTGTCACTCAACCTCCCTGCCTCAGTTTCCTTATCTGCAAAATGAGGGGTTGGTCCTTGACAGCCTCTAAGGAGCCCTCTGGCTCTAAATCCATGATCTTGTGATTCTTCCCAAGCCCCTTCCCCATTGCTGACCCAGGAGTTCTGGAGGGTCTGTTATCCATGCCTCTGTTAAAGACAGCCCCCTTTGAAAGATAAGCTTCCCCCTCCCCCATCCTATCAGGAGCCCCGGCAGTGAAAGCAGATTGTGTTGGGTTCCCCCCAAGCTTCTCTTGTCTACACCTCCAGTGACAGGCCCTTATTTAACATTAACGCTGGACTGGACTATCTGAATTTATGGTTTTATCCACCAATTAGGGGAGAATGAAAGGGAATAAGCATTTTTATGGTACCTACTGGGAGGTAGATGCTGTTATTATCCCCGCTTTACAGTGAAGGAGGTTAAGTGACTTGCGCAGGGTCACACAGCTAGTAAGGGTCTGAGGCTGGATCTGAACTCAGGTCTTCCTGACTCCAGGCCCAGCCATCTATCTCCCACTGTACCAGGTGCCTAGATTGTAAGTTCCTTTAGGGCAGGCACTTCATCTTCCCTGAACTTGATGTCTCCCTCAGTGCTGAGCACAATGTTTACATGTATTTAGTGGTTAGTGTTGAGAGAATTTCCAGTTAGGAGGCACCTCAGTGGTCATCTGGTCCAAGTCATAGTAGAGGAAGAAGCTTCTGTCTAGCCCGCCAGCGAGCCAACCAGCCTGGCCTGCAGACCTTCATGGAGAGGGAGCCCCTGGCTCCTGAGCAGCCCTGGCCATGCTCAGCCAGTTCTTGCTGTTAGAAAGATCTCCTGAATGAAATTTGCCTCCTTGCGCTTTCTGCCTATTTCCCCTGGTTCTGCTTCCTGGAAAGACCCAATGGAACCAGTCTGAATCCCTCTCCACATCCCAGTGCCTCAAATACTCAGCCACTGCTATCATGACCCCACCTCCTCCCTGTCCATTGAGTCTTCTCTTCTCCAGGCTAAGCATCACCAGCTCCTTCCATAGAGGCCCCAGTGACACGGCCTCAAGGCCTTTCCCTGCCCTGGCTGGTGTCCTCTGGGCACTTTCCAGCCTTCAGCTTAGCCAAGGCCTTCCTAATGTTTTCTATTATGGAGACAAAATCAGGCTGTCACTGGGACATCCCCTCTTGGGCCATGCCATCAGGCCCTGATCTGAGGGAGACAACCTGGTAGTGACGTCTGGGGGTTGATCGTTACTTTGGGAGGACATCCTGCTTTATTCTCCTAAAGTCTCCAGATCTAGGGCTCAAGAGACAAGATGGTTGTGGAGAAGTCCCTGAGGTGATGGAGGGGAGGGGGGCTGCTTTTGGAGAACGAGAGAGGTGAGAAGGTGTGGGAGCCCGGCTGCCTTGCGAGCCAGGGAAGGGGCCATCCTCTAAGCCTCTTGTGTCCCTGGCACTTAGCCTAGTGACCAGCACATAGTAGGTGCTTAATAAGTGTGTCTTGATTGATTGATCTGGTGGCTTGAGCAATGGTTAGGCCTCCTGACCAAGTTCTCCCAATACCTTCCACTATGAAGCCCCCATAAATATGAGTTGTCACTAGTACCATTAACATTATCATAGTCATTATCGACTCTGCCTCAGTGTTGATTTAAGGTTTGTAAAGGGTTCTGCCCACAATGATGGTGAGGTGGGCAGATGGGATGAAGTGTCCTAGACATGGAGTCTACATCCTGTGCCCGTCACTTAGGAACTGCGTGACGTTTGGCACCATCCTCCTAAGGTTGTTGTGAGGACCACATGAAGTAAAGTGCTTTGCAAATCTCAGTTTGATAGTTGGAGGAAACTGAGTCTCAGAGAAAGAAGTCAAGTGACTTCCCCACGGCCACACGGCTTGTGAGTGCACAAGCCAGGTTTCACATCTAGGCTTATTGGAGTCACAGGACCTGTGTTTGAATCCCAGCTTCCTGGGCCTCATTTGTAAAGTGAGATTGGCCTGGGTGACCTCTGAGAGTCCTTCCTGCCGGCATGCACTATGTAGGAGGTGGCATAATAGTGAGATGCCCCATAGGGAATCTGGCACAAAATCAGGCTCTGACTAGGGATGGAGAGCGGCTGAGAGGCAGGCAGCAGATCTCCTTAAGACCGGCCATGCACCAGGCACTTCTCCACTCAGCAGGCGCCTCTTTCTCTTCCCCAGCAACCCCTGGTACGGCTGAGAGGAGGTGCCAACACCGGAGAAGGCCGAGTGGAGGTGCTCAAGAATGGGGAGTGGGGAACCATCTGTGATGACCAGTGGAATCTGGTGTCAGCCAGTGTGGTGTGCCGGGAGCTGGGCTTTGGGAGCGCCAAAGAGGCCATCACGGGCGCCAGGCTCGGGCAAGGTAAGAAGCTGCTCCTGACTTCTCCTGGCCTGCCCCTGCCCAGGGCAGCTCATGGGCAGCCACAGGAGCCCTTCCCCATCCCTCAGGATCTTCCCAGTCTTCCCTTTCTCCCCTCTGCTGCTCCAGGACTTAAGGAATGGAGATGTTTGCCTGTGGCTGCTTCCAGGGAATTCCTCTCTCCCAGCCCCAGCCTCTCAACTTTCATTTTATTTCATTTTGTTAAAAGAGTATTGTTTATTTCTTTCTTTCCTTCATTTCCTTTTTTCCCTTCCCTTCCTTACCCCTTCCCCTTCTTTCCTTCTTTTTGCTTCCTTCCTTCCATTTTCCTCCCTTCTTTCCTTTTCTCCTGCCTTTTCCTTCCCTTTCTCCATCCTTCCCTTCCTTCCTTTTTCCTCCCTTCCTTCTTCCATTCCTTCTTTCTTTTCTCCCTTTTATCCTCCTTTCTTTTTTCCTTCCTTCCTTCTTTTCTTCTTTCCTTCTTCCCTTCCTCCCTCCCTCCCTCCCTTCCTTCCTTCCTTCCTTCCTTCCTTCCTTCCTTCCTTCCTTCCTTCCTTCCTTCCTTCCTTCCTTCCTTCCTTCCTTCCTCTTTCCTTCCCTCCCTCCCTCTCTCCTTCCCTCCCTCCCTCCCTTCCTTCCTTCCTTCCCCATCCTTGTCACTCTCTCCTGAGCGTGATCCTGCCTTTCCTAAATTATAGTGCCCAGAACTGGGTCCTGCACTCTGGCTGTGGCCTGACTGGAACAGACCACAGAGGACGGATCATCTCCCTCCATCTGAAGACTAGAGTATCGTGGCCTTGGGGGCCACTACATCATGCTGAGTTCTCATCTTGAGCTTGGGAGCCACTAGGACCAAGTGTCCAAAAAGTCTCAGTGTAATTTTAAGCTTTAATAACAATGAGGATGACAATGAGCTTTAATGATTTAAAACTATCCTAAGACCCCAGGGACAGCCTGTATCAGTTGCACATCATGTCAGTAGACAGAGTTTGCTCATCCAGGCGTCCGCCCAGGTTCAGTCCAACAAGCAGGGCCATTGTCTTCACCTCAGCCATCATTTTAGGCTGAGGAGGGAGCTTTCCTCCTCATTGGCATCCAGCACATTCCCCCTTCCTGCTTCATGTTCCCTGCCAAGCTGATGGGCTTTCCATCTCTGCCTCCTTCGTGCAAGACGCTGATAAAATGTAAGAGCCCAGGACAGAGGGGATTCCCCTGACACTCCCCTGAGGCTCCCTCCAAGCTGAAGGCAATCCACTAATTACATCTTTTGGGGCCTCCTTATTCAGCTCATTCCAAATCTGCTGCATGGCTAGAATATCATCTAACCCAGATCTTTCCATCGCCCCCACCAACACAGCACAAAAGACTTTGCCAGGCGTTCTGGTGAAAGCCAAGCATGCTCTAGCTGCAGGGGGTCCTTGATCTGCCAGGGGCACAGGGGCACAGTGGAAAGATCAGAGACTCTAGAGTTAGAGGTTCTGGGGGGCAGATCCCATCTCTTATACTCCTTTGTGACTGTGGCCAAATCACTCTTGGACAGGATCTCTGTGAAGGCACTGGAGATATGTAGCCTTGAGAATAGAAGACTTAGGAGGGCATGAGAGCTGTGTCCAAGTATTTGAAGGGTTGGCATAGGAAAGACAGATCAGACTTGTTCTGCTTGAACTCAGAGAATAGAACCGGGGCCAGTGACTAAAGGTCACAAATTTAAGCTGTATGTCAGGAAAAAGCTAACCATCAGAGTTATGCCCAAAATAGAAGCTGCCTTCAGGAGTGGTGGTTTCTCTGTGACTGTAGGCCTTCAAGGAGATGCTTGAGGACCAACGGCCACTAGGTTATATGAGAGATTCTGGAATGGCCATAGCCGTCTCCTCCAACCCTGAGATTCCGAGATCCCAACACACCCAGACAAAGGGCTCTGGGACGATTTGGGGAGATAGAGATCTCTTTCACCTGGGGAGGTCAGGGATGGGTTTACAAAGAAGGTGGTAACTGAGCTCAGCCAAGAAAGCTTCTAAAAGGCAAAGAGGAGGAGCAAGAGTATAAAAGGTGGGGAGCAGGGCCTGGTTAAACTCTAGCCCCTCCACCTACTGTATCCCCCTCCTCCTGTAACAAGAACACCAACAGGGAGGCAGCCCGGTACAATGGAAATATGCTGGTTGTGTTTGAAGCCAGAAGCCCAGAGTTTGAAGCTTGGCTCTACCACCTTGAGTGGGTCATTTCCCTTCTCTGACCCTCCCCTATAAAATGAAAGAGGTGGGCTATACATTAGCCCTCTGAGCTCCCAGTTCATGATCTGTTATCCCCTGAACTCCTCACAAGGTTGGTGCTGACCCCAACTACCACCACTGAGATGGAATATGGTTTCCATTACCTGTTCAAGCCTGGATCCAGACAAGCTTTGAAAAGGGCAACCCTGTGAAGAAACATTTTCCAAACATGAGCATAGAGAAGAACAGCCCCCCAAACCACAGGAGGCCCTTCACATACCAAACATCCTCATACTTCCTCCCCAGACCCTGCTTCTAGGAACTGCTGGGGCTCAGGGCCCCTTGCTAACAATGAGCCGTGTCTTCGATTTCAGTTTTAAAAACAAGGCACAGAAACATCTGCATCTGGCAGGAGTGAGTGTGGATTTTATTGGGCGGTGAGGGGCTCAGCGGCAAGGGTCCCAGGCCTGGGAGATGGGGCTGTGGTGTCAAAGGGTCATAGATTTCCAAGCTGGGAAAGTCTTTAGAGATCGAGTACAGCCCCTCATTTCACACATTCTACACGTATTTCCAGCCCCTCAGAAACCCAATCCTGGAACAGAATGTGCCAAGCTCGTTAGCCACTAGATTCTTAAGTCTAAGAAAAGCCCAAAGAGGCCTCTAGGGTCTGCCTCACACTTTATGCTTTTGTTTTTAATTGTATTTTAATTGATGCCTTTTGTTTTTTTTTAAATACACTCCTTTCTTTTTTAAAAATTATTTCTTTTATTAATCGCTCCCTCCCCTTATCATGCCCCCTGCACACCTCCACATGTACATGTACCATCTAGCCAAGTGCATTTCCATATTGGCAGTGCCTGAAAATGTCTCTTTCTGCATTTTAAGTTCCTCACCAAGTGGCAAGTTTCATCTGCATTTACTCAGTCATGATTTATCATTGCATGGATTCATGTTCTAAAGTATTTAAAAGTTCTACCATGTTATTATTATGCAAATCGATCTCCAGCTTCTGAACGCTCCACTCTGTGTCAGTTCATAGAGAGAGAGATCTTCCGACTTTCCTCTGAAACTGTCCATTTCATCCTTTCTCATGTCAAAGGAATATTCCATCGCATTCACATTTCATGATTTTTTTTAGTCATTCCCCAATAGGAGGACATTTCCTTAGTTTCCAGTTTTCCTGCCTGCCACTTCTGAAGGGTTCCTAGTGTGTGGAAGCCAAGGGACCACACTTCTGTCCCAATTTCTAGGAATCTCTAGGAGAATGTGGAGGTTTGGCTTGCATAGAAATGGATCTTTCAGAACCACCTAGGAGTTCTCTTCTTAGGAAGTCCTAAACAAATGTCAAACTATGCTTTTAAGTGGGTGTGTGAGAAGAGGTTCTGTGGGCTGGAGCTCAATGAGGAGGACTGGGGGCTGGTCGTCTTAGATGGTGAGCAATTGGAACTAGAGGGGACCAAAGAAAGCAAGAAAGTGGTATGATAGAGAAGTTTCCAAGAGGGCAAAGATATGGGTGAAGTACAGAGGGTAAATGGGGTTTCTCCAGACCTGGGACATTGCCTTGTAACTACTGGAACCAGTCATTGAAGCGATCTTTCCCAGTTAGGACCACTGGCCTCAGAGCCAGGAAGGCCTAGGTTCCAGGCCTTCCAATGACCCACATTTGTCTGTGTGAGACCAGGCAAATCACTGAGTTTCTCAGAGCACCAGGTCAGTCTTGAAGACTACAAATTATAGAATACATGAGTGGAGGAAGTTTCTCACATCAAGGAAATCACAGATTCAGACCAAAATTTTGAAAAATCCAAATTATGAGAGATTGTACTGTTCTTGCCAAAATTAAAAAGCTATTTGCTTTTGCTTTTAAAAGAATATCTCACCTCTGACATGGCGTGACCTAGGGCAAATCCCTTAACTTCTCTGGGTCTCAGTTTCTTCATTTGTAAAAAGGGGAGAGTTAGTCTAGACTTTCTATGATGTTTCTTTTTCAGTTCCAAATTCTCTCCCTCCTTCCACCCTTCCCCCACCCATTGAGAAAGCAAGAAATAAAATGCCCATTAGACAGGTGAGGTCACACATTTTCTTAGTACCCACTATGCACCGGGTGAGGCCCTGGGGATACAAAAAGCCAAAGCCAAAAAAAGAGCTTATATTCTATAAGGGGAAGGAGGGGGTGGTGCAACATATACACAGAGAAATACAAATGTATATAAAATAAATGTGAAGTCCTTGTGGAGGTGGCTGACACTGACAGCTCATGCAAGCAGAGAAGGGTTCTTGTAGGAGATAGTACTTGAGCTGGGCCTCGAAGGAAGCTCATGGTTCCCAGAGGTGGAAGTGACAAAGGAGAATATTTTCCCCTTCCTTGTTCCCCACTCTGCCAAGTCTCTGAGGGTCTTTGTGGTTTGTTCCCTTGATTGTCTTCTCTATCTGGGGCTGGTTGCTTCCTGCTGCCCCATGGCCTAGTGGGTAGGGTCCATGCAGATGTGAGAAGTCAACAAGGGCTCCTCGGATGAGATAAACATTCCATGGGGACAGAGAGAAGCCAGCTTCCAGAGGGTGTGTGCAGGCTGACCTAATTCTTTCCCGAGTAGCCCCGTTTCCTAAGGGCCTTAGAACTAGAGAACCTGGGGACAAATTGGCGCTACATTTTGGGGAGGGGTCACTTCTGGGAAGAGCTAATCTACCAGACTCTCTTCTTCTCTATGGAGAACTAGCTTATAAGAGGTATCAATACTAAGGAATGAGATGTATTTCTTCAGAAAAAGAAAAAAAAGTGCAACTTTTTTATCTTGGCAAGAAAAATGGCATCTGTTGTAACTGGGATGGATACTTGAAATGATTGGCTCCAGCTGGTCCCTGAGGAGGCATCATGATTCCAGAGAAATGCAGCTTCACCCTCTTCTCCATATTTGCCACCCTAGGAAGAGGCCTTCAGTGCCCTGGGAAGTCAGGGCTGGCAGCCAGGCCCAGAGAAAGGATTCTGACCAAGGGTAGGGCTGAGACTCTCTCAGGGGGATGAGCCTGACCCAGGGAGCTCAGAAGCTAGAGGTCAAACAGAACAGCTGGTCTAAGAACTCAATTAAATAACCATTTATGAAACATCAGCTGAACATGATGACATAATGGGTTAAGTCCTGGCTTGGAATTGGGAGAGCCTGAGTTAAAATCATGCCTCTGACACCCATCACTTATATGACACTTAGCAAATTAACTTGATATCTCTGAGCCTCAATGAACTGAGTTCAAATCCATCCTCAGGCACTTACTAGCTGAGGGACCCTGGGCGAGTCATTTAATCTTCTGTTTGCTTCATCTGACAAATGGGGATAATAACAACAGTACCTACCTCCCATGGTTGTTCTGAGGATCAAATAAGGTGTTGTCATTATTCAGTCATGTCTAACTCTGTGTGACCCATGGACTTTGTCCAGGATGGGGTTTCTTGGCAAAGCAGCTAGAGTAGTTTGCCATTTCCTTCTTTATCAAACAAGATGATATTTGTAAAGTTAACACAGTGCCTGGCACACAGTAGGAGCTGTATAAATGCTGGTTACTATTATCATTATTAGTTATTATTTCTGATACTATGTCTACCCTGGTCCTCAGTTTCCTGATCTGTAAAATGAGGAAGTTGGACTAGAGGGCCCCTCAGATATACTTTCTATCTCTTATCTAGTTCTATGACACCCAAGAGCCCTGTAACTGTAGAGATCCTGTGATTTGTGTCAGACTGAGGCAGCCTTAGATATTCCAATTGTCCTAAGCCCTGATTGGGAAGATGAAAAATTTAGATATGGAGCATACATGGTAGAAAATTGTGGCTAATATTTATATCGTGACTTGTGGTTTGCAAAATGTATTATCTCATGATCTCGTGTGATCATCCTGTCAGAGTCATGCCAATACAGTGCCTGGTACACGGTTAGCACTATCTATTTATCTATCTGTATATCCATCTATCTTTCTATTTATCTATCCATCCATCCATCTATCTATCATCTATCTATCTACCTATCTATCCCTATCCATCAATCCACCTATCTATCTGTCTTATCTGTCTGTTTCTCTGTCTATGTATCTATCAATCTATCTGTCTGTGTCTTTCTCTCTCTCTCTCTCTTTCTCTCTCATTCTATCTCTCTATCTTTGTTGATTGATTGATATCATGTGGCTGAGAGTCAGGGATCCCCTTAATGCCAGAAGAATCAGAAGTGCAGGAGACCCAGTGGGCCCTGGAAACATGCATGGTAAATCCTAGCTCTCTTCATGTCGCTCACCTCTCAAAGGTTCTGTGGTTCTGTTTCCTCTAGAATAAAATACAATCTCCTCTGTCTGGCATTCCAAGAGCTTGACCGGTTGGCTCCGGCGATGTACGTTCCCAGGCAGATTTCACATTGCCCCTCCCCATTTTCCCTATATTCCCACCCTACACGTGATTTTCTGTCTTCTAACTCTGCCCAGTCTTTTCCTCATGGCTGGAACGCTTCCCCTCCCCACCTCACACATCCCTCTAGGTAGCCCAAGCTTTTTCCAAGGCTCGGCCCAAGTACCAGCTCTCACAAAAGGCCCCAAGTCCTCCAGTTACTTAGTATTTATACCCAGGCGAGCCACTTAACTTTCCTCTACCTCAGTTTCCTCATATGTAAAATGGAGGGAGCAATGGCTCCTATGGCTGATAATGATGAATTTCATGCTGGGGGTGGTGGTGGTGGTATGTGAGGCCCTTGGATTCCTTTCCTTTTTGATAGGCTCTTACTTGGGGATCCTCAGAAAGATATTTTGGAGTATGCAAGCAAATAGTTCCCTGATAAGTTGGAGATTGGGCTAAGTCCTAACTCACCCCTCCCTAGCACTAGGGTCCATTGGTTACACCCATGTTATCTTAAGTCATTACACAATAGCTTTCCCCCGTTACTACCCAGAGTAAGGTACTAGGTTCTATATCAGGAACCTAGAATATTAATGCTAGAAGCAAATTTAAGGGATCTTCTAATGGTTCAATTACCTCCCACTAGTTTTCATTGAGTAAAACCAAAGCCCCAAATCCAACCGACTTCTAACAGTCTAGTCTGGCAAGGATTTATTTAAAGCACCTACTATGTGCAAAGGCATTGGGGAAATTCCCAACATTGCTATGAAGCTTTAAGGTTTTGGAAAGTGCTTTACATTACTTATCTTGTTTGATCCTGACAACAACCCCAGGAGTGCTATCGGTATCGTTATCCTCATGTATGGATGAGGAAACCGAGACTTGCCCATAGGCTCATGCAGATAGCAAGTTTCTGACAAACCTAGATTTTGCTGACCCCACAGCTGCCACTCCGGACACAGGCCAAGCTGCTTCTCCATTCACTGAAAGCAGCTATTTGTAGAAATGTTTCATACAGTACTTTGCAAAACCATTGCCTCCAACTATAGACAAAACCTTTGCCTATTGTATGGTGTCCAGTATCCGTTATAGGACACTTT
>CM053625.1:311104029-311131477 GCA_028646595.1 Phalanger gymnotis
GAGAAGCAGTATGTGTAGAGAAGGAAGAGTAGCTAGGACCCAGCCTTGGCCCACACCCACAGTTGTTTGGAGTGATCCGGCAAATATAACAGGAGCAGTCAGACAGGTGGGGGAAGACGCCACACAGAGAAGACCAGGAAGAGGCTGGAGTAGGCTAAGAAAGTTCCAGGTGTGGCATGGAGAGGGTGAAGAAGTGTCAGGGGGGTCGGGGCTGAGGAATGCACCAAAGCTCCCCATCAGAGGTGGGAAGTGATTGGGGACAGGTCAAGGTCACTAGTGGGGAAGATGCAGCAGCGATGGATGGTCTAAGGACAGACGGCCTGGCATATAGTAGCGAGGGGGTGCCATAGAGGCCTGGGTCCTGGCAAGATTAGGCAAATGTCCAGCCATTAGAGAACTATCAACTTGGAGTCTGGAAGACCTGGGTTCAAATCTTCCCTTTGACATTAGTTCATTGACCTTGGGCAAGTCACTGAACCTGTTTCCTTATCTGTAAAGGGAGGGAATTTGACTAGATAATTCTAAGGTTCCTTCCATCTCTAGATCCTGAGTCCATTTGTTCATCAAGCATTTATTAAGTGCTTACTGTACATCAGGTACTGGAACTTCAGAGACAAAAATGGAACAGTGCCTGCCCTCAGAAGCTTCATCCTTTTGGAGGAAAACAACATGTTAATAGAAAATTAATTACAAAGTCATTTCCAAGTGTCACAGCAGCCCTCTGCAACATTTCCTACTGGTTTTATTACCCCCACTTTATAGATGAGAACACTGAGGCTCAGAGGAGGACAGGAGACCTGTCCAGGATTGTTCAGTCAATGAAGGTCAGAGGTGAGATTGAACCCAGCTCTTCCTACCTCATGCTCTGCGTTGTGGGACCTGAGACCAAGAGCAGGATAATGATGGTGATGGAGGGAAGCCTGCTCTCCATTGCAAGTCCATGCACCTCCTCCATGTTTCTATGATCTTATCAACTCTTTTGCTATTTCCCCCTCTAGGCATAGGGTCCATCCACCTCAATGAAATACAGTGTACGGGATTTGAGAAATCCATCATCGACTGCAAATTCAACGTCGAGAACCTGGGCTGCAACCACGAAGAAGATGCCGGGGTGCGGTGCAACATCCCGGCCATGGGCTTCCAGAATCAGGTGAGGGGAGGGGGCACACATGGGAGGCCGCCGACCGGCTGCAGAGGGGCCGCCTACCGAGGCCATAGAACTGTAGGATTTGAAACTCTAGAAACCATCTCCAATCCAACCCTCTCATCTTACAGGAAAGGAAATGGAAAGTTAGAGAAGTCCAAGGCTGCACAGGTCGTAAAATAGAGGGTCAAGTCCAAGGGATGGGGGAGGGGAAGACAGGGAATAAGCATTTATCTAGTGCCTGCTGTGTGCTAAACGCTTTATATATGTTATCTCAATTTATCCTCACGATAACCCTGGGTGGCAGGTGCTATTATTAATCCAATTTTACAGGTGAGGAAACTGAGGCAAGCAGAGATTAAGTGACTTACCCAGGATCACACAGCTAGCAAGTGTCAGAGGTTGGATTTGAACTCAGGTCTTCCTGACTCCAGACTCAGCGCTCTGTGCACTGTGGTGCCACCTAGCTGCCTTAATGAAAAGATCACTGACTGGAGTCTAAGGGCCTGGGTTCAAATCTCATCCCAGAGAGTTGTTACCCATGTGACCTTGGGCAAGTCTTGACCTTCCTCTTCTGTAAAATGAGGGCCTTGGATGAGGTGTCCTCTGAGGTCCCTTCCAGCTCTGTGATGCTCTGATTCCAGAGTTAGAGCTAACCAGCACAAGATGAAACATGACACTTCCAAGAGCTCTGTGATGCCTGGGGCCAGGCCAGGATCACAGTAGGGTGGGGCTTTCTGGCCAGATTTGGGAAAAAAAAAGCCTAGACCCAAGAAAACTGAGTTTTCCGAGAAGATGCAGCTAGGGTAACATATATTTATCCCACAGAACCGGGACCTGATCCATCCCCATGGCCTCTGATGATGGGTTCCTAAGTGTGAGCAAAAAGCCATAACTTCTGGCTGAGATGTCTGGCATGTTACATGGAGGGGGAGGAAGGAAAGGGGGCTTCTTGCACAGTTTCACATCTGGATTAAATTATGTCATAATGAGAAATAATAGCATAGAATAACCTAGCACAGTGTGGTTACAATGTGCTTTTACATAATTTGTCTCATTTGATCCACACAGTGGCCCTGGAAAGTAGGGAGTCCATGTCTTACTGCTTTATATTTTACATTTAGGGAAACTGAGACCCAGATTGACTAACAAATGTACTTGGGATAATGGAACCAGGATGTGGTACATAGCCAGGCCTCTGTGTCTTCTGGTACATTAACCTGGATTTGCCAGATTCTCTCTAATTGCAATACAGCTAAATGGCCAGAGAAGTTGAAGGCCGTCTCTGGAATTCAGTAGCCATAAAGAACAAGGTGGCTACTCTGCTCTAATGGATAATTGGATTTCTGCTCTTAGATGGATTCTGTTTGTGTTTGGGTCAGCCAGGGAAAATGACATGTGCCAGTCAGAGGAAGTTAAGTAAATGGTACCAGCCTATTTAGGAAAGCTGAGCAGCCTTCTGTAAATAAGTAAAACTTTCCTCTGCCTCTCTGCCTCCTCAGCCCCAGTAACTGAACGCCAAGAATGGCTAACAGGCAGACCAGTCTATCCTGACTGTGGCAGGGTTGCCAAGAGAGATATCTAAAAGCAATGAATGAGTGAATGAAAAACATTTATTAAGCACTTACTGTGTTCTGGAGATACAAATGCAAAAATGGTATAGCCCCTCCCTTCAAGGGCTACGTTCTGATTGTAGGAAACAGCATACATGGGGGAATGCTGGTCCACGAAGGGCATTTCATTCTGGGAAGCCACAAGGATGGTAAATGTGGCCATGGGAGAGTCCATAGGCAGGCTCCTACCAGAAGCAATTTCAGTATTGGATGCATTAACTTGATCTGTGAGGCAACCACAGTGAATGTATAAACAGCTGGCTTGGAATCAGAAAGATCCTGGTTCTAGTCCCACTCCTGACCTGTGCTGACCCTAGACAAGCTACTTAGCTTCTCATTGTCCCCAGATGACTTTCTAAGATATATATAGTTGCAGAATAGACATAGATTTGCATTGGTGGAGGGAGTTTCCTCACCAGGAGTTACACAAAGATAAAATCACAGATCTGACTTAAAAAAATGTTTCCCAGAGCAAGGTGTAGAAAGTTGTGGGGCAGGGCAGGGGGAGGGATGGAAAGGAGAGCATATGCACATGGGGTAGATTGCTGACTGGGATCTCAAGCATCATTGATGGTCTGGGGCCATCTTGACCTAGCAAGCTATGTGAATTTCCAGTCACTTACCAATGTGGAGAGCTGACCCCAAGGTGGGAGATCCAAAAGTCCTGTGGTCCAGAGAATGCAAAGGAAGAGCTCACGCAAAGAAGAAGGCTAGGACTGAAGATCCGACTTCAAGCTTTCCAATGATCTGCAAAGAATGTGCTATGTCTATGTTTCTGGCAGTTCCAAGAAATATCTCTGTAAGCAAACAGTTTGAGCTGTTATCCATCTTAGAAGAGATGAAAGAACTGGTGGAATGTGGTCTACTCTCCAGGCTATTGGGGAAGGAGTGGAGCAGAGATTTCCAGGAATAACTGAAGGAGCATGTGAAGAAACTGAAGGCAATCCTCACCTGTGTCAGGAGAGTGGAGAACCAAAGGAGATATCACCGATTAGGAAGGAAAGGAGGACCACTGAACACTGGGAGCCAAGAAACAAGACCAAGAATGTTCCTAGAGAGGGGTTGAGAACTGGACCATCTTGGGCAGTACCAGTTTCTTCCATCCCAGGAAATGACACTGTGGATTGACAGGTGCCAGCGAGTGAAAGGTCATTCGGTAGTGACCAGAGAAAGAAGAGATGAGCAGTAGTGGCTAGTAATACCCTGCTAAGGAACATCTGTTGGCTGGGGCCAACTGCCTACTTGTCATACATAGTAGAGATGTTTGGTCTCTTCCCAGGACCCTAAGCATCCCAAACCTTGACTCACCTGTCCCCCCACTATCCATTCCTCATGATTTGTATGGGGACAATGATGTTGTCCCAAAGGAGCTAGAAAGTTTCACTGAAAATTATGGTGCTCTAGGCAAAAACAGGGGACCTTAGGAATACCGGTAGTATTGTCATCCCTATCACTGCTTGAATTCAGGGGAGAGACCC
Organism: Phalanger gymnotis; assembly: GCA_028646595.1. Lineage (NCBI taxonomy): Eukaryota > Metazoa > Chordata > Mammalia > Diprotodontia > Phalangeridae > Phalanger > Phalanger gymnotis. The sequence continues at coordinate 311,108,265 of CM053625.1, forward strand.
TGAACACCCTCCTAGCTCTTAAATCCTGGGGTTCTGTACTTCTCCCAATTACCCCCACTCTGAAAACCAGATGGAATCCCTGCATAGATGTTGACAAACTGTCTTGTGTTGAATTGTTGAGTTGTGCCTGACTCTTCATGAACCCATTTGGGATTTTCTCGGCAAATTTGCTAGAGTAATTTCCTAGAGAAATTGCCATTTCCTTCTCCAGCTCATTTTACAGATAAGGAAACTGAGGTAAAGAGAGTTAAGTTGTTTGCCCAGGGTCACACAGCTAATAAGTGTCTGAGGCCAGATTTGAACTCATGAACGGAAGTCTTCCTGATTCCACGCGCAGTGCCCTACCCCCTGCACCACCTAGCTGCCCCTTGTAGTCAAGGTACTGAGCTTGGATTCTGGCTCTGCAGCTTATCCAGGAGGCAAAGGAAAGAGTCGGACGTCCTGAGTTTGAATCCTGACTCTGATGCTTTCTACCTGTGTGACCTAGGGTAACTCCCTTAACCTCCGTGATCCTTAGTTTCTTTATCTGTAAAGTGAAGGATTTGGACTAGCAGGTCTCTGAGGTCCTTTCTAGCTCTAGGTCTATGATCCTGCAGCCTTGTTGGGCCTCGGTTTTCTCATCCGTGAGATGAGGGGGGGTCAGCCCTTGAGGCCTTTCCCAGCTCTCAGTGATGGTCATATACGTGGAGAGAGCTTTCTTATAGAGTGGATTTCTGTGTGATTTTGTGAAAGAGAAACAAGAAGGCTGAGCCAGGAATTCAGAGAATTGAAATGTGACCCTGGACAGATCCCTGGACCTCTGTTTTGTTTACCTGTCAGATGAAGAGGTCGAACTACCTTCTCTAAGAATCGCTGGGAAATTATCTATCTCCAAGATTCTGGAAAATGCTGAAAAGCTTGGATCAGGATACCTTGGCTATCTCTTAACAACCGATCACAGAAGTAGAAGATTTCTGAGCCTCCCAAGCTGGAAGAGGGGAAGGGAGGATAATGATTTGACCAGATGAAGGCAGCCATCTTTGATGTCTCTGTGGGTCTTCACTGAACCCTCTTTCACCCCTGAGCTCAGGACTTGGCCCTGACTAAGCATATGTGTGGAATTTATGTTGGAAGATCTTCATGTTTCCCTTAGAATTGACATTTGCACGGCATCACCCACCCCACAAAATAAGTTTGAGACCACGTAACCACAGCCTTATATCAAAACACTGATGGGTTTCCTGTGTGCCCAGCTCATAGGCAGGGTTTGGGTTTTCTAGTTAGCATTCTGTATTTTTCATTCCATTTAAAGATCCCATGGCCCAGCTAGAGAAAGCCAAGGGGATAGGAAGATGAAGAAATGCAAAAAGTTTGAAGGAAATTAGCCTTCCTTCCTTCCTCTCTCCTTCCACCCTTCCTTCGAGGCTACAGAGCCTAGGGTTTTTGCCTTCCTTTATATATACTTAGCACAGTGCCTGGAATGGGTGCTTAATAAATGCTTGTTGGTTGATTGATTCATAAGTGAAATGAAGATGAAGCCAGAGATCAGTGCGGTAGGCCCAGAAGTCCCTGGCTGACCTTCTTGGAGGCCCAGTGGACCAAGCTTTCAGTTGTCGCCGTTTAGTGATTTTTCAGTCATATCTGATTCTTTGTGACCCCATTTGGAGTTTTCTTGGCAGAGATACTGGAGAGGTTGGCCTTTTCCTTCTCCAGCTCATTTTACAGATGAGGAAACTGAGGCAAACAGGGTTAAGTGACTTGCCCAGGGTCACACAGCTAGGAAGTATCTGAGGCCAGATTTGAACTCAGGAAGATGAGGCTTCCTGACTCCTTGGTCAAAGGCTACAGAACATTAACATTCTCATTTCTAAGGCTTTCACATATTCAGTTCAATTCAATTCTGTTAAATAAACGTTTACTGAGTGCCTATTACGTGCCAGACACTGAGGATTCAGAGACAAAGCTGAAAACAATCCCTGCCCTCAAGAACCTTACAGTCCGGGGAGCCCTGAGCAAAGGCAGAGAAGTTTCCCCATGGTTACAGAGCTAGTGAGCATCAGGACTCAGATTGGAAGCCAGGTTTCCAGGCTAGGAGTCTAGTGTTCCTGTCCTTGTATGACGTTCCATCTCACTGTCTTTTCGAAGTCAGAGCAGACCCCTCCGCCCCTCTGCCTCTTGGAATCCCCTGGCTTCTTCCAAGACTCAGCTCAATATCCACCTGCTGCAGGAAGTCTTTCCTAGTCCCTCCCACTATGCATGCCAGCCCTGCCAATGTCCACTTGTCCCCATTTGGTATATATCTTCTAGGTGCCTCATTATTTGAATGTTGCCTCCTCCATTAGAACGTGAGCTTCTTGAGGGCAGGACCTGGGTTTTGCCTTCCTGTACATATCCAGCACACAGTACCTGGCATATAGAAAGCCTTAATAAATGCTTGTCATTTGACTGATTCAAGGCCACTAGCATGGGCCTTCTGGAAATTGGAGCCAAGTTATAGCCAGTGGAGCCTGGCGGCTAACTGCTCTTCCTTCCCTCCTCCTTTCTTAAAATTGTATACAGTGTAAATGCTTTTTGAAATTTAAATAGTTATGCACTTTATAACCAAAAGAAATAGAGACAGAGGCCGGACCTATTATTTCATTGTTATGAAGGACTCCCAGAGGAGGAAATTCCCTCCACTAACAAAGGTTAGCCCCTTCTCTGCAATGTATAGTCTTGCACAGTTATCTAGAATACTGAGAGGTTAAGTGACTCGCCCAGGGTCACCCAGCCAATACATATGCGAGACGAGCCCAGGTCTTCCTGGCTTTGAGTCCAGATCTCTATCTACTCTGCCATATTGCTCTTCTCAGTAATGACAAAAGTCGAATGACCCGAAATAAGGAATAAACTCTCATACCAAGCTCTCAATATGTCAAAAATTTTAACAGAAAGTGGTGCTTGAGTTAAGTTTCAAAGAATGTGGTCGGTGAAAGCTGAAGTGACTAAGGAAACAAAGCTTTGCTTTTCTGAGTGTACCAATTTATTAAGCAATGAGTTCCAATGACCCGGAGCTAGACCCCTTTCTTAGCTTAGTGCTGGGCCTTGAATACAGGGAAGACAGACTTTTATACATTAAAAACAATCAAATAAGGCCAATTAATTAAAAAGAAACAATATATTGAGTAATCTGAGTTCTAATTGGATGAAAGATGAGGGGCTTTCCAAGTTGGGAAGGGAGAGCAAATCCATGCGATTCTCTGAATTCAGAAAAAGAGGTGTCCCACTTCCTCCAAGGTCTGTAAACAATCTAAGTAACATGGAAACAATTGACCAGTGTGGGGACAGTTTTCAGATAAGACGTATGGGTTGCTTGAGAGGTACAATTATGAGAAAACTCCTTACATCAGTTATTGGATCCGACTGGGCTTCTGTTCAGCTGACTGAGGTCCTTGGTTAAAGGTCTCTAAACAGCAGATTGAGGTGGTCTAGCATCCCAACCATAGCGATCTAGGTTCAAACGATACAATAAGGTTTTCTTCCAATTCCCACAACTGAGGAAAGTTTTCTGACAAGACAGAAGTTGGACTAGATCCGTAATTGAATAGAAAAGCTAGCTTCAGAAATAAGTAACAAGAGGGAGTCAGTGTGGTTCGCCCAATTCCCATGACCAATTGCTTCTCCAATCCCCTCAATTCCCCTTTCTGATTTATGGGGGAGTAGGAAGCCTACTGCCATGGATCGCTTGTCTATAAGCCACATCTATAGAGTTGTTCATATATTTATAATCAGAATTGCAGATCAAACAACTTAAAGAGAGATAAGTTTTTGAGAGAGGAGATTTACATTTCATCAAGGTAACCAAGAAAACTTAATCATAAACATCATGAAACAAAAGGGCAAAGCCAAACAATAACCATCAATATTAATTAACATCAAGTCTCCTAGTATTCTAGTAACCCATCTCCAATGGCTATTTAATCAGCACATTTTGAGTCCCAGATGTCCCATGTGATTGTCTGCTCCCTGGATATCTTCTCTTGGGCATTCTGGAATAGACCTCATTCTCAAGGAAGCTCTGAAGGGGCCTCTGCTTCTCTGGTTCCAAGTCAGTCATAGAGGTTCCTAGATAATTATGCTAGTAACAAGACAATACAATTTTGTATAATCTCTTAAAGTTGGTTTTCCAGTCTCAAAACTTCAGAGAATTTCAGTTTTTTATATAACACTTGCTGTTTCTGTCTTTACCTAAATCCTGCACCTGATATAAGAATCTTTAAAAAAAATTCATGAGGATCTAACTGTATAAACTTTTGTCTTTTAAATAATTTATTGACAGATATTTTAAAATGGGAAAATAATTTCACCTTCTTTACAACTATCAATGCAATTTTATATGTAAAATCATTAATCCAATTTTGAGAACTTATTACTAAAACTCAGAACTTCCATGCTAGATACATTTAGAAGCTAGTCGTATGTATATAATTTATATGTATATAGTACTTCGGGGGAAAAATCTAAACCTCTTGCTTTCTCAAAACTTACTATTCCACTTAATTAGAATACTTTTACATTATACTTTTCTCTCATTACTTTATCTAATTCTCCATTTAGAAGGATATCAGCACCATATTATAATTCAAACACAAATATAGATTAAAATTGTAATATTTTTCAAACTCGCTTCTTATGACAATAACTCAGAAATGTTCCAATATCAACCTATTAATTAAAAGATTTAGTATTGTACTTATAAATCTTCTACTGCTCACATGCCCTTATTGTGGAAATTTGCTATGGAAGGAAAAGGAAAGACATAATTATTATAATGTCATATATCATAAGGGGAAAAACTCCAGTAACTCTCTTTGATTCCAGGCACAAGTAATAGCTGAAAGCCAGTCATGTAGTCACAGGGTATCCAGTCTCAGGATTAACCAGGTGGAGAAATTTCCTGTTCAAAAAGGAAATAGCAGAATGGGGAAACTGAGTCAAGAGGCTCTTACTTTAGGCCATGCCAAAGCTATCCCCAAACTTTTCCCAGGCACAGATATCTACCTTTAGGAGTTCTCAGACTGCAGCACATGCCGTTTTCCACTACTGACTACATGACAACTCAGACAACCATGCCTATAATCAAAACTCAAAGCAGTAACAAATTATAGTACTGAGTTTTTACCTCAAATAGCAAAATTTCACTAACCACAACTTAGGGCTTGAATACTATCAATTTTCTCATATTTCGCTAACAGTTACATTTAATTTATCCTTTACTCATAATAAACTAACCACATTCAGGGGTTTCAGACATATAGCAAATACCTGAGAGTTGACTCATATTGATATATTGAAATTGCATCTTTAAACCACCCTACACATTTTCATAATTTCTACAAGTGACAACCAAAAAATCTTTAAATGGAAACTCACTCTTTATTACAGTAAACTTTATTGTTATCTTTTAAAAATAAAATATACTCCATTAAATACTCAACGGTTTACAAATATCTATTTTTATCATATTATTTTAAAAGCTCAGCCCATAATCTGACAACATCCAGATAAAAAAGTTGTTTTTTTCTAGTAGCATTTCTGATGCAATGATTTCTCTAGTTTCACAATATAAGAGAATTTAGAAATACAATAATAATTTACACAATAGCACGTATTTAAAACATAAAACAGGCTTATTACTAGTCAGATGACCTTGATTCAGCAAATGCATTTCCAAATTATCCTACGTAGAAATCATTAATCTTATTACCTTTCGCATTTTATAGTATTCACATCCAAAACCTAATTTGAAATTATATTTGATTAAAGAAATAATAGGAATATTAATAATAGTCACCATTTTTATGGTGTTTCCCATGTGCCATCACTGTGTAAAGCACTTCACAATCATTATATCAATTTTTCCTCACAACGATCCCCGTGGGAGGTGAGTACCAGTATTGTTTTCCTCTTTACTGATCAGGAAACTGAGGCAAACAGAGATAACTTTCTTAAGATCACACAACTAATAAATTTTTTGAGATCAGAATGCAACTCAAGTTTCCCTGTATTTTTCAGCACATTTTTGTTGTCGTTCAACTATTTTATTTGGAAAACTGATCTGAGATAAAAGGGTTGAGCAAGATCAGAGGGGAAAGATCTCTGACTTGGAGGAAATACAGGGGGTCTCTGATCTGGGATAGGGATCAGCTGAGCTGAGATGGGGAGAGTTCAAAGGGTTCTTGATTTAAACAACCTTATCATGGCCAAGGAATTGTTAATAAGAGGTGGCTATAAAGTGCAAACTGTATACCTATTTCCCCTCTTCACTCTGGGATTAATTTCAAACTAGCTGCCTTCCTTCATTACACTAAAATAATAGGTCTATCAGTCTTCAGGGGAAAAGTGATCTAAGTTCTGATTACCTCTGAAACTATTAGAGAATTTAATTCTTATTTTTCCTTAAAACAAATTATACAGGGTGGTACCCCAAAACTCACTAAAATATTTCAGAAGGGGGTAAGTTCCTAGAATTACCCAAAGTCCCAGAAGTTCTCCACTGCCATCTTAAAATGACTAATTTTCAAACCTCCAAAATCTATTAAGATGTTTTTAGCAGTTTTTTTAACCTAATGTCTTGATACTAAAAGCTTAAAATGAGAATTAGTCCTGCTTACTGAAACAACTGCTTCAAGTATGAAACTAGATGACTTCTGAGGTCTCTTCCATCTCTAAATCTATAGAATCATATGTCTAGGAAAAAATGCTACTACTAACATTTTAAAGATTATTTTGAAATGGTGTCATCTGTGTTTTATACCTGTTTTTAGTGAGAATGCTTCCAATGTTTATTTCTCTATTACATATATTGTTACCTTAAGTTTTCTATTTTAAATTTCATAGCAGTCATCTTCTTTATTATATTCTCCAGATCTCTTTTAAGTGCCTTTTAATTTTAGCTTCATTTCCTCATGTAATTTTTTTTAATCTTCAGTTTATTTGCTCTTGTGACTTTCTAACCAGTGTTAATCCTTGTTTAATTCCCTTAAATTTTTTATATCTTGTTTTTGAAGATGCCTCTTGGGGTGGCTTACAAGCTTTCTTTTTCCATCTATGCATTTTTGCTGCATTAATTCTTTTTTTCTTCTCCATAGCATTTTTATTGTATTTACACTTTTCTTATCTTGGTTCATTTTGTCTGTTGGTTGTTTATTTTTTTCTTGGTGTGATTTTTAAGATATTTTCCATTCTCTTTGATGTTTTCGATTATAGTTTTTTTAAGTATATTGAGAAGTCTTGCTCCCTTCAAGGCTATATCGTGTTAATAGGAAACTCCAAATTCTATTAAAAAAAAAAGCAAAGAGTACAGGACACCAGATATCCAGGTGCGTTCTAGATCGATCCAATCTTACAGCCTCTAATAGTTAACAAGGCATAGTCAAAAGAACCCTGAACCAGGATTCGAAATGCCTTGGTTCTAGACTCGGTTCTACCAATGACTAGTCATGTATTCCTGGGCAAGTTGAAATCATTCTCCCTCTTATCAAAGACCTCATCCATCTAGACTTCCACAAAATGATGCCCCCAATATCTTTATTCACTGGTTTTTTAAAACCTAAGTATGTGTCCCTCTGCTAAGATCCTTCTTCAGCGCCTAGAGGTCAATGGAATGACAATAAAGAGATGGTCTGTGGTCTCTTCCAATGCTCCCACAATGAAATGCCAGATAATGTGTCAAAATGGGGGTATAGCCAGCACCCCACACCATACTGTGCAAGACGTGGAGGCTCATACTACTCACTCGGGTGGGTTATATTTCACTTCTTTCTGGGCTTGACTCCCCCAATCTGCTGTCATACTAGCAGCTCTGAGTTCCCAAAAACATACCACCATCACATGGTTACGTTCAGAATCTCTCAGAGTCCTAGGACATAGTAACCATATTAAGGGAGAATATACACCCCCTCCTCACTGAACTCTATCTAGCTCATGAGTGTCCATCCATTATATTTTTTTTTACCTACACAATCAGCCACTCACAATAATGCCACTTTTAGTTCTTAAACATCACCATTTACTTTATAAAGAAAAAGAGATAACAGTGTTGTAGATAGAATATATTAAAGCAAATACATGAATATTAAATCTCTCTCTATATACATATATACACATATATATAATATATATAATAGATCACACTCTCCCACTAAAGTACAATAGCTCTGGTGAAGAATGTGCACAATCTTTTAGAAACCTCATGAATAGGGAAACACACCAGGGAGGAAAACTCATGAGCTTAGGCAACTCAGCACTCTCTAATGTAAGCCTCAGCATTACTGGTTCATTCAGGAACATGTGAATTACAAGAAACTTCTTCTCTGCTTACTGCTTGAGGTTTGGAAAGTCCTTATAGCAATTTTATTTAATCTAGAGTGCTATACAGACCAGACCAGCAGATTATTCACTCACAAGGATGCTGCTGCTAAGAGAATGGAGCTCACAGCAACCCAGTAACTTTCAAGGGGATGCCAAAGCTCCTGCGCGTTTCCTTCTCAAGCCAGGGGGGACAGCAGAGAGCAACAAGTCCTTATATGAAGCTTTCTCCAACACTGGGTGGAGCTGAAGGACAATAGCTGTCACTGGAGCTCTTGCCCAATGAAATCCATTCTCTCTGACCGATTAGGAATCATTCAGCTGAAGCCTTCTTTCATCTAACTGCTTCTAACCTCCTTCAAAGCTTCTCCTCATCTTCCATTTCCGCTGTCATTGCTGTCTGTCACCTCTTGCCATTCTCCTGCTGTTCCCTCAATACAGTAGGTAAGGTGCAGTGCCTTAAATGAGAGCCCCTAACTCTTAGTGATACCTTTCATTTAAGTCATAACTCCCCAGATTTCTCCTCTCAGCTCTATAGTTCTTTGTCACTCATGCCTCTATCTTTAGATTTTTTTATGATATCTCATTTTCTTAGTTTTACTCTCTTTAGTAATAAAGTAGTTCTCTGCAAAGCGGCTAACATGTCATCGTGCTTCGCATCTACACAGTCGTCTCTACCTTGGTGCCCATGAGGATGTTTCTTCACATGCACATTTCTCTAGTTTTTAATAAATAAAAGATCTGTCTCGCCTGTTCATAACATTAAACTGTTCCCACACAACAAGGCATCCCTCCACATTACTAAAAAAGAAATCCAAGTCCTCTAATCTACCCCATAGATAACTTTCTCCCCAAAAGTGTCCAAAATCCCATCTGAAGGCTGTTTCTTCCTAAACGTATTTTAACAGTTTACATCAAAACAAAGTTATTTTTCTATTTGCTATTCAATATCAAGATGCCCCTCCATAACAGGGGCAGCATTCCACTCCCTTTGAAAATTAATGTCTTCCTTTATACAAAACTCCTTTTTGTGCCCTTTTCGTGATTAACTGCTTCTTATGAAAAGAGCGCTGAAGGGAAGAAACAGGGTACCTTATGCAAGGGAGCTGCTCCTCCACTAAAGTTCTTCTTTCATACCCCATTACAGCTTAGAGGTGGTCCTGGGCTCTCCAGGCACTGTCTGCAGAGGCAGAAAAGGGTTTGGACAAAGCCCGTCTTCCAAGGATGTCTATCTCCTAAGCTCCATCTTGGTGTGCAAAGGCTCATCCCATCAAGTTGACCATGAAGGGTTGAGTTGTTCTTCCATGGCTACTTATGAAAACTATTTCCTGTGGGAAAGGAGGTTATTCTCTGTATCAGTCTACACATGGGACCCTTGATGAAATTGATGTAATAGACAAATTGATTTCATTGATCAGCAAATATTTATTGAATGCTTACTATGTCCCAGGCACTGTGCATGTATAGCTATAGAGCTACACGGTGGATACAGAATCAAAAATAAGAACCTGCCCTCATGGAGCTTATATTCTATTGGGGAAGACAGTAAGTACATATAAAGATGATATACTGAATGTAGCAACAATTAAATAATGAAACACAAATAATAACAAAATAAATATAATGATGCAACAAAAGAAACAAAATACATAGACGGCATACAAACAAAATAAACAAAAAATAAAATTCAAAACAAAATAAAGACAATGTAAGTTAGGTGGGGAGGGGGAATCAGGAAAATGTACAAAGTGGCACATGAGCTTCGTTGTAAAGGAAACCGGGAATTCCTAGAGATGGAGATAGCCGGAAGAGCATTTCAGGCCAGCGCAAAGGAAGGGAGACCGAAGGAGAGTCCCAGGTGAGGACTGCAAGAAGGCCAATTTGGTTGGATCACAGAGTAAATGAAGGGAAGTAATATGAACTAAAGCTGGGAAAGTAGCTGGAGCCAGCTTGTTCAAGAGGGCTTTAAATGCCAAAATTAAGAGTTTATGTCGGCAGCTGTTTGAAACATGAACGAGAGAGACAATCAATTGATTGACTTGAAGCAGGGAGATCATTTAGATTATTGTAGCAGTTCAGGCAAGAGACAGTGAGTCAATAAACATTTATTAAGCACCTACTATGTACAGGCACTGTGTTAAGGGCTGTGGACGCAAAGAAAGGCAAAAGGCAGTTTCTGCTCTCAAGGGGAGAAACAACATACAAATAAATCATGTATAGACAAACTATACGGGATAAATAGAAACTAATCAACAGCGAAGGCTCTGGAATCGAGGGATTGGGAAAGGCTTCCTGGCGAAGGAGAGATTTAAGGTGGGACTTGAAGGAAGCCAGAAGGCAGAGATAAGGAGGGAGAGCATTCCAGGCATGGGGGCAGCCAGGGAAAATGCCTGGAACCAAGAAATGGAGTATCTTGTTTGAAGAATGGCCAAGAAGCCAATGTGACTGGATCAAAGAGCATGTGGGGGTGAGGGTAGGGCCATAAGGCACAAGAAATCTGTAAAGACAGGAGGGGGCTAGGTTATGAAGAGCTTTGGAAGCCAAGCAGGATTTGGTATTTGATCCTGGAGGTGACAGGAATCCACTGGAGTTTATTGAGTGTGTGTGCGTGTGCGCGTGCGTGCGTGCTTGCGTGTGTGTGTGCGTGTGTGTGTGTGTGTGTGTGTGTGTGTGATGTAGTCAGACCTACACTTTAGTGGCTGAATGGAGGGTGAACTGGAGCTGGGAGAGCCCTGAGGCAGGCAGATCCCCCCAGTAGCTATTGCAATACAACAGGCAGGACGTGATGAGGGCATGGACCAGGGCACAGGCAGGGCAGTGTCAGGGGGGTGAATTGGAGAGATGCTGCAGAGGTGAAATCTACAGACCTTGGCCAAAGCTTGTATGTAGATGATGAGAGAGGGAGGAGTCAAGGAGCAAAGGACCTGAAATAAGATGGTGGGTGACCTTGTGAGTAGAGACAAGGGAATAGGTGGGAAAGGTCATGGATTCTTGAGCTGCTAAAGAAATTCAATTAAATCTGCATACCAATGTCCCATGGTTGGAATGCTCTTCCTCCTCATCTCTGCCTCCTGGCTTCCTTCATGTCCCAGCTAAAATCCCACCTTCAGGAGGAAGCCTTTCCTGACCCCCCTTAATGCTAGTGCCTTTTCTCTGTTGGTTATTTCCCATTTGTCCTGCCTATAGCTTCTCTGTACATATTTTCATGTTATTTCTTCCACTAGACTGTAAGCTCCTTGAGGTCAGGGGCCATATCATGCGTTCTTATCCCCTGAGCCTGACACGTAATAGGTTCTCATGCATGACTATTGAAATGAGTATCAACATCTCTACTCAGATGTGCTGAACATATGAAATGCCACATCCCAAAGGCATCAATTTCAGATACATGGCAGGAAGGACATACTGGGTTATATGGGAAGGAGAGGGGGAGAGTTGTAAGAGGTGACCTTCTCAGCCTTCCTTCATCCATACCACGTGTGTCCTCTGATCTCACCCAACACTCTGTTCCTCTTTCTAAGCCTCAGTTTCCTCATCTGTAAAGTGGGGTTGCCAGCAATATGTAGTAGTAGAGAGAGGCCAGCCTTGAAATCAGGAAGGTCTAGTTTCATGTCTTGCCTCTTACACATCCTAGTTATGTGTGTGACCACAGTTTCTTCACTAGGAGTCCCCTAAGTGGATGAGATCTCATTTCCAGGCCAAACGAAAACAAAAAATATCTCCTTATTCAAGCCTGTCCAGGATAAATAAACTCCCCTCAGACTCAGTTTGGTAATCTGTAAAATGGGGATGATAATGGCACTCACTTCCCAGGGTTATTGTGATGATCAAATGAAATTTTGTAAAGTGCTTTGCAAACCTGAATGTGCCATGTAAATGCCACCTGTTGTGATACTGGGAAGCAGGGGAGTTCAGTAGAGCTGGCCTCTGAGCCAGGAAGATCTTGCTTTGAGTCCTAGCCCTAGCACATCCCAGCCATGGGACCCTAGGCCAGTCATTTAACCTTAGGGCTCTAAGTTACTCTCTAAGACTCTTGCGTTGCAATGAGGGAGCTGCCCAGTATTGTTAGAGGGGGTTTCCTCATTGGGGATTCTCTTTTACCAATGAAATAAAAGGTTCAGTTGCTATCCCTATCCCTCAAATGAGATAATGCCTGTAAAATGCTTTTTAAACTTTAGCGATTACATACATTCATTCATACATGCATACATGTGTGTCTACACATGTCCCAAAAATCTTAGTGCACTTTAAAGTTTGAACAGCCTGAGACTTTTGGGATCATCTGTAGATATACATATGTATGAACACATGTGTACATATTACACGTGTATATACATAAATTATATACACATAGGTCTATGTGTGTGTGTTGGTTATCACTGTTATTGCCAGTGTGACCCAGGAACTCAGTTTTCTGCTGTATAAAATGAAGGGATTCTGGCCTTAAATCCTGTAATCTTGCCAAATAACTCAAAAACTTCATTGTTTGGGGGGATGGGGAGAGTACTAGTAATTCTGTCAAGAAGGTCCTAGATCTCTGATTGGGGTATGTGTGTGTGCGCGTGCATGTGGTGTGTATTTATGTGTGTGCGTTGTGGTATGTGTTGTGGTATGTATGTATGTGTGCATGTGTGTGTGTGGTATGGTGGTATTTATGTGTGTAGTGGTGTATGTGCACGTATGTGCATGTGTGTGGTGTGATGTTTGTATGGTATAGTGTGTATATGTTGTGGTGTGTGTATGTGTGTATGTATGTGTTGTGTTATATGTATGTGTTGTGGGGGGTGTGTGTGTGTGTGTGTGTGTCCAGTGTGGGGGAAAGAAGCAGTGTCCTAGTAGACAACTCTCCCCGTGCATTGTTCATGTGTTTCTGCCATCCCCCTTTCCCACCCTGTTCTCAGACTTAGGGGCATGATGGCGGGTCTCGACTATGTTCCAGTATTTGGATTGGGCTCCTGGGAAAGCCTGGAGAGGAGAGTAAAAGGACCAGAAGGAGCCTTCTGAGAGACATCCCTCCCTGCTCTCTGGGCCATCTTTCCCACCCCCTTCTCCAATGACCAGATTCCTTTTCTCCACAGCTGCGCCTAAGTGGGGGACGCAACCCTTACGAGGGCCGCGTCGAGGTGCTGATGAAGCGAAATGGGACGCTGAAGTGGGGGACCGTGTGTGGGGAGAACTGGGGCACTGTGGAAGCCATGGTGGTCTGCCGACAGCTGGGCCTTGGCTTTGCCAGTAATGCCTTCCAGGTAGGAACCAAGCCTTTCCCTGGAGTCTACTACCTCTCTGCCTGTCTAAATCCTGCCCAGCTCTTCTGTGTCTGGTTCAAGGTCCAGCTCTTTTCCTTGAGAGACAAGTCTGGGGTCAATGGACCCGAGTTTGAATCCTGGCTCTGCTTCTTACTACCTGTGGGACCTTGGGTAAATCCTTTCTGGGCCAATTTCTTCATCTGTAAATCAGCCTCTGAGGTCGCCTTATGCCTTTGCATCTCTAGTCCATAACTATGATCCTAGACTCCTTTGTCAAACAAGAAGCTGTCGAGGACACATCCCAGTATGCTGAACTTTTCCCAGCTCTGGATTCCCACCCCAGCTTTTCCTGGGGATGGAGCAAACAGAGACCAGAGGGGAGGCTGAGGGAGGAGGGGCTGTGGCTTTGGTGATTTTGCGAAGGCTGAGCTAGGGGACGAGGTTGGGTGCTGAGCAGAGGATGGGGAACAGCTGGAGAGTGTACTGAGTCCATGAAGCCCTGGCCCTCCCACCTCTCTAGCTCCCTATTCTCCTGCTGCAGGGGTGCGGTAATGAGGCCAGCCAGCTCTCAGGCTTTTTGCAATAGCTGTTCCACATGCAACGTGGCATCTCGGTTAATGCTGTTTACAGCTGGCCCCAGCAGGAGGGATGTGGGGGAGGGCAGGAGCCTCTGTCAGGCTGCATCTCCCAGGGCAACAGAAAAACAGCCAGACACGTCGGCCCAGCCCCTGTCGAGCACAGTGCACCCCATCTCGGGAGGCCGAGGTCACCTGAACCACGATCTGGCTTACAAGCGCCCAGTGGCTGGGATGACCAGTGAGGGGGTGCCAAGTTGGCAGGGCCCCATCGCACTCCGGCCTTGATGATGCTGGACACTGAGAGAGTAGCAGGGGAAAGATCACTGGCCTGGGAATCAGCAGACCCGGAGACCTGATGCTCACTCAGAGGGAGTGTCCCTGCCGGGACTCTTGGCAAGCCTCTCGGATCCTATAAAATGGGAATAACCATAGAGGCCCTGGCTACACCATAGGGTTATGTGAGGGCAGATCACTTTGTAAACCTTGTTGTTGTGGCTCAGTCATTTTCAGTTGTGTCCGACTCTTATGACCCCATTTGGGGTTTTCTTGGCAGAGATACTGGAGCGGTTTGCCGTTTCCTTCTCCAGCTCATTTTACAGATGAAGAAACTGAGGCAAACAGGATTGAGTGACTTGCCCAGGGTCACACAACTTGTGTCTTAAGTCACATTTGAACTCAAGAAGATGAGTCTTCCTGACTCCAGGTCAGGCAGTCTGTCCATTGCACTACCACCCAGCTCCCCTTATGTGAACCTTATGAGAGCTCCATGCTATTAATCAGCAAGCATTTATTAAGCACCCTCTGTGTGCCAAGCCCTATGCTAAGTGCCAGGTTCACAAGATAAAAACAATCTCTGTTATCAAGTAGCTCTGTTCTAATGGGGGAGAGAACATTAAAAAAGAACCACATACATACAAAAAAACATGTATACACAGGATACATTCAAAGTAGGTACAGTTGCCTTGAATGGGGAAGCCAAAGCATCTGTTTCCACCTCACCAACTCCCCCTTTCCCTCCTCTGCAAAGTAGAAGGAAGATTTCTTGTTCACGATTCCCAGATGAGGATGTGCTCACTGTCATGGGCGTCCAGTGTTCCGTGTGAAGGTCAGCTCTGGGGTGGCGGTCCCTGCTCAGCCCCAGCCTCAAGGGAAGACCAGAGTCAGGCATGGCCGTGAACTGCATTAGCCGTGTGACTTTGGTCTAGTCTCCCTCTCTGGGACTCTGTTTCTTCATTTGTAAAAGGAAGGAGTTGGGCTAAGTGGCTTCTGAGGTTCCTGCCACCTCTAGATGGGTGACAAGGGACAGGGACTAAACCTCTGTTGCCATTGCTATTGAGAACTCACAGGTAAGGAACCGTCTTTCACCAGTACAGATAGCCACCTTCTCTGCAATTTAGACCATTCCAGAGTTTGCTGGGGCACTGGGAAGTTAGGTGACTTGACCAGGGTGATGCAGCTAGAATGTGTCAGTGATGGGGCTTGCACCCAGGTCATTCTGACTCCAGCCAGGCTCTCTCACCACCATGTGATGCTGCCCCTCACACGATCTGCTATTATGGGTACGTAACAAATATTCGTTGGATTGAATTGAGGTAAATTGTCATTGTCATTGACTGCAACTTGGAGCAGTTAATAAGGTAGCACCTGGTAAAGTAGATAGAGTGCCAGGCCTGGACTCAGGAAGACCTGAGTTCAAATCCAGCCTTAGACACTGACTAATTGTATGATCCTGGGCGTGTCACTTAACCTCTATTTGCCTCAGTTTCCTCATCTATAAAATTTGGATAATAATAGCACCTCCCTCCCAGGGTTGTTGTGAAGTTAAAAAGAGATAATAATTCTAAGGCACTTAGCCATATAAATGTTAGCTATTATTATTAATGATAATGATTATAACCTTCACTTGTAATATTGGAAAAGACCCTGAACTAGGGACCGAATGTTCTAGGTTTGTGTTCTAGCTCTGCCGCTCACCGGATGCCCGGCCTCTAGCAAGTCACTCTCCCTCCCCTGGCCCTGATCTCCTACTACCCTGTGCCTGATCTCATGTTCCCCGGCTCTAAAGCCTTTACTATTTCCCTAGCGCCTCCAGGATAAAATACAGTCTCGTCAGTTTGGTATTTAGAGGCCTTCCCAGCTTCCTCCAAATCGCCTCTCAGGCTTATTGCCGCAGCCTAATCATCTTCAGTGAATTCCCTGTTCTGACCACACTGGCCTACCTACACGGCCATCTAGATTCCACCTTATGCCTTTGGCCAGGTATTCCCTGGCACGTGGAAGGAGCTCCCTACTCACCTTCACGTCTAGAATGCCTAGCCTCCTTCGAAGCTCGGTTGAGGTGCTTCCTCCTCCAGGAAGCCTTCCCTGATGCCCTTAACTATTAGCACTCCTTCCTTCCTCATTTGTCCTTTTCCTTTCCTTTTTTTTTTGGTGGTGGGGGTGGGGGCCAGGAAGAGCTCAGACCAGTAACATCATTCATATAGGAAACTCAGTGAGAAAACTCCCTCTGTCAGTGCAGTCCAGCACCTTCTCTGAGACTGGGAGTCTTAGAGTTTCCTGGGGGCACTGTGAGAGTAAGCGATTTGTCCAGGGTCACACAGTCAGGGAATGTCCAAGGCAAGACTTGAACCAAGGCCTTCCTGACCCTATGGCTAACTGTGCCTAGTCTGCCTCATGGCTCATCCATCTCTCTCTCATATTGCCATAATGGGTCCTTAGGATCATAGACTCTAGAGCTGGAAGGAACCTCAGCAGCCATGTAGTCCAACCCTCTCATTTTATAGTGGAGGAAACTGAGGCCCACAGAAGTTAGGTGACTTGGCCAGGGTAACATGGGTAAGTAAGCATCAGAGATGGGATTTGAACCTGGGTCCTGTGACCCCTGAGCCAGGGCTCCTTCCTCTGTACCACACAATAGCATGTGAACTTGAAGGCAAGCAGCATTTCTCTTTTGTCTTTGTAGTCTCAACTCCTCACAGTGCTTGGCACAGAGTCAGCACTTGTTGGGTTGGTTGGGCCTCATTTTCCTCCCTCCATCACTAGGCTACCAAGAGGCTCTTATGAGAGGGCAGCTAACAAGGACAGGCCTCCCTACAGGGCAAGCTCAGCTCAGTACATTGTTCTTTCCTTTCTTCCTTGGCCTAGGAGACCTGGTACTGGCAAGGGGACATCGACGCCAACACTGTGGTCATGAGCGGAGTCAAGTGCTCTGGGACAGAGATGGCCCTGTCTCACTGCCGCCACCATGGAGAGAACGTGGCTTGCCCCCAAGGCAGGCATCATGCTGCTGGCGTCGCCTGCTCAGAAAGTGAGTGGCTCTTGATACCCATCCCTTCCTACCCTGCAGGGGAGTGGAAGCAGAGCCTGGATTCTCAGAGGGGGCTCTTACTAGGTATTTGTTCTTTCTCCTAGTAGAGTATAGGCCCCTGGAGGACAGGAACTGTCTCCCTTTTGTTTTTGTATTCCTAGTGCCTAGTACAGTGCCTGACACACATAGTAAGGGCTTGATAACTAAAAGTTTGTTCAATTGAATTAAATGACCATGCTATAAGGGGAAGTAGGAGAGGCGGCAGGACATAGAGGAAAGCGCACTGGATTTGAATTGGGACCTGAGTTCAAATCTTACCTCTCCTACTAACTACCTGTGTAACCTCAGGTCACTTGCACCTCTCTGGGACTCAGTTTCTTCTTTCATAAAAAATGAGAAGGTTGGACTAGATTATCTCTAAGGAGACTTCTAGTTCTAAATTCTGTGATCCTGTGACCTCCATACCCAACTGGAAGAGAGAGAGAGAGAGAGAGAGAGAGAGAGAGAGAGAGAGAGAGAGACCAGAAAATCCAACTCTCGTCAAAAGAAAGGAATTTCAGGGTAAGGAAGCACTCCCCCCACCCCGCCACCTCCACAGGTCATTAAGGCATTTCCAAGTGAACCAACCAGTTCCTGATAGCTGATCCTCTCATAGCATCCTCCTCCTCTTCTTCTTCCCCATCCTCTTTGTTACCATCACCATCATCACCACCACCATCACCATCATCATCCTCATCATCACCATCATCACCTTTATCATCATCATTGTCATTTGTCAGAGAACTTTATATGGTGCTCTTTTGTCACAGATGTTACCTGAACCTGTTGACAACCCTGTGAGGCAGGTGCCTCAGGTAGCCTTGTGCCCATTTTATAGCTGAGGGAACTGAGGCCGAGAGGAGAAGTAAAGTGATCTGCCCAATATCACACAAAGAGCCCGCAGTAGCAGACATCAAACCCAGATCTTCTGCTTCTGTATCAGTAAGGCAAGAATTATGACCTCAAAGGTGACCATGAACATGCATGTATAGTTCAGAATTGCAAAGTATAAGAGATTCTCTAGATAGAAGGCAGGAGAAGTATGACATTTATTTAGACACCAGAGGAGCAAATCCCAAAACCAGTAATTCCAATTTGACATAGCAACAATTGTATTCCAAAACTAGTAAGTCCACCTCAATGTAACAACAAAGAAATTATAACACGGCATTACAGCAAAGAACCTAGTCATGCTGTAACCTTTCCCCCTGCTTGGGCCTTCCCATAAACACTCACAAATCCCAACTGTCTGCTTGCCCGTATTCTCTTCCCATCTCAGTTCTCTGGTCTCCACTCTCTGCTCTGCACTCTCTCTGCAGCTCTTTCTTGTCTCTTCACAGCTCTCTGAGTTCTGTAGCTTGCTAGTCTGCAGATTCTCAGCTCTGTTGTCTCAGAGTTCTTATTTCTTCTCCTTAGGCTTAATTCTGAATTCTTACTGGCTACCTTCTGGGTATGTACACTCTTCTTAGGTCCTGAGGGCCTCATGTCCAGTCAGTGAAAGGGTGTAGGCCTGGGGCTTAGCATTTAGTAAGTAAAGGGTGTAGGCCTGTCTCTAATCAAACCTCCCTTAAATGGCCCCACCTGAGGCCTATTGAATGGGTGGGAAAGATCCTTAATCACTGATTGGCATCATAGCTTCTAAGTCCAGGAGATTTCCATTGAACCACACTGCCTCTCGAGCCCTTCCCTGTTTGCTGTTCTTTACTCACTTACAAAGCATTTCCACATCTGTTCTCCTTTGATCTGCCTGTAAGTAGCAATGGTAGATTTTGAACCCAGGTCTCTCAACTCCTGACCTAGCACTCTCTCTACTACGCTAAATTCTGTGATTTGTGTGTGTGTGGTAGGGGGCAGTTCTTTAAGTTCCTCAGTTTGAGGAACTTCTCATGTGGAAACTCTCTTTCTTGGTGCAGATCTGAGATCTAGAACTTGAAATCTTAGGAAGAGCCTGGGACACAGAGCAGTTAAGTGACTTGTCTAGCATCACACAGCCAGACTGTGTCAGAGGCAGAACCTGAACCCAGATCTTTCCTGACTTTGATTACAATTCTATCCACTATGCCATACTTCTGATTATTAAAAGCAAACAAACAAACCCAAGGACAAAGACGTGGGTTGGTGGTTCCAACCACTATCCCTGCTCTGGAATCAGGAAGATGGTATATTTGAGTTAGTTTCAATTAAATTCTATTCAGATACTATATATAATCTGATGTGTGTGTATGTGTATACACATACACATATGTATACAGATATAATTCAGATTATATTATTATATATTAATAATATGTTGTTTGGTCACTTTTTGGTTGTGTCTGACTCTTCATGACCCCATTTGGGGTTTTCTTTGCAAAGATACTGGAGTGGTTTGTCATTTGCCTCTCCAGCTCGTTTTTACAGATGAGAAAATTGAGGCAAACAGGGTTCAGTGACTTTCCCAGGGTCAAACAGCTAGTAAATTTCTGAGGCCAAATTTGAACTCAGGTCCTCCTGACTCCAGGCCTGGCACTCTATCCACCGTGCCACCTAGCTGCCCATTATATAATATACTATAGAACATGTTGCATATTATTTAGATTACATTATATTAAATTTGATTTCTATTATAACATAATCTGAATTCTATATATTTATTTAACCAATCAAATGATTGATATACAGATAAAAAGATGATAAGATAGATAAACCGAATAGGCAGATAAACAGGATAGAACAAACAGACAAACAGATGATAGACAGATGATGAGAGACAGATAAATAGATGATAGATGATAGACAGACAGATGATAGAGAGACAGAAAGATAGATGATAGATGATAAACAGACAGATAGATAGCTAGACAGAGCCTACTGTATGCAGACATGGTCACCTAGCCCAGCCCTCTGCCAGGGGCTTTTGGGGAAATATGAACTTCAGATAAGACGAAAAGGCCTGCCCTCAACACTCTGACAATAGCTGGTGTTTATGGAACCTCTGAAGTTTGCAGCATTCTTTGGGAGCCTCATAGTCCTGAGGCAGGGAGGGCCCTCAGATATTACTCTCTCCATTTTATAGATGAGGAGACTGAGGTTTGAAAGGTCACCCTGCATCTAGATCTCTTCTGCTTCCAGGTCCCATGCTTTGTCCACTTCTCGACACTGAGGCCTCTGAAGCTGCTGGTCTAATAGCCACTCAGCGAGCATCTTTAATGCTTCCTCCTTCTTTGTGCCAGGCACAGTGCTGAGTGCTCCAGATACCAAAAGAGACAAAAGACAGCCCCTGCCCTCAAGGAGCTTACAATCTAATGGGGGAAATGACATGCAAACAAATATGTACAAACAAACTATATATATGGGATAAATCAGAGATGATTAACAGAGGGGAGACACTGCAAGGAAGAGGGATTAGAGAAGGCTTCCTGTAGAAGGCGGGATTTTAGTTGGGACTTAAAGGAAGCCAGGGAGGTCAGGAGCTAGAGCAAAAGGAGAATGCTCCAGGCATGTGGGACAGCCAGAGAGAATGCCTGGATCTGAGAGAGGGAGCGTCTTGTTTGTAGGACAGCCAGGAGGTCTGTGTCACTGGACAAAGAGTATGTGCTTGAGAATAAGGTGTAAGAAGACTGAAAAGGTAGGAGAAGGAAGGTGACTGAATGAGGGATGGACTAGAAGGGGAGAGCCTGGAAGCAGACCCCCCCCCCAACAGCTATTGCAATAGTCCCGGTGGGAGGTGATGAGGGTCTGCACCAGGGTGGGGGCAGAGGAAAGAAGGGGGCATATTGGAGAGATGCTGCAGAGGTGACGTTCATGAGCCTTGGCAACAGCCTGGATATGGGGGAGGAGTGAGAAAGAGGGAGAAACCCAGGATGAGCAATAGGCTGGGAGCCTGAGGCATGAGAAGGATGGTGGTGCCCTCTACAGTAATAGAGAAGGTAGGAGGCAGGGAGGGCTTGGGGAAAAGTTAATGAGATCTGTTTTGGACATAGCACATTTCAGATGTCTGCTGGACATCCAGCTCAAGATATCTGAAAGGCAGTTGAAGATGTGAGATTAGAAGTTAGCAGAGAGATTGAGGCAAGAAAGGTAGATTTGAGAATTGAAGAGGGAGAAAATTACTGACACTTGGAATCAAGGGAGGCTTCCTGAAAGAGGTGGCATTTTAAATGGGCTATGTAGAAATTCCCTTTCTTTCTCTCCTTCCTACTCCATTGATAGATGGTTTTAAAAAATTACAAACTAACCAGAGAGAGAGAAGGAGGAGAGGGGAGGGAGAGAGAGAGAGAGGGAAGGAGGGAGAGAGAGAGAGAGAGAGAGAGAGAGAGAGAGAGAGAGAGAGAGAGAGAGGAAGGGAGGAAGGAAGGAAGGAAGGAAGGAAGGAAGGAAGGAAGGAAGGAAGAAAGAAAAAAAGAAAGACCAGGAATATATGCTGGTCAATTTGTGGTGCCACATTTATGGAATCATACCAGCAATGAAGCAAGAGGAGAATGACCAGTGTGTTGAGATGGAATGGAATGGAGGGGCACTTATTAGCACTTTTTGCTAACTGCTGGCAGAAATGGAAAATCCAGACAGTCCCTGCTCTCTAAGAGCTCACGTTCCACCCTGCCCCTCCAAATAGAACATGGAGGAGGGGCCAGCCCTGTTCTTCCCATCCTGAAGGGCAGACCTGGAAGTGATGGGTGGAAGTTCTAGAGGCAGACTTAACCTTGAAGTAAGGAAAATGTTTCCAAAGACAAGAGGCTCTGAAAGTGCAATGTGTGATCTCAAAACATTCTCTCTCTTTGGAGATCTCCAGGCACTCTTGTCCCTACTTTATGGGACAGCCTTATTCCTATTAGTGTAGAAGCTGGACAACCTCCTCTTTGGGATACTGTACAGTAGAAAACATTCCTGTCGAGTTTGGACCAGACAGACTCTACGGTTTCTTCCTAAAATTCTTCGATTTTATGAATTCAAGTGAATTCATAAAATCATCAAGAGGTTAAAATTCAGGGAAGGGCAAAGATGTTAATCCAGATGCAAGGAATATTGTGGAAAAACAGAGTTGAGGAGTTGTTTGAGGGATAGAGAATAATCCACTTTGGTTGGAGCATTGTCTTGATGGAGTGAAGTAACTACAAAAGGTAAGTGGAGGGAAAACAAAAGATAGGTTAGCACCAAATGGTGGGAGGCCCTGAAGGTGGACCCAAGCAGATTCAACATTTCTGTTGGTTGCTTTAATCGTGCTTCATCATTTCCTTTCCTCCTCACACCCTGGGGCCGGGTCACCCTCTCTGCCTTCCTGGCGCATGGCAGCTGCCCCTGACCTGGTCCTCAATGCTGAGCTCGTCCAGCAGACGACATACCTGGAGGACCGGCCCATGTTGATGCTGCAGTGCGCCATGGAGGAGAACTGCCTGGCATCTTCTGCTGCCCAGACCTCACCCACCACAGGCTACCGCCGGCTACTTCGGTTCTCCTCCCAGATCCACAACAATGGCCAGTCGGACTTCCGTCCCAAGAACGGCCGCCATGCATGGATCTGGCATGACTGCCACAGGCAAGTGTCCGCTGTGCCCCTCACCCCATCCCCCACACATCCCCCCTGGGAGGGGTCACCAAGGCTTCCTTCCACAGGCTTTGTGAGTATTCATTCTAACTCATTTGTCTTCTCCTTCTGTCTGGACGTGGTGTAATGACAACAGAAACAGCAGCAGCAGTAATAATGATATATAATATATATATAAAATATATATATAT
>CM053625.1:311140940-311167134 GCA_028646595.1 Phalanger gymnotis
GGATACTCATCTCCGGGACCAAAGGGAGTGGCCCGAGCTCAGAGGGACCAGGGGGCCTGATGCCCACTTGATGAGGACATCAAACTGCACCATGAAGGCTGGGTCTGCAAAGCCCAGCAGAAGTCCCATCGCCCCAGGCTGGGGAAGTGGGAACACTGACCATGGGTGGGCCCAGCCTCCGGGCGCCCCACTTTTCTGCTGAGCGCAGCAGTCTGGCCTCAGGGTTGGGAGGGTCCCAGTCAGCCTTGGGATAAAAGAGTCTGCAGGTGGTCAGGCTGGGATGGGCATCTCAAAGGCTGACTCAGCCTCTGCCCCAATAAGCTGGGGGCCGAACTGCCCCCCGGCCTGGTGAGATGGGGGGAGGGGGGCTGTCCCCTCTGACTAAGGTCAGACTGACTAAGGTTTTACTGTTAGCAGGGCTCAGCTTTTAAGGGTTAGGTTCAGTGTGCTGTGCTGTCAGTAGGAGTAATCGTAATTAATAAATAAATAATGAACGTCCAGAGAATTTCCTCGCCTGGGAATTCCTCGGGATAGCAAAATCATAGATTTCATCATCTATATTGTTATCATCAGCATTCTTGTTATTATCATTATTACTAGTATTTATCATTTTAGCTTGGAGAATCATTTCATCGTTGTGAGCTCCCTGAAGGCAAGACCCTTGTTTCTGCTTCTCTTTATATCCCTAGCGATAAGGCACACATTAGGTACTTAATAAATGCTTATTGACTGTAGTAGTTGCCTGATGACAACTCTTTCTGCTCCTTGAGGACTGACAACTAACTGATCTGTGGCTTTTTAGTCTAAAAGAGCTGCCAGGGGCTCAGAGGTCAGGTGACTAGCCCAGAGTCACACAGCCAGTATGTATAAGAGGTGAGACTTGAACCCAGGCCTCAGGGACTCCAAAGCCAACATTCTATAGACATTATACCACATCGCCTCTCATAGTCATCATCGTTCTTTTAGAAATTATAGCCATTTCCCTGCCCTTGAGTGAGGGAAAATCTTTCTCCACGTCTCTGTCTCTCTGTGTCTATCTCTCTGTGTGTGTCTCTCTCTCATTTTCTGGGGAACACCTGCCACACGCCATGCCTGGTCCCTGGATTCTGATTCCCTTCTGTTCTAATAGAGAAGTGGGCAAGTCCTCAGTTCAGCAGTTACTTTCAAGGAAGGACTTTTGGGGAACTAAGAGGAGAAACAAGGAAAAGAAAGAGAAAGAGAGAGAGGAGAGAAGGAAGGAAGAGAAAGAAAAAGAAAGGGAGAAAAGCAAGAGAGAAGGAAGTAAGGAAAGAAAGATAGATAGAAAGGAAGGAAGGAAGGAAGAAAAGAGACGGAAGGAAAGGAAGGAAAGAAAGAGGGAGAAAAAAGAGAAAGGTAATAAGGAAGGAAGAGAAAAAGACAAGGAAAGGAAGAAAAAAGAAAGCGAGAAAGAGAAAGAAAGGGAGAAAAGAAAAGGAAAGAAAAATAGAAGGAAAGAAAGGAAGAAAGAGAGAAAGAGAGAGAGAGAAAGAGAGAAAGAGAGAGAGAGAAAGAGAGAGAGAGAGAAAGAGAGAGAAATGACAATGCTTAGCAATAGCAGAGTTTGCTGAGATCCCAGAGAACAGAGCTGGGTGGGTGGGCCCTTCCTATTTATGTAGCTAAATGGATAAAACCATACATAGACTTGGAGTTGGGAAGTCCTGAGTTCAAATTCCACCTTACACATACTTGGGATCATAGATGAACTGGCCACATTGTTTGAATGCCAAATGTACATTTGCCTAAAAGACTTTTACAGAGAACTCCCACAAGGCAAGCACTCACATGGAAGTCATGGAGTGATCCAAGGACACTCTCGAGGTCTTTCTGAAGAACTTTGGAATTGTCTGTGAGATAGGGGAGCACTGCCATAGGACCGCCCAGCATGGCATGCCCTCTCAGAGAAGGTGCTGTGCTCTATGAGTGAAGCAGAATGTCAGTAGCTCCAAAGAAACACAAAATACACAAATTTAGAGACAACTCCACCCCAAACGTTCACATGGACCATTTGTGCCCAGCCTGCGCCTGAGCCTTCTTATTGGTCTGAGCAGCCACAGTCAGACTGACTGTACCTTAACCAGGACACAGTCATATCATTTTGGTCCTCTTTTAGCAGGAAGGATAATCCACTGTTCCAGAGTAGCTGGTGGCCCTGTGGCCCTGACAGTCAGTGGGCATTTATTAAGCACCTACTATGTATATTTCCGGCACCATACTAAGCTGAGAAATACAAAGAAAAGCAAAAGCATGATCCTAACCAAGGAGCTCCCAGTCTAATGAGGCAGATAAATGTTTGTACATACAAGATACATCCAATGGAAATCAATGGTGATCTCAGAAGAGAGGGACAGGGACAAAGAAAGGCCAAGCTGTGCCTTCACTAGACTCTCTCCACCTCATTCATGTCAGCCCTGTTTCCAAACCTGTAGCCCCCACTCTGCTAAGTTCCTGACAGCTGCAGGGTCCCCTTAATTCTCAGCCCATTTTCTAGAGCAGAGATGACTGACAGGCTGCCAGCCCAATGACTGGTCCTGGCCTCCCCTGCCTTGTCAAGTGACCTGTCCCACCCATTTAATTCATAGAATCTCAGAGGCCAGTCAGGCCAGCCCTAACCCAAGCATGTGTATAGTACCCAAATTCATTCATTCAACAGGCATTTAAATAGCTAGTTTGTGCTGTGAGAGACACTGGAAGAGGTGCTTAAAAAAGGCAAGTTTTTTCTTGCATTGGTCTACTCAGGAATCATGCTCACTCAAGAAAATAGTTTATAAGAGCCATAGAATTAGTTTTTTTTTTTAAATTTAACTTGATTGTTTCCATTAACAAGCATTTATTTTCTTTTTAAAAATATTATTTCATTAAATGTTTCCCAATTACAGTAAAATTTTTTGATATTCATTTTTTAAAATTTTGAGTTCCAAATTCTCTCCCACCCATAGAGAAGGCAAGCAATATGTTGATTATACACATTAAATCATGCAAATTATATTTCCATATTAGCTGTCATGCATTTATTTCCAGCCTTTCTGTAGTAGGAAGGCCGAATTTATGATCTCAAAAAGGAACATATATATATTTGAATGGTTCGAAATCGCAAGGTATATAGAATTCTCTAAGAAGAAGACATCAAGACATTTATTCAGGCCCCAGAGCAACAAATTAGCGAACCAGCCTCCCCATTCCCACATCATGATCACAAGCCTCCAGGCCCAGTAGGTCCGCCTTACAAGAGTAGCCAGGAGGCCACAGAAAAATAAGATGGCATAAATCATATTCACTGGCCTCAAGTCCTCGCTGGAACTCCTGGGTCCACACACCGGTCGGCTCTGCTTTGGCTTCAGCTATAGTTTGTCGCCTCTCCTCGCAGCCAAGCCTCTAGCGTTCTCAAGCCCTGCCTCAACGACCAGAGACCAGAGAGCAGAGACCAATTGGTTCCTGAGTTGGCCCCTCTTAAGTCATTGATCTACGCCCACACAGTTTTCACACCTGATAGGGCTTTGGGCCTGGGGCTTAGCACTTAACAGCTGAAAGTACTTTCAAAATAAACAAAAGCCAAAACTCCTCAAGGGCACCCGTTAAACTAAGCCCATTTTGCCTTACTGGCATACTTTCCCACTCCCTAACTCTAACTGAACAAAGAAAGGGAAAAGCAAAACCTTTATAACAAATATGTATAGTCAAGTAAAACAAATTCTTTTCTTAGCCACATCCCAAAGTCCATATCTCATTCTGTCCCCTGAGTCTGTCCCCTCTCTGTCAGAAGGTGGATGTCCTGTGTTATCACCAGTCCTCTGGAATCAGGGTTGGCCACTGCATCGATCAGAATTCTCAAATCTTTTTTATAATGTTGCTATTGTAGAATTATTTTTGTAGTTCTTCTCACTTCAATCTGCATCAGTTCATGTAAATCTTCCCAGGTTTCTCTGAAACCCACTCCTTCATCATTTCTTTCTATACAGTAGTGTTTCATCACCTTCATACCCCTAACTTGTTTAGCCATTCCCCAGATGATAATAGGCTTCCTCTCCCTAAAAAATAGCTACTCTAAATATTTTCAAACACATGCATCTTTCTTTGAGCTCTTTGGGCCAAGTCACTAGTACAAAGGTTATACACAATAGAATGGCTCTTGAGACACAGCCCCAGTGGCTCAATCCAGAATAAATCACAGAATTTAAGGACAGATGGTAATTTAGAGGTTACTTCTCCCAAACCTTTCATTCTATAAATGAAGAAATGGACACAGCATTTGCCCACAATTAATTGCTAGTAATCAGGAGAACCAGCATTCAGTATAGTACAGAAAGAAAATGCCAGAGGACCTGGGTTCAAATCGTGCCATTTACCTAGGTAACCTTGGGCAAGTCACTTACCTGGGTCTCAGTTTCCTTATCTGTAAACTGAGGAAATCAGAATAGATGGTCTCTGAGGATCCTCTCGGTTCTTGTTCTGTGATTCTATGTGTAACATTATATAAACAGCTTAACTCCCCAGGCCTGTTTCCTTTTCCGTAATAATTTTTTAAAATATTTATTTTCCCCCAATTACATGTTAAAATTAAAATGCTTAACATTTTTTTAAAGTATGAGTTCCAAATTCTAACCCTCCCTCCCTTCCTCACCTTGTCAATCCCTGAGATGGCAAGCCATGATATAGGCCATACATGTGCAGTCATGCAAAACATTTCCGTGTAAAAAATGAAAAAAGGACTATAAGAAAGTGAAAACTAGTATGCGTCAGTCATAATTAATAGCTAGCATTTTTATAGCATTTTGAGCTTTGCCTACATAGAGATGTTATCTGATGTGGTGTTCACCACAACCCTGCTGCTATCATTATCCTCATTTTACTGATGAAGAAACTGAGGCAGACAGAAGATAAGTTGCCCAGGGTCACACGCTAGTAAGTGTCTAAGACTGGATTTGAACTCAGAACTTCCTAGCTCCAGGCCCAGCGCTCTGTCACCACAACCCCAGCGGGTGAACCAGACTCTGAGGTCCTTCCCAGCTCTGGATCTGTGATCCCCTTGGGGTGACCTAAGGGGAACATGAGCACTGCTTCTGAGTATTTGGAAAGCTGCCACATGGCAGAGGGATCGGACTTTGTTCTGCTTGGAGCTAAAAGGAGAATTAGGGGCAAAGATGAGAAAAGGCAGAAGGGGCGGGAAAAGGCAATTAGGACATGGTGGGCACAGGAAGGGTGAGGAAGGACTGAAGTGAGCAGGGGAGGGGGATTCTGGAGACCAGCTGGAGAAACAACTGAAATGGCGGGAGGCGGGGGGCAGCAGCAAAGGCAGGCTTAGTGATAATGTAATTCCAGTGAAATGACTGAGAAATTCCCTTGACCAGGCCAAGCCTTCATGTGCTCAGACCGGCAACGTCTCAGAAGTACGCTGTGAAGGAATGCTCCTTCTTAGGATCCGAGGATTGTTAGACCGTGACCTGGCAGTGACCTCAGAGGCCTCATTTTACACATCAAGAAACTGAGGCATGAGAGATGAGGTGTCTTGTGCCCAAGGGCACAAGGCTGTTGGTGGCATAGTCAGATTGCCAGGCCTAGAATCAGGAAGACCTGAGTCCAGGAGGGACCTTAGAGTCTGATCGAACACTCTTATTTTATAGAGGATGGAAATTCCCAGAGAAGGGAAAGGACTTAGCCCATTAAGTATCAGAACCAGAGCTGCAGCCTGTCTTCTAACTCTCAAATCCGGCACGTTCTTTTGACTTGATTTCCCCCTCCCCGCCCAGGTCATCATTAACCCCAATTACGAAGTGGCCGAATCAGACTACAGCAACAATGTCATGAAGTGCCGGACCCGCTATGACGGACATCGCATCTGGATGTACAACTGCCACATCGGTGAGTCAAGGGGGCAGGCTGGGAGGCAAGGCACCCCCTGGAGCTCCCTCCCCATCTCCTCCTGGACCTGCTTGGCTTCCTTCTCCCTCTGGGAAGCTCAGTCTACTTCCTCAGGGAGCCAACGTCATCTTGTTGATTCTAGTAGCGGGCTCAGGCGAGGGCTCAAACTGCTTTTCTGGGACGGGGAAGGAAGCTGTGGACACTGGGCCTGGGCTGAGGCCACATTTTCACACCCAGCCTTGTCTGGCAGAAGCAGGGCACACAAAACTGACCCCAGAGCTATTTTAAGGGCTGGGCAGAGGCCACCCAACTCATTGCTCTTGTGACCACGAAATTGTAGGAGACTGGTTTAACAACCACTTCGTTGCATGTTGTCTGGCCCACTTGGCTGCCCTGTGTGTCAGGCTCATTTTCTGATGTGAACAGAGGAGTGGGGAGCTATTGCTCAACAGCCTTCCTTCCTAGAGTTGATCCAATTCAAGCTTTTATTAAACACCTACTGTGTGCCAAGTATACCTTTCTCCCTGCTTCCTTCCCTATGCTCTTCCTCTTTCAGGCACTCATGTAGTCTTTCCCTTAAGTACTCCTAAAAGATTTTTTTGGGGGGGGGGGGAGGAGAGAAGGGTTGAGCTTCCTCCTTCCCAAATTGACCACTTTTCTGTCTTCTTTTACCCTTCTCTCCCCCCTCCCCCAACAGGTGGATCCTACAGTGAAGAAACAGAGAACAAATTTAATCACTTCACAGGACTCACAAATAACCTGCTCCCCACTCAGTGAAGAGTCAGTCTTGGACCCCCCTTGGACCCCCCTGCCCTAGGGCCTCACTGCACTGGTCTCCCTGGGACCTTCCCTAACCACTGCACCAGCACAGCTCAGATGGATGCCCGTACTCCCTCCCCTGACTCCCTGACAAACGCCTTGGGTGTCTGCAGTGAGGCCTAGGACCTGTCTTGGCCTGGTCTCATACGCTCAAGATTCAGAAGGACCTTACAGATCTAGCCCAACCCCCTCATTTTACAAGTGAGGCAACTATAGCCCAAAGAGGGGTTGACGCTCGCCCAAGGTCACACAGCCCGTGTTCTAACCCAGTTGTTTCCACTCAACTGCTTCCTTCTGCCCAAAACATACCTGATATTTGAACCCTTTTCTTTTCCTCTACCTCCCCTGGTACATGGGAATTAGCAGGGCAATTGCCACAGAGACGTGCAGTGTTAGGAGGTCAGGGGAGGGCAAGGTGGTGCCCACCACGATGCAGGGGGAAATGGTTACCTTCTCCCTAGTGAGCTGATCCTGTCCTTGGGCCCCAGGGGTGCAGCTGCCCACTCAGGATAGAAACCCAGCTGGCCAAAGCAGGGAGGGGTGCTATCTAAGGAACACAGGGTCTCAGGTTCCTGGAGACTTTGTGACTCCAGATGCTCCCTGCCCCTTTCTTCATATCTTTTGTCAGATGGAGATTAGCAACCTCTCCACATAGGTCTCCAGCTCCCCAGGACCACGGTTTGAAGCCGCATTTCAAGACCAGTACTGGTTCATCCCCTATCCCTGGTCCCCTCCCCTTCTCCACCAGCTTCCCTTTGGTGGAAATCCATCCAGAGAGCAGGCAGCCTGCTTCCCATAAGCCCTTTCCAAAGCATCTTCTTAATCTCCAAGTCTCTACGCTGCTACATCCCTAGATATCCCATGCTACAGATTTAGCCAAAGCAATGCATGCCTGTGTCTTCAGCTCCAAAATCAAGTCTGTATAAGCCTCCATTTGCAAAATCACCACCCAGGATTGGGAAATTCTTTCTCCATCGTAATCCATGCAGCCCAGAGCTATATATACATTTCAAGAAACCCCTGGTGGTGCGGTCACTGAAAAAGCTTGCCTGTCTTGCCTTCAAGTCAGAGGCCAATTGCAGGGCTATGGCAGTGGTCAGGCTCCCCAAGAGCCCTCCAAAGTCTGGTTGATTTCATCCAGGCTAGTCCTCCAGAGTCTGGTTGATTTCACCCAGGCTAGTCCTCCAGAGTCTGGTTGATTTCACCCAGGCTAGTCCTCCAGAGTCTGGTTGATTTCACCCAGGCTAGTCCTCCAGAGTCTGGTTGATTTCACCCAGGCTAGTCCTCCAGAATCTGGCTGATTTCACCCAGGCTAGTCCTTAAAAATGTAGCTGATTTCACTCAGCACCAACTAGTCCTCTACAGTCTAGCTGATTTCACTCAGCACCAACTAGTCCTCCACAGTCTAGCTGATTTCACCCAGAATAGTTCTCTAAAGTCTAGTTGATTTCATCCAGGATGGATCCAGTGACCTCTCACTCCACTCAGCCTTCCATCTTTCCCACCACTCACAGGTGCTACCTGTATATATTTCTGATCAGGGGACTGGGAGAGTGTATGCTTTTTTTTCTATTTTATTTTAAGAATACCAATTTTACATTGTATTTGCATGTTATGTCCAAAACCAAATGTAATGATATTTAATATGGGCATCTGGGCCCTTGGAAGCACAGCCATACAGAAAGAACTGAAGCCAAACCCACCTGTGTAAGTGCCTTTGCCACCACCACCATCACTACCACCACCATCATCATCCCGCTGGGCTGACCTGAATGACTGGTGCTATAAACAAATTCCTGGGTGGGAGGACACTCACCAGGTGCTGCAGGTCATCACAGATGTTTACATATACTTGAATCACAGGTGTTTTTTCCCAGAATAAAAGGTTACCATTATATACAATGTGTGTGGTTCCATTGGGTAGCATGTGTGACCAAGTGCACCGGATCTTGTCTTTTCACAGAATCACAGAGTTGGCAGAGACCGCAGGAGCCATCTGGTCCCATGAGAATCCTCCTACACCATGCCCCAAAAGTAGTCATTCAGCCTTAGCTTGAAGACCTCCAGGAAAAACCCCGCCCCAACTCCCCCATCCCCTCTTCCAAGCAAGCTCAACACACTTTGAAAGAAACAGAAAATGCCATTCACTCTCTAGGGCACCTATGACATCAGCAACATTGAGCCCCAGGGTTATCTTGCTGAAAATGTTTCCCTCTAGCTCTAAATCCTGTGGTCTTATGGCTTCCTCCTCCAACATAGCATTCAGCATACAGTAGGTTCTTCATACATGTTTGCTGCATGAATGAATCTCAGAGCTGGAAGGGACCCCAGAAGTCCAAACCCACGCCGAAAAATAATCCCCTCCAGAAGAGCCTGGATCTCTTACATGCTACCTGTGTGACTTTGGTCATGTCACTGGACTGCTCTGGGACTCAGTTTCCCCATCTTTCAAATGAGGGACTTAGACCAGGTAGCCTCTGAAGTCCCTTCTGGCCCTAGATCTGGGCTCCTTTCTATGATTCCGAGTGATCCAGCCTTTGCCTGTGGACCTCCCGTGAGGGAGAGCCCATCACTGCCCGAGGGGACCACTCTCACTGTTCAGAAATTCTTCCTGACATCAAGCCCAAACTGGTGTTTTTTCTACTTGTCCACATTGGGTCTGGTTCTGCCCTCCAAGGCCAAGCAGAACAAGATTTACCCCTCCTCCACACGAGAGCCTTGGTGACACATGGAGACAGCTCTCATGCTGGCTGCTGCAGACAAGGACATAACCACCTCCACTCTCAAGGGGCTTACATTCTAATGGGGGAAATGAGGACATGCATACAAGGTCCCCCGGGAAGGGGCTGGACCTCATGATATATAAGCTATCTTCTGGGTCTAGAATCCTTTGACAACCTCCCCCCCACCCCCCGCCTTCCCTCATTTGGCAGATGAGGAAACTGAGGCCCAGTGAAGGGACATGCTCAAGTCAACCACAGTGAATTATCAAGCATTTATTAAGCCCTTACTATATGCCAGGTGTTGTGATAAGCCCTGGAGATAAAGAGAAAGACAAAAGCAATACTTGCCCTCAGGGACCGCACATTCTTCACAGAAGTCACACCAAGACAGTACACAGGAAGAGCTTAATACATGCTTTATTTTCTTTTTCTTCCTTCATTCCTTTTTTTTCCTGTCTTTCTCCTCTCTTCCTCCTCCTCCTCTCCCTCCTTCTCTTCCTCCTCCTCTTTCTCTCTCCCTCCCTCTCTCTCTCTCTCTCTCTCACACACACACACACACACACACACACACACATACTCCATCTATTTCTCTAGAATCAAAAGGAATCGAGTTCATATTTCAAATTCTGACTGTCCCTTATTACCCGTGTAACCTTGGGCAAGTAACTTCATGTCTCTGTGCCTCAGTTTCCTTAGCTGTCGAATGAGAGGGTTAGACTCTAAGGCCTCCAAGGACACTTCCAGATCTAAATCTACGATGCTATAGTCCTCATTCCTGCATCCGGCTCTTTCCAAATAATCTTAGGGATCCATGACCATCTGATCAAACTCCCTTATTTTATAGAGAAACTGAGGCCGGGGGGGGGCATCAGTGAATGACTCAGGATCTTGTGGCTACTAAACAGTAGAGGTGGCATTCAAAGCCCAGTCACCTGACTCCCACTAGGCATTACTGCCTCCCACTACATGGTCAAGCAATACGGTATAGTAGAAAGAGGACCAGGTCTGAAGTCCCAGGACTGAAGACTGTCTCTGACATTTACTGTGACATTGGGTAAGCTGCTTCAACTCTCTGTGCCTCCATCTCTGTAACTCAGTGGCCTCTGAGGTCCCTTCCAGGTATGCATCTATGACCCCTCAGATGGGCTCTGAAGGATTAGGAATAGTGCTTCTCTGCAGTACTTGGCACATTGTAGGCACTTAATCAATGTTTGATCTATTACTAAGACAGCTGGGCCCAGAACTAGGTGGCATTAATCCAGCCACACTGTCCAGGTCCCTCTGTGACTGATGTCACTCCAACAGAATGTCTCTGTGCAAACTCAATTGACCTTCTGGGACCTCAAACCCATGACCTCTGCCTCAGCTGCACATACATTGGTCTCACCAAACAAGAGAACCAGCTTTCAAGGAGTGATAAGAATCCTATCTATTGTCCCTCAGCAAAGACCATTCCCTGCTCTTCCATTTTTTTTCTTGAGGTATCTATTTCAAGGGCTTATGGTGGTTGTAGCATACTACTAACAAAACCAAAGAGGAAGTGGAAATATGGCAGCCAGATTAGGTGCTCTAAGATCCCTTCCCACTCTCAGCTCTAAGGTCTTATATGTGATCCTTGTGTATGGAGATGAGCCAGCCACACGGTGAGCATTTAAGGTAACAGAGGACAGCTCCAAAGCATTTCTGGTCTATTTCAATGGATCAATGATGTCAATATTAGTGCCATCTACATTTCTCCTAAACCCTTTCCAGAGGATGGACTCACCATGCTGGGAGGCTTTCAGTGTTTCATGGGTATGAGGGAGCTACGTCATGTGATGGTGAGATAGGTCTGGAGTCAGAGCCTGCCCTGGGTGGTCAAACTCTGCCACTGGCCCTCTTTGAAATCTTGGTCATCATCTCCCTGGACCTGTTTCCTCACCTGTAAAGTAGGGGGTTAGATACCCAGCTATAAGTCTGTGATCATGCTTTTGGCATGACCTGCCCATCTCTCTTTTCTTTAAATAATTTTCATTCATAGCTTTAGTTTTTTTCATCACCTACATTTTTCATTGTATCCCTCTTCCCTCCCCTTCCCATAATGCCACTGCCCATAAGAGAAAAAAAAAATGTCATTAGCAGTCTTTAATCTTCAAACACACTAATGACTTCAGATTATAACAAGTTATGACAGCATCACTAGTCATTAAATAATCTTGTTTAAATGTGTGTACTGAAGATCCACACAAGGTTAAGACTTTGTGTTCTTCTTTGGAGACATCTAACCATCACAATGAAAAGGCCTGACATCATATGCAGAGCTCTGCACCTGTAGTCCTCCACCTCTGCAGAGAGGATGGGGAGGGGGATCATTTCTTTTTTCAGTCTTACAGGTCAAAAGCTGACCCTTAGGCCTAACCCTAACATAGGTCATCACGAGTAACACATTACCACCTACTTTGCTCTTCTAAGTATCACTCCATTGCCTGACACATAGCAGGCTCTTAATGTTTAAATGATTGAATTATTTACAATTTTGATTCTTTGAAGATGGTGTTCTACGATCCACAGCCATACAGCAATAGCCAAATTATTGACTTAAAAGATTTTTTTGGTCATGTCGCAGCTTGGGGTCGCTGAAGGAGCTGTTTCTTAAGCTATCATGTGGTACTATACCTACCACTATACATGGTGGGACAAGCATGAGAAAGCTGGGAAGAGCTATCACCTGCCCAGGTAAAACTAGCCATCTCACAGCATAATGTCATGGACTTAGAGTCAGGAACACCTGGGTTCAAATCCTACCTCAGATACTTCCTAGCTGGGACACCCTGAAATTTACTTGAGCCCTATGCTCCAGTTGTCATGGGATTTGTCATTTTCATATTAATTGATATGTGTAATAATGATACTACTTAGATTTGCTGGAGCTTCCCTATTTTCCAGGAGACCCTAACCTGAGAGCTGCGATCACAACAGACATGCTACAGCAGAAATCCATCAAATCCGAATCCCCTGACGTGCTAACAATCCCCATGCTTGTAACCAACAAGTGAACTGAACTGGGTGCTTCACTCCTGTTCCTGCTAAGCTGACTCTGGTTCTGTGCCCCACTGAATGATCACAAGGCTCAATGACCCTTAATGATTTGAATAATTTGGAGACTGTTCACATGGGACTCAACAGTCTCCAAGAATGCCTGTGTTGTGGTTCAGTCTTTTGTGTGTTATGGTCCAGACTTTTTATGATTTTCGTGCTTAAAAGCCCTACCCCTGCCATAAGCAGGCAAGCCCCCCTTCTCAGGAAAGTAGACTTTGCTTGCAAGCTATTTTCCTCACTCTGAAATTAAACTTTTGTTTGATTTCTGACTCACCTGTCTCTGGCCTGCTTTGTTCGGCTCCAGTCATTCATAGCTTTGAGACCAGTCTGGTCTAGATGAAATTTAAAATTCTTTTGTCAGGGACAATAACACCACCCACTTGTAGGGGGATCAAATATTTCAGGGAAGGTAGAGCAGAAAGGGACTTCAACCTCATCAGACACAATTAGGACTTTTGCTTTCCATGTGGAAGCAGCCCCTTGACAGCCCACACGGACATTCCACATTTAAGGAGAACCTCATGGAGCCTCCAACCCAGCTGACCAGTCATTGTGTCAGAGGCAGAAAGAGGTAGGACACTGACTCATACTCTTCTGTTAAAGGAGAATAGGAAGAGGAGGAAGACCCAATGAAGGGCCCTGATTCCAGGCAGAAATACCTCCAGGCCCAGTCCCAGCCTCCCCTCTTCCCCCTCCCCCTCTTCCAACCCGGTCCTTAAGCCATCCAGCAGGGAACCAGCCAGGACTGGTGGACAACACCCCCGATGTCCTGTGGGGAGAATGGCCCATTTATCATGGATGGGGCAGCATCAAAGAAAAGACATTAGTACAACTTTTATCCAGGCCATTTTTAATTTTCTTCTTAACATCTAAAAATACACTCAAGGCCATCAGACCCTTGGTTGGCGACCTTTCAGTGATGGCTGTTGGCTAGAGCCGGTCATTGGGCCTGGTGGAAGGGGGGCCAGCCCCCAGAGCCCTGGAGCTTGGGTCCTAGGCTGCTCTGCTGGGAAGCATGGTGACTTAAGGCTGGGCAAAGGACTCAGCCTTCGCCTGTTCTCTATACTTCTTCTGGAGGCCCAGGGCCCGGGCCACTAGCCTCCGGGCCACAGCTATGCTGGTCTGTGGCCGTTCCTTGGGCAAATGCAGGAGCTCTGAAAGCAATGGTGAGAGCGCCATCTTTTCGTAGGCTGAACCACAGCATTCCGAGATCCTTGGGAGATCCTCCTGTGGAGGCTCCGAGCCTGATCCTCACTCCTAGACTGGAATAAAACCCTTCTCTCTCTCTCAATTTCCCTGCCTGTAAAATGAGGCTTTTAAAAAACAAATATTCATAACTCATTTCTAAAACTTTTTCCCCTTAAAACATCTTCTCTTCTGTATCCCTGGCACTTAGCGCAGCGCCAGACATATAAGCACTTAATAAATGGTGACTAACATCATCATTCCCATTTTACAGAGGAGGAACCAAGGCCCACAGACACAAAGCCACTTCCCCAAGCACATACAGTTCAGGAAGCGTCCCCCCCATCCCCTGGGCTGACAGTCAGGACCATGACCCGCCAAAGGCTCTCAGAATCCCAGGCTAGGCCTCAATGATGGTGCTCAGATTTGCCCCATCTTGTCATTAAGGGCTCAGCAGGAAGCAAAGAGAGAACCAGGGGTGACTCCCAAAGGATCTGGGGGTGGAAGGCCTACTTTGTGGCAGCTCTCCCTGTGCTCTGTGTTTTCTACCCCCAACCCCAGAGAAGATCACGCAGCTCCCACAGCATCTTGGGCCTCAGAGCCCAAAGGGCATCCAGCCAGATCTGGCCCAAGGCCCCAAGGCCCAGAGAGGCCAGGTTACTTGATGGGTGTTACACAGTTGGTAAGAAAAGTGAATCCTCACACTGCAAACCCAGTACTCCGAATACTGCCCCACTTCTGCCCCTAATGATTTTATAACACTTAACAAATATTATCTCATTTGCTTCTCACAATAACTCTGAGAGACAGATGGTTTCTTACTTGGACGCTGGAGGGCTTTGAGCTTGGACTGTCTGGCTCCCTGAGTGAGGGGACGGATCTTTAGTTCTGAGAAATCCCTGATCAAGGCTTCGTTGGCTGTAGAGAGAGAACACACCTGGGTGTCACCAAGCTCCTTCCTGGCCTTCCCTCGAGTGAGGCCTCACCTAGGGGCCTGGCAAGGTGTGAGGTGCACCAAACACAGGCTCATTACCTGATGCCAGGCAAGAAAAGATGCCTAAAGCATGAGTGTCATCCACCCACTGGATCTTGAACCCCTTCTCCCTAGGAAGAAGACATGTCAGAGTTAAGAAAATGCCACAGGACAAAAGCTTTCTCTCTCAAAACCTCCCAGGAAACCTCCCTCCCTGCTCCACTTCCCAAACACGGCCCATTCTCTACTGTGTGATCTCCCCAAACATATCACTTGATTTCTCAAATCCTCAGTTTCCTCCTCTGTAAATTGGGTTTCATAACAGCACTCACTTCCCAGGGCTGATGTGAGGACAAATGAGACGGTATTTGTAAAGTGCTTTGCAAACTTTAAATAATTATGCAGATGAGAATTATTGGTGTCATTATTACTGGGGAGGAATCACAAATTCAGAGTGGGAAGGTATGTGAGAGGTCCCTGAGATCATTTTACAGATGAGGAAAAAAAATGTCCAAAGACCAGAGGATCACAGAGCTGGAGCTGGCTCCCTCATTCCAAAGATGGGGAAACCAAGGCTGAGTGAAATGGCTTCACAGGATCATGGGTCTAGGCTGGCAGAGACCTCAGAGGTCACACCATCCACCCCCTCCTCTTACAGATGAGGAAACAGAGACCTAGGGTGCCTGTCATAGCCCTAGTCGGTACCAGAGGCAGCATCTGAACCCAGGTCCCCTCAGATCCTAGACCCTGCCCCCAGAATACCACCAAGCCACTCTCCCACAGGGAGCAATGACAGGCCCACACCTGGCCCCCTGCCAGCCCCAGTCTCACACAGAGCTGGCCAGCTTCACCTTTGCAATGATGGGGATTGAGGCCAGTAGGAGCAGAGGACAAGAGGGAGTCACCCTTTGGGGACGATGACGCCAGGGCAGGGCGTCCAGAGTTGCCACACCGACTCCTTCTCTCACCAGCCCAAACCCCCAGCGGCCCCGGCTGCTCTCATCCACTCACTGAAATTCCGAAAATGCCTCCAGGAGGTCCTCTGTCTTCAAGGAGGGCTTAAAGTCATAGATTTCCACCACATGGCCAAAGCCGTTCTCCCCCCAGGACTGGTTATCCTCCAGGTAGCAGCTGTCCAGGTGGATCTTCTCAATCTGAATCTCTCGGTCAGCCACGTTGTCCATGATCTGGGAACAGGCCAGAGGGGGAGAGTCTTTGGGGAGGCCTGTACGAGACAAGGGGGCCAGTGGAGCCTACAAAGTGGCGCCTGGGGGGAGCCCGAAGTGCCCCTCGATAAGCAGGCAGAGAATGGGGGCAGGGCTCAAACCCTGGTTCTGTCACTGAGTAGCTATGCGTGTGTAGGTATGTGTAGGGGTGAGTTAGCGTGCATATGTGAATGTGTACGCAAGCAGGCAGGGGGGAGTGAGCACATATGTGAGTGCTGTATGTGCATGTAGGCATGTTTATACATGTGCAGGCATGTATGCGTATATACACATGTGTGTGTGCACATGGTGGGTATCACATGTACTTCACATGAGTGTGGTGTAATATGTCTTATATGCATGCGTGAGTGCACATGTAGTGGGGACACATGCCCATCGTGTGTATGTGACTATGTCTGTGTAGTGTTACAAATGTGCACAGCGTGTGTATGTGCCTGTGGACATGCACACGTCTGTAGACTAGTCTGGACTTACAGTTGTGAGGCTCCCTGTGTGGTCACTTCCTCCATGAAGGCAAATCCACAATGACTCTGCTGCTGGGCGTCAGAGGGAGTGGCGCAGTGGCACCTGCTGGTGTGTGTGTGCGTGTGTGTGTGTGTGTGTGTGTGTGTGTGTGTGTGAGGTGAGACATGGCCCAGGATCTTCCTGGCTCCAAGGCTGGCCCCGCCCACTACACCACTCTGCCCCTCTCTGGGTAGCCTGCAGACAAATCCCTTCTGGGCTCTGGCTCTCAGTTCTCCCCACTGGGCTTGGACCTGCTGACCTTTCAAGTCCCTTGTGACGTTCCTATGACCCTAGGAAAGAATATGAGAGGCCACGGCCCTGTGGGGCACAGGGAGCAGGGGAGGGTGCAGAACAAACTCAGGCCATTGAGTCAGGGGCCCTGGGCTCCCAGCCATCCTTTGGCAGCACTGCCTATGTAGCTCTGGGCCTCAGGGGGCAGGAGGCTCTTCCCGTTCTAAATATGTCACACCAAAATATCTCTGGGGGTTTCTGGATGCGATTTCTTACAGTTATGGAGGGAGTGGTTTTTTTTTCTGGTGGGTTAGGAGGAAGGGGCTAATGATGAGATCCTTCCCCAGCATGGGGGTAAAATGAGAGCTGGGTTGGGGAGCAAGAGACTTGGGGGCCACTCCAACTGTCCCAACTGGGCAAGTCACGAAACCCTTTCAGGTCTCAAGTTTCCCTATCTTTAAAATGGGAATGAATGTCACCTGTTCCACCCTAGCTTCTTCCCTAGCTCACCCAGGTAGGTGGCATCATGGAGTCAGGAAAGCTTGAGTTCAAATCTGGCCTCAGATACTTCCTAGCTGTGTGACCCTGGCCAAGTCAGTTAACTGACATCTGCCTCAATTTCTCTTTCATCCACATCCCTAGAAACATGGCTGTATGGAGGCTTTTGGACACAGCCCTTCCCAGCACTGATATGCAGCCGCCTATGGCCTCTAATGCCCTGCCCCCTCTTCCCAGCCACCTTTTCTATGGTCTCCCATCTCAGGACCTAAGGGACCTGTTACCTCCTGTATCAGCTCATTAGACTCCTCCTCTGAGGAGCTGCCAGCTTCTTCCTCCTGGACACTCTTCACTGGGAGGGTCTTCCTCCTATCCTCTAAAGAGATCTGAAGATTGGAGATGGTCTGATCCTTTGCTTCCTGGCAGTCTGCCTCCTGTGCCTGGTTCTTGGAGCCAGGGGGATCCAGCTCATCTGAGTCCGGCTTAGCCTCACCTGGGGCCATTTGGTTCTGGTCTTTTAAATCTCCTGCCACTCCAGGCACTGCCTGATCAGGAAGTCTGGGGTTGGGGTCGGACACGGGGTCAGGGTCAGGGCCCTGGTCCTCACTGCCAACATCTCTGGGTTCTTCTGGGATCTTTCCGACTGGGTTCCCATGCCCATCCCCAATATTTGCCTCTAATGGCAGTAGGTCAGGAGCTTGCTCAGACTTCCTGCGTAGTGCCCGAGGCACATACAGGGCCTGGTCGGGTTTGCGGCCGCTCTGCCTCCGGACCTGCCGCGGAGCCCGGGGTCCAGAGGCTGGTTCCTGGGCTAAGCCGGGCCGGGGCCTTCGAGACTTGCCCTGGCGGCCAGGGATCGGGTGGGAAGGAAAGTAGTTATCCAAATTCGGTAACCTAGAAGCAAAGCGGGAGAAGAGGTGTTCTAGTGGCCACAGGTCAGTCTAACAATAATTCTCATTCTGTAGCATTTGAGGGAAAAGAGCCCTGAGCTTCAAGAAGGGAAGGCAGTCTTGTTCTCATTTTACGGACGAAAAAACGAAAGCCTGGAGAGGTGACGTAATAGAGGATTACAGGACCACAGATTGGGAGCTGACGGGACCTTAGGGGTCTTTAAGTCCAAACTCCTCCTTTTACAGATGAGGAAACTGAGGCACAGAAAGCTGACGTCACTTGCCAGAAGCCACAGAGACAGTGAGCGGCAAAGCCAGGGATCAAAGCCGAGTCTTCTGACTCGCAGCCTGTGCCCTTGCCCAGGGCCACGCGGCCGACACATGTCAGACTGGCTATGCTGAGTTTTCTGATGGCAAGGCCAGCAGCCTTTATTGTTTACAAAGCCAATGTGGGGCCTGATTCGATAAGAGGGAGGCTCAAGCCCGTGGCAGGGGCTATGTCCCAAAGGGTCCCCGGCTCCTAGGCCCCTAAATGAGTTCTCCATTTAGAAGCTGGAGAGCTGATCCCAGAGTTCACCAGTGGAGTGGGAGAGGCCACGTTCCTCCAGGATTTCAGCCCTGGGGAGCTAGCCTTCGCACCTGGAGTCCAGGTGACAGATGACCGTCCTCCTCCTCGGGCCCTCCCCAACCGAGAAGCTGCTCAGGAGCTTGAAGTTCTCGGCAGTCCGGTGAATCAAGTACCGAAGGCGACTTGAGAGGGGTGGGAAGAGAAGCACTCTGTGGGAGGGAAGCATGAGGGAGTGAGTCAGGCTGGCCCCGGTCCCTGGGGGGTGGGAGGGGATCAAGGTGGCTTCCCCCAGGGCACTGAGAACCCCTCCAAGGAGCAAAACCACCTACTCAGCCCACACTGAAGGGGGACTGGAAAGGAAGGAGGAAGAGCCCCCCCCCACTCCTCTCCCACCCCACTTTCTGCTCCTTTACAGTCTCCTAACTAGCCCCACACTTCAAATCCCATTTAGAACCAACCCGCCAAGGTACCGGGGCTTTGCAGGGATCATCTTCATCTAGCCTGGTGCTTCCACCCCCAGCCCCTTCTTACTCTGGGGACACCAGCCAAATTAACAGTGCTACTGCCACACAAAAGTCCCTCTAGGTCTACCCACTATCTAGGTATCTGCCCAGACACATTCCAGTCTCCATCTCTGCCATTTCCCCCATTAGAATGTAAGTTCCTTGGGGGCAGGAACTATCTCACCTTTCTATTTGCATTTCCAATGCCTAGTAATATGCCTGGCACACAGCAGGTGCTTACCAATGCCTTTTCATTCATTCATGCATTCATTCATTCAGGCAACTTTTAGAGCATAATTTCCAGGGGCATAGCTTCAAGGAAGAAGGAGGTGACAGTCTCACTGGCATCTGCCCAAATCTGGAGTACTAAGCTCAGTCCTGGGCACCACACTGTAGGGAGGCCAGGACCATGTAGGATCTTTAGTCCGTGTCATCTGGTGGCTACTTGAAGGAACTTAGGAGATTCAGCGAGGAGAAGAAGAGCCTCAGGAGCTGCAAGGGCCACCTTCACATCCCTGAAGGCCTCTTCTATGGACCAGGGCTAAGCCTTGTCCTGCTTGGCCCTAAGGGCAGACCCAGCAGCACTGCAGGGCTGGCTGGGAGGTGGTGGCCTCCCCACTTCAAAGGTCCTCACACAGAGGCCGTGAGATCACTTATCAGGACCGGACAGCCTTCGAGGTCCCTCCGACCCTCAGATTCTGAGACACTGGGCCACTGGAGCCCTCATTTCCACATGGAAAAGAAGTGCTAATACCAGGGGAGGGAGGAGGGCAGAGCCAAGAAGACCTGGTTCCCGTCCCGCTCTGACACTCAGCAGCACAGATCTGGAACAAGAAGGGACCTCTAGATGTCATCTAGTCCAACCCTTCATTTTGTCAATGAGGAAACTGAGGCCCAGAGGAGACTGAGATCGGAACCCAGGTCTTCTGGCTCCAAGGTCAGTTCCTCTTCTTGAGCAAGCCTTTGCTTTTTTGAACCTCCATCCCACCATCAGTAAGATGGGCATAACAATGACTAGGCTAGCCACCTCCCAGGGCTGCTGAGGAAGAGGAGAGCAGAGGACCTGGGATCTTTCCAAGGAGCTGGGGCACTAGCCTATCATTGACTCAGACCCAGGAGGGCCCTCAGAGGTTGTCTAGTCTATGCCCCTCATGTTACAGACAAGGAAACCGAAGCTGAGATGGCCAAGATATCTGGCCAAGGTCACAGCGAGGCTCAGAAAGCACCTGCGCAAGGGCTGGCACTCCCAATACCAGAGTCTGTCCGCGGCACCATGCAGTATGCACAAGTTATCTCAGCTGGAGAGGATCAGAGAGCTACCTCATGTGATATCTTCACTTATCAAATGAGCCAAGCCAGGCCCTGACAAGAGAAAGGGCTTGCCTGTGGTCTCGAGACTCATCGGTGGCAGAGGAAAGCTGGAGATGAGAGGGGCCAAGCCTGTCGAGACCTGGGCTCAGCTTGCTCATGGTCAGCACAGGGCACTGAGAACACTAGTGATTCATTCGGATCAGGCTTTGCAGTCAACAGCAGAGGCAGCTGGGGCTGGAATCATGAAGGCTGGGGTTTAAATCCTACCCCAGACACAGGTTAGCTGTGGGTCCCTGGGCAATTCAATGTCTTGGGCCTCTGTGTGCTCATCCAAGCCTGGCACAAAGGAAGTGCCTGTCGACTGACTATAAAGCAAGGCAGCTGGACTGGATGACGCCCGAGCTCTCATCCAGATCTAAAGTTGTGATCCTATGAGTTCAGATGAACTCATCAATATCTTCGAGACCCCATT
Organism: Phalanger gymnotis; assembly: GCA_028646595.1. Taxonomy (NCBI): domain Eukaryota; kingdom Metazoa; phylum Chordata; class Mammalia; order Diprotodontia; family Phalangeridae; genus Phalanger; species Phalanger gymnotis. The sequence goes on from CM053625.1 coordinate 311,161,799, forward strand.
GGGGGTTTTGTTAGTAGAGATACTGGAGTGGTTTGCCACCTCTTCATTTTACAGATGAGGAAACTGAGGCAAACAGGGAAGTGACTTGCCCAGGGTTATACAACTAGGAAGTGTCTGAGGCTGGATTTGAACTCAGGTCTTCCTGACTCTAGGCCCAGTGCTCTATCCACTGCACCCACCACCTCGCTGCTGACAACGATGATAATACACTCACCCTGCTAGCACGTTAAAGTGTACCAGGCAGTGGGAGTCATCCTGATCCATATCTCACCACTGGGCCCAGAGGGCTCTGGAGGAGAAAGTGAGGCTGGCGACTTTGCACAGCCCTCCCTCACTTCAATCCAGGTCACCTGCATGTGACAGCGTCCCCTCCCTGATGTTATGGTCCTCTTTGAGAACAACAAAAGCCAGGCACTGTGCTGAGCACCTTTTAAAAAATAATTATTATCTTACGTGCTCCTCACCAGAACGCTGAGAGGCAGATGTTATATCCCCCCAGCTTTACAGATGAGGAAACTGAGGCAAACAGGGTGAAGAGACTTGCCCAGGATCACACAGTTAGTCAGTGTCTGAGACTGGATTTGAACTCATGTTGTCCTGACTTAGGTCCAGTGCTCTCTCCACCGTGCCCCTGAAAATATACTGCTTTTAAGTCGGCCAAGCACTTTGTGGAAATTATCTCATTTGATAAGGGAATTAGAGATTGATTGTCCAATCAGTCAGTTAGTCCATTAACAAGCATCTACAAAGCACCTACTATGTGCCAGGCATTCTGCTAAGTGCTGGGGGTACAAAGAAAAGTCCCTGCCCTCAAAAAGGTTACATTATAATGTACATGTACATAAATAATACAAGGTCACTCTCACAGGGCTGTTGCAAGGATCAAATGAGATGTTTGTAAAATGCTGCGTAAATGTCAGCTACTATAATTATAGAATCTCATCCGCACCTTACAACCACCCTGCCAGGTCAGTGCCAGAGGCATTATCGTTACCCCCATTTCAGAGACAAGGACGCTGAGGCTCAGTGAAGTCTAAGTGACTCATGTAGTCACAAAGCTAAGACATGTAAGAGGCAGGATTCGAACCTAGCTCTTCCTGATTCCAAGGCCAACACTCCATCTATGGGCAAAGATGGTCAAGGTTCTTGACCCTGATCCTTCTCTGGGCCAAGGTTTCCTTTTATTTAATGTGGCCACAGATTACACCTTCTTAACTGTAGCTAATCACTTCCTACAAGTGAACCACTCTAGGTGAGAGGAATTGGAGGGGTCACTGCAGATACTGCAATTAAGCATCGCTTTGTATGCTGAGAGAGGATTGGATTGGCAACGGTGCCTCACTGGGCTCTCTGCCCCCAAGCTATCTCACCTGGACAGCTGCTTCTGCAGGAGGAATCGGTCCAGTTCCTCCTTGACATGGAGGATAAAGTCATTCTCTGTTGGGGAGAGGACAACACCATCTAGGCTGAGCAGGGCCAGGGTGAACTCTGAGCAGTCCTGCACAAAAGACCAAGAGATTGTAATACCAGACAATGAACTCGAAGATGATGAGAACAAGGATCCAAGCTCTCACTCCCAAGAAGCCCCGGGGGGAAGGAAAGACCATCAGTCCTACTTTACCAAGGAAAAAAAACCTGACATGGGGCAGGTCACTTCACCTCTGGCTTCTCCATCTGTAAAAGGAGATTGATGGCCTCTGAGGTCCCTAAAACTATGATGCCAACATCCTATGACCTCAGTCCAGATCTATATGGAGTATCGCCACCAACAGCTTTGCATACAAAAGCTCCAAGTACCTCCATGCTATAGAACTTACTGGGACCCGGTGGTGAGTTCTGGCCTAGAGGTAGGAGGACTGGGTTTGATGTCTGGCTATATTGCTTGGGAGTAAAGTGGAATTCACCTACGGCACTCCCCCCCAACTGTGGTGACCAAGTGTGTTCATATCCAATGTTACTTGATCCCCCAAATGAATGGGTGAACTAGGCGATGAGAATGTCATTATAGTATTATTAGAGGACTGGGCTTAGAGTCTAAGATCTGAGTTCAAACCCTGGCTGGGTGACTCTGAGCAAGGCACCTAACCTCTATCTGTCTTAAGTTTCCTCAGTTGGGATAGTAACATCACCTACCTCCCAGGACTGCTGTTAAGGATCTAGGGAGGTAATACTTGTAAAAGTGCTTAGCATGCTGCTTGGCACATAGTGAGGGCCTGAAAAATGCTTGTTCCTCCCCTTACCTTGACTGACCCCTACCCAACTAGTGCTGAAGCTAGAGAACTTGGGCTCCCAAATGAGCTTTGCCACTTGGGAGCTATGTGACCTCAGACATGCTGCTTAAACTCCGAGTTTATTCCTCAATAAAATGAAAAGCTTGGAATGCATCAGGCCTTCTTAAACTTTTTCCACTTGTCACCCCTTTCCACATTTTGGCAGCATTCCTTAGTGTGACCACATGTACAATACAAAGTGTGAATGCCATGCCTTAAGAACCAAGGCTGCTGTGAAGCTGGGCCACGTAACACAGGCAACCACTGCCAGAAACACCTTGGATTCTTTACACATTTGATTTTTAATTAACTTTGGTCATTGTGCATTCAGAAACCTGTTACTGTTGCCAAAATTTTCACACCCCTATGAGGGGTTGAGACCCACCGCTTAAGAAGCACCAGACTAGGTGAGCTCTAAGGTCCTCCCCAGCTCTGACATTTCATCTTTTATTCTAACTCTCTGCAGATCTGATATCCGATTGCTTTAATGCCTCCTCTGTAAAATGAGGAATCATAGGAACGTGGATTTGGAACTGGAAGGTACCTTGGAATTCATATCATTCTACCTCTTCATTTGACCAGAGAAGGTAAATGAATTGGGTGGGGTCAGCCAGCTGGGAAGTTTCTGAGACAGGGGATTCTTCCTCTGATTTCAAGCCAATCAATCAGTAAGCTTATGTTAAATGCCAGCTATGTGCCAAGCCCTGTGCAAGGTGCGGGGAGACAGACACACAAAAAAGAAACAATCCCTACTCTCAACACTCTCTTGTAGGAGGCACCATGCATGTATAAACACACAGAAAGACAAGGCAGCTGGGGAGGGATGACACCAGCAGGTGAAGAGACCAGGAAGTGCTTCTTGCAGAAGGTGGTGGGTGCTCTAAGGAAGAGTAGGAACTGCATGTAAGGAAGGAGTGGGGACAGTGCACAGGTGTGAAGGACAAGTTTGCATAGCACTCTACTTACACCCTACCACTAGAGGTCGCTAAGGGGCTTCCCAACTCAGTCTATTTCTTACAATCCAATATTCCAGATTCTGAGACTTCTTCCAACTCTGACATTCTAAAATCTACAGTTTCCTTTGTAAAATGAAATGGCTGGACTGAAGGACCTCTGAGGTCCCCATCGGCTCTGACATTCTGTATTCTAGTAACAATAATGTTAATAATGAGAGAGAGAGAGAGAGAGAGAGAGAGAGACCGAGACCCTCCTGTGATGGTCACAGGACCATCTATTTCCTTTACCTTTATAGAGATGGACAATGGAGGTATCCTTGAACTCCTGCAGGATAACCTCCTCTTGCCATGTGACCCAGAAAATTTCAGTCAGTTTTTTGTATGAGCAATGCCCCCTCCCCCATCTTGTAAATCTCAGCTGGAACAGAATCAGCAACAGGTGCTTTGCCACATGAGAGGAGCCTAATGGCATTCAGCTAGGGAGGGATTAACTTCAACCTGAGGTAAACAGGCAATGGCTTCAGCACTGGTTGATCATGGTCTGTTGAGAAGACTATGGAAGTGTTCAGCCCATCTATCTAGGATCATGTCCTCATCACTAATCAATGTGGCTCCATCGGCACTGAGTAGGTGAGATGCACCATAGGTCTTTGGCCCATAACTAGCCTTCAGGGCATCATAAAAGCGCTTTGGATTGTTACTATCAGCATAAAACTGAATTTCATCTGCCTTCTTACTGAGCCAAGAATCCTGCATGTATTTATATAGCACTTTAAATTCTGCAAAGTGCTTTGCAAATATACCACCTCACACCTATCAGATTGGCTAACGTGACAGAAAAGGAAAATGATAAATGCTGGCCGGGATATGGGAAAATTGAGACACTGATGCACTGTTGCTGATGGAGTTGTGAATTAGTCCAACCATTCTGGAGAGTAATTTGGAACTATGCCCAAAGGGCTATAAAACTGTGTATAGTCTTTGACCCAGCAACAGCACCACTAAGTCTGTTTCCCAAAGGCATCAAAGAAGTGGGAAAAGGACCTATTTGTACAAAAATATTTATAGCAGCTCTTTTCGTGATGGCAGAATGGCTGAATGAGTTGTGGTATAAGACTGTTATGGAATACTATTGGGCTAGAAGAAACGATAAGCAGGCTGATTTCAGAAAAACTGGGGAAGACTTGTATGAACTGATGCAAAGTGAAGTGAACAGAACCAGGAGAACACTGAACACAGTAACAGCAATATGGGAATAAGGAAAATGACAAATGCTGGGGGGAGGGGGTGGAAAAACTGAAACGCTAATGCATGTTTTGCATAACTTTATGTATAAAAAAATTATCTCACAGTATCTTCACAATAACCGGACAAGGTAGGTACTACTATCACCCCCATTTTACAGATGGGAAAAATAAGGCAGAAAGAGGTTAATTGATTTGCCTAGGGTCACCTGGTTAGAAAGTGCCTGAGACAGTGTTTGCACTCAGGTCTTCCAGACTCCAGGTCTAATTAACTACTTTCTTCAGCACCTAAGGAACTGCTTTTGTTAACATTCCCTTTTATTCTAACATTCTGTCCATTTCTAACATCCACATTCTAGTCTAACATAATATGCTCCGATTACTCTAACATTCCAAGTTCTACTCTAACTTCCTACCTCTCTATTGTAAGTCTTCGTTCTACTGTAACAGTCTACATTGTTCTATTTACAGTAACATTCTACATTCTATCGGAACATTCTACGTTCTATTCTAACATACTAAGTGTTCTATTTATTGTAACATTCTACGTGGTTCCACAACGTATTCAACATCCTCCGTTCTATTCTAAGATCCTACATTCTATTGCAACGTTATCCTAACGTCCTAAGTCCTTGGGCCCTTTGCGGCTCTGACAATTTAAGTTCGAACTTTTGCTCCGTAAAATGCAAAGGGCTACACTAGGTGACCTCTGGGCTATCGGATCTCGATCTATGGCTCAGAGGAACTGCACCCCAACAGGGGTCCCACCCCCAGCCCATCCGGAAGCCGCGGGAGGTTATCCAGGGCTACAATGTAGCGCACCGCGGGGGAGGGGGAGGGGGAGAGGATGGGCTAGGTCCCGGCTC
>CM053625.1:311167634-311194285 GCA_028646595.1 Phalanger gymnotis
GCGCGACACTCCCCACCCCCAGTGCCCCAAGGCCCCGGGGCCCTCACCGCGCCCAGACCTCAGCGGCGCAGTCACTCCTAGGCTCTGACCCCCCTCCTCTCCCCGACTCGCCCCTCCCTGCTCTTAAAAAAAAAAAAAAAACAAACCAAAAAAAAAAAAAAAACCCAAATCCCCGGGCGGGGCCGCAGCTCCACCCCGCGGCCCGGGGGAGGCATGGCAGCGTGGCGCGTCCAAATGTTCACAGCTGGCGGCGAGCTTAGGGGGTGCGCATCTTGTCCAGGCCCTCCCTTTTACAGAAAAGGAAGCTGAGGCCCAAAGGACGAGAAGGGACCTTCCCCAGTGCCACAGTGAGTAAGAGGCAGAGCCTGACTTCTGACTCTAAATTCCGTACTCAGTCCCAGGCGCCCCCCACCCCACCCCAGCCCTGAGCTTCCCCGCTTTGCCTCAAACACGACATAGGATCGTAGATTTAGAGCTGAGATGGCCTTCTTCGTTCTGCAGCTGAGGAAACCGAGGCCCGGAGAAGCGACTTGTCCGAGGTCACACAGAATCAGGATTCAAGCCCACATTCCCTCGACTCAATCAAGTATCTGTTAAGCAGCTATTCATCAATAACCAATCAATAAAACATTTATTAAGTGCCAACTATTTGCCAGGTACTGTGCTAAGCAATGGGGATACAAAAAGAGGCAAAAGACAATGCCTGCCCTCCAGGAGCTCCCAGTCTAATTATGTGCCAAGCACTGGGGTCACAGAACGAAACTCTCTCCTCAAGTAAGGGAGCTTAACTCTTAACTGGGAGCCATCCAAGTTAGGCATACAGATGACATTCACAAAGGGACAAGGCCAATCAACCCCGGCTGCTAAACCCAGTCCTTAATGTCGCGCAGTGATTTCAAGATCGCATCTGCATCTGTAGTACATAGACTCCTGGGTACCCAGAGCTGCAAGGGACCTCGAAGGTTATCTAAGCCCAGATGCCCATTTTATAGACCTGGAAACCGAGACCCAAGTGAATTGTCCAAAGGGGAATGGGGCTCAAACTCAGGACCTCTGTCTCCCAACCCAGGGCTCTTTCCATTGTATAATGCTACCTTGCTCTGCAGCGAGCTGGCTGGGTAATCCTGGATAAGCCACTTTCTCTTGGAGTCCTAGTTTCCTCATCTGTGAAATAAATCTAGATCACCTCTAAAGTCCCATGCGTCCTGTTTTTGTTCTTCAGTTGTGTCTGACTCTGTGGCCCCACTCTGTGTTTTCTTAGGAAACATACTAGAGTGGTTTGCCATTTCCAGCTCATTTTACAGATGAGGACACTGAGGCAAACAGGCTTAAGTGACTTACCTAGTGTCACACAGCTATTAAGTTTCTGAGGCTGGATTTGAATGTAGGGAGAGGAGTCTTTCTAACTCCAGGCTCCTTGCTCTATCCGCTGAGCCACCTAGCTGCCCTTTGCCACACAAACGATGCTGGGGTCCTCCATGGCTGTGGCATTCCATCTGCGATCTTGTAACTGCTTGCTTCTGGAATAATAGCTCAGTAATAACCTACTAACATTTATATGGCATTTTAAGGTTCACAGAAGGCCAGGTACAGGCAGGATAGGAGAAAGCAATGGAGGCAGACATCCTGGGCTCAATCCCACCTCTGTGCCTAGATGAATCTCTTTCTGCCCTCTTCTCTTCCGTAAAATGAGGGCTTGAACCAGGAGATTTCTAAAGCTTGATGTTTACCAAAGTCCTATCAGCTTCTGATTGCAATCACTCTCTTTTGTGTCTCCTGATAGAATACAAACCCCTGGCAGGCAGGGACTATTTCCTGGTTGTCTTTTTATTTGTCTGTTACAGAATAGGGGATTAGTAAGTGCTGGTTGGTTGACTGATGGCTCTATTTTCCAGATGAGAACCCTGAGCACCCTGGGAAGTGACCTCTCCAGAATAACACAGCCAGGTGGGACACCAGCCCAGGGCTTCTTGACTCCAGCCCAGCAAACTGGTCATTGACCCTCACTATGCCAGGGATCCCAGGTGGGCTCATCCAAGCCCGTTTTTGAAAGAGAGGTGATTCTTTTGTAGCCTGCTTGCTAAAAATGGTCATTGTCGTATAGTAGACAAAAAGCTTCTTCTGTAGTCAGGAAGAAGCTTCTAATCCCACCTGTGACAATTATTAGCTGTGTGAATCTGGGCAAATCATTGAAATGTTCAATGCCTCAGTTTGCCCATTTGTAAAATGGGGGTGATAGACATATAGAATGTCCCGACTTCACAGGATTGGTGTAAGGCTCAAGGTAGGCATTTGGTGAACCTCACAGCACTAAACCTGAAAAGTAAAGGCAGCTCCTATCCTTCTGATGACTACCGAGGCAGAGATGGGTGCTATTTCCAGAGCTCCACCTCGCCGACTCTGACTGTCCCTCCATTCCTGGAATGCTCTCCCTACCTATTTCCGCTTCCACCTCCCCTGGCTCCCTTCAAGACTTAGTTCAAATTCCTCTTTCTCCCGGAGGCCTTTCTTCCCCAGACTCGTAGCTGCTAGTACCTTTCATCTGAGAGAACAGCTCTTACTCACTCTATGTATCATATATATATATATATATGTATATGTATATAGGTATATATGTATCATATGTGTGTATATATATATATATAGTCCCCGTCCCGTTTCCCCCCCCAAGCCGTCTTCTCTATTAGAATATGAGCTTCCTGAGGGGAGGGATTATTTGTCTGTCTTTCTTTGTGTCCCTAGTGCTTAGCCTGGCACATAGTAGGTACTTAATGAATGCTTGCTGACTGACCAAATCTTTCATAACCATGTAAGAAACAAAGAGGCAGCCTCATGCAGGGGGCCTGGTGGGTTATCCAGTCTGGCCAAAAGATTCTATTAGCAAGATGGAGGCGTGGTCTGTATTTGGGGGCAGGGGAAGTTTACAAGAATGCTAGGGCTTGGTCCTACCATACAGGCTAGTTCTGCAGCAGTAAAGGGCAGTAAAGGGGCCTGGCTTGTTAAAAGCTTGTTTGTTCCTTGCCAGTGTTTGGGGGATTTATGAGTTTTCATTGTCGCTGTTTTGATTTGGTAGTTTCCTCTCCCCACTCTTCCTCTCATCCCCCCCCAGACTCCAGAAACACTCAAGACAGAAAATCTCAAGTCCAAGGAACTTAGAAAATATGGCAGGCATTTGGCATCAGGGCATGAGGCGGTATACATCGCATGGCAAAATGTAGCTTCTTCTGTTGAAAACATGGGCATAATTGAGAGTCATGTTCTTCAAGTACATTTGAACCCAGGTGTGCCAGTAAGGCAAAATGGGCTTAGTTTAATGGGTGCCCTTGAGGAGTTTGGCTTTTGTTTACCGTGAAAGTACTTTCACCTGTCCAATGCTAAGCCCCAGGCCCAAAGCCCTATCAGGTGTGAAACCCGTGTGGACGTAGATTAAGGACTTAAAAGGGGCCAATTCGGGAACCAGTGGGTCTCTGGACTCTGGTCGTTGAGGCGGGACTTGAGAACGCCAGAGGCTTGGCTGCGGGGAGAGGCGAGAAAACTATAGCTGGAAAAAAATCCGAAGCAGAGCCGACCGGTGTGTGGACCCAAGAGTTCCAGCGAGGTCTTGAGGCCGGTGAATATGATTTATGCCATCTTATTTTTCTGTGGCCTCCTGGCTACTCTTGTGAGGCGGGCCTACTGGGCCTGGAGGCTTGTGTTCACAATACTGGAATGGGGAGGTTGGTTCGCTAATTTGTTGCTCTGGGCCCTGAATAAATTTTTCGATGCCTTCTGCTTGGAGAATTCTGTATACCCAATGATTTTGAACCATTCAGATATTTATACGATCCTTTTTGAGATCATAAATTCGGCCTTCATACTACACCAGGTCTCTAGCCATGTCTTAGAGAAGTGACTAGGTGGTCCAGTGGATAGAGTTCTAGGCCTAGAGTCAGGAAAATTTGAGTTCAAATGCAGCTTCAGCCACTAGCTGTGTGACCCTGGGCAAGTCACTTAGCCTCTGTTTACCTCAGTTTCCTCATCTATAAAATGGTGATAATAATAGCACCTTCCTCCCAGGGTTGTTGTGAGGATCAAATGAGACCTGATTTGTAATAAATAGATAAATAATGAATGAAAGAAAGAATGAATGAAAAACAAAACTCATAGCACAGTAGGTGCTAAGCATATAGTAGGTGCTAAACACATAGTAGGTGGTAAACCCATAGTGGATGCCATATAAATGCTTATTCCCTCTCCCCTCTCCCTGTGTGATCATGGGTAAGCCTTGCTAAGTCCCAGTTTCCTCAAGTATAAAATAGGGACATTACTTGCCCCTCACAGGGTTGCTGGTGGTGCAGTGGATAGAGCACTGGGCCTGGAATCACAAAGTCCTGAATTCAAATCCTGCCTCAAATACTTCCTAGCAGTGTGACTCTAGGCAAGTCATTTAGCTTGTTTCCTCATTTGGGGGTAATAGTGACACCTACTTCCCAGAGTTAACACTGTCTAGTAATCTAATTGATATATTAATATAAAATGCCTTGCATAATCTTAAGTGCTATATGAGCCTCAGCTGTTTTTATGACCTCTGAGATCACTTCCTATGATTCTGTCATTGTCATCTGTCACCAGAGGACTTTGGAAAAGCCCCTTCACCTCTCTGGGTCTCAGTCTCCTCGTCTGTAAAGTGAGGACTCCAGGGTGTGATCCCCACAGTCAGTTCTCAGACTCTAAATTCTGGAAGTGACCGCTTAAATTAGGAAGACTAGAAGAATGGTTGTGCCCCCAACAGGAACAGGGATGTCTGCGAGAGAGATGACTTTGGTTGGGTCAGGGGCAGGAGTTTGAGATACCTCGAGGTACTAAATAGGCAGTCACTGCTGCAGGCCTGGAACTTGGGAGAGAGGTTAGGGCTAGCATGTAGGTCTGAGAATCACCTGCATAGCAATGATAATTAAACTCATGGGAGCTAATGAGGTCACTAAGTGGATGAATATACAGAGAGGAGAGGATCCCGAACAGAGCCTTGGAGCAGACCTACCATTAGGGGGCATGAAGACAAGACTGAGTGGTCTAATAGGCAGGAGGAAATCTAAAAGTACGTCATGAGATGAGACAGTCGCCAGCAGTGCAGAATGCTGCAGAGAGATAAATGAGGACGCTTGAGAAATGCCTGTCAGATTGAGGAATTAAGAGGTCAATGGTAGCATTGAAGAGAGCAGTTTCAGATGAGTGATGAGACAGAGGATGAGACTGATTGCAAAGGATTGTGAAGGGAGGAGAGGAAGCAGAGACAAGAAGTGTAAACAGCTTTTTCCACCATTTCGACTATGAAAAGGAGGAGAGATTGAGGACAATATCTTGAGGAGATAGTAGTGAGCGTTTTTTTTTTTTAAGGATAGGGGAGACTTGGGTGTATTTGTGAGCATCAAGAAAGAAGCTAGTAGACAGGGAGAGACTGAAGACTAGAGAAAAGGAAGATGATTGAGGTTGGAATCTTCTGGAGAAGATAGGAGGGGGTGGGATCAAGAGCATATTACAGGGATTAACCTTGTCAAGGAGAAGGACCATCTCTTCATCAAAAACTGGGGTGAAGGAGGAGAAAAAAAGAATTCTGTCAAGGGGATGGAGGGGTACTTAGAAATGGTCTAGTCATAGCCTACCAGAGGGAACCTCGTTTTTTTTTTTTTTGAGAAGAAAACAGGCCTAGAGAGCTTAGATGACCCAAGGGCACACAGCTAATGAGCAGAATTCAGAAAGAGGCAAATCCTGGCTCTTTCACCTACCCCACACCAGAGGAGGAGGAACAGGAAGGAAGTATGAGAAGTGAGAATTAGTAAAGAAGACAAAGAGGGAAAAGAAGAAAATAAAGAGAAAGTGACTGGTAAGGGAGGGAAGAAGAGATGGGGGTGGGGAAGGGAAATGGAGGTCTGGGGGGGACCAAAACATCGGACAGTAGTAGAATGTAAGATCCCTCCCTGAAGGCAGGCAGTTTGGTTTTAGTCTTTTGCAATACAGTGAATTGATCGTAAGAGAGAGACTGGCCTTACCAGGTTGACAGCTGATCCTTTCGTGTATGAATTCACTGATATGTCCATCTGTGTCATCACACTGCCTCCCAGCAGAGGAAGGGCCAGCACCTCCCCCAAAGCCCCAAACCCTCTGTTGTCACTCAACTCCTAGGAGACCAACTGTCTCCAGCTGCTCCGTGGATTCTAGCTGCCCATCTTAAAGGGCCAGAGACACTGAGGAGAGGCCCCCAAGAGGGTCTGACACAAACACCGCCTAGGGTGATCCACAGGCTTACTGGGGAGCATCAAACTTCCTCTCTTCTGCCAGCTGACCTTCGTATCTGGGCCTCCACATGGTCAGAGGGTTAGGTGGAGAAGGAAGGAGTCTTTTGAACAAAAGAAAGTATTTCCACCTTGCTACTGGAGGACAACTGTGTTAAATTCCCCCTTGCCTCAAATGTCAGAATAACTCAGTCCCAAAGGACAAATCCTTTCCTTCCAAAGCAGGAATTTAACAGAGTTGTGATTATGAAGCACTCAATTCCTGGTCACTCAAACAGAAGTCTTCAGAGGCAGCCAGGGGTGGCAGAAAGAATATCGGACCTGCAGTCAGGAAGATCTGAGTTCAAATCCTCCCTCCGGTGCTTACTAGCCATGTGACCCTGGGCAAGTCACCTAAGCTCTCTCAGTTTACCTGCAAAATGAAAGCTAATACTATCACTTACCTCACAAGGTTGTTCTAAGGTCAGTAAAGTGTTATAGACATGTTATTCCTGTTTACCCAACTGAACATAAGTTCTTAACAAATAGAGATTGTTTCATTCTCTGGACTTGTATCCCAGCTCCTAGCACACTATAGGAGCTTAATAAATTGCTTGTTGATTGAAGACATCTTTGGCTCTGCAGGGCACCAAGAAGCACCTGAGAGGCAGAGAAGGGTGCAGAGGGACAGTCCGTTAGGAATGTGAGTTACCCTGACCACGTGTTCCTGGTCATGAATGCTCCCGGGTCCCTTCTCCCTCTGGTGGCATGGTACCAATGTGTGGGAGAGGGTAGCCCTGAATGTAGGAAATTCTTTCCTGTCTGGGGCTATTTAATTAAATGTCGTTGAACTATTGTGTCCTCTGGTTGGCCTAATAAAGGAAGATACAGCAGAAAGATTTTGAACGGATGTTGACCCATAATGTGCTTTGAGCCTGGGGTAGTTTTCCGGGAATCCATGAGTGAAAGGCTCAGGAAAGAATAGGCCAAGACTGATCTATTCAATTTTTTTTTAAATAGATAGGGACCCCAAGTGTTCATGTATTTACATTTGACCTCTCATGCTGGAGCTAAGGAGGGGTGACTGGAGGTCAGCCTGTTCAAAAATTTATTAGGTAAGGGATAATTGAGGTGTGTTAAGGGGGACAAACTTCTGTCCCTCCTCTAGTCCTGTGCCTTGTGCTTGCCTCACCTTGCTAATTACCCACATTTTGTGCATTTGTAGACAGGCATTGAATGCCATACATAGGCTTCATTGCTGGCTGTTTTCTTGGATTGTCTCCTGTGAATTTCTGGGTGCCTATGCCACAATTTTTCCTCCTATACTGGGACTTTCTCCAGCGTCCTACCTTGGTGAAGATGTATGGGCAGTGTTCTCTTTCCCTATTTCCTTTCTAACTGAAAGCCTTTTTGCTTAGATTTGCAAGACTATGGACAAATGAAGATTGGCACTTTGTCTCAAGGTACTGTCTTACAGAGTTGCCTGGGGCACTGGGAGACTGAGCCACTTGCCCAGGGAAACAGAGGCCAAGTAAGGACATGAACCCAGATCTTCCAAACTCCTAGACCAGCCCTCTATCTGCTGTGACGCAGTGCCTCTTGGTACACATATTGTTACCAGCCTTTACTAGGTGCACTCCATCCATGGTCAAGAGCCCGTTATTCCCATATTTTAAGCTGGGATGTTACTGATGCTTCTAGAATACCTTAAATACACTTTCTCCTTTGAACTTCACAACAACTCTGGGAAACATACTTCTGGTACTATTATCCCCATTTTAAAGGTGAGGAAATCAAGCCTCAGAGATGTGAAGTGTCCTGCTCATGGTTACTCAGCTAGTGTCAGAGGCAAGTTTCAAACCTCAGTCTCTCCTGACTGCACCAGTCCTACACTATGCTAGCTAGTTTCAAGTGTTCTTACAAAAAGGTATGGGCCTCCCACAGTCATCTCAAAAAGCAACATCTTTTTCATATAGAGTTGTAGTGGGGTTTTTCTCCATCTGGACCTGTGATTTTATCAGTGTGGGCAACTCCATGGTGTGAGCACTGCTCTATGACCCTGCACCTCCCTGCCTCCCAAGTAGCATTGGCAGAAGGTCACCTCAGGTCTTCCTGACTTTATCCCCACTGACAAGCAGCGTTCTGGGCAGGGGGTGGGGAGTGCAGGGAGGAGAGGCGAGGTAGCATTCTCTGGGTTCTGTTTTGGGCCAAACTTCATTCATTCATTCATTCATTCATTTACTTGTTTGTTTGTTTACTTATTCGGAAGGGGGGAAGGAAGGGAAATTGGGGTTAAGTGACTTGCCCAAGGTCACACAGCTAGTAAATGTGTCAACTGTTTGAGGGCGGATTAGAACTCAGGTCCTCCTGACTCCAGGGCTGGTGCTCTACTCACTGCGCCACCTAGCTGCCCCGATCAAACCCCTTTATTAATGCTGCCCTTCCAGAATTGGCAACTGTATAGCTGGAAAACCTGAACAAAGACCACCATGGATTTTTCCTTCTGAGACTAGATTCATCCTGCCGATGGCATCCTCTCTAGATTCCTCTTTTCAAAGGAGGAAAGCCTGGATTCCTCCTCCTTCTGCAAAATGCAGGGGGTCAGTCTGTCTGGGGCCCCAGAGCTGTCCTCTGTGTGATTTCGTCGCCACCTGCCGGCAATGCAGACATCTGCCGCTCCAGAACCCAGATGGGAAAGGGATAAGCTGAGCCCAGCCTGGGCGCAGGGTGGTGCGGAAGCACAGGGGCAGTGACAGTCCCATTGGAAGCCTCCCCTGCCACTCCTTTCTATTCTCTGTGTGAAATCCTCCTACCATGGATCCCTAGGAGCACACAGCAATATGGGGTGGGTACGAGCCCTAGACTAGGGGTCCAGAGGCCTGGGTTCTAGTTCTGCTACTTAGTAGCTGTGTGATCTTAGGCAGGTCACAGCCCCTATGGACCTCAGTCTCTTTATCTGTGCAATGACTAGGCTTTCTCTACAGTGCTTTTCAGCTCTCACTCTCCCAGCTCCATGTTCATGGGATCTATGTTTGGGAACTCAGAAACCATCTAGGCTGACATCGCCCCCCCCATTTTACAGATGAGGAAACTGAGACCAGGAAAGTAAAGTGATTTACCCAAGGTCATCCCAATAGTAATTGCTGAGATTTGAAACCAGGTGCTCATTGATACACAACTGGTCTAGTTCCTGTCTGCCTTGTTTTGGCCCCCCCAGGCACCTGGTTCCACTCAGATCCCTTTGGTTGCTGGCTGCTCCCTCTACCTGTTCCCTGCCCTGATTTGTCAGCCATGGCTCTATATTGGAACCCCCACCAATGGTCTCAGAACTGACAGAGCTTTAGACTAACTCATTGAAAGGCTGCGTGGGTGACGTAATAGCAAAAAAAATACCCAACAAAACCTTGAACTTGGAAGCAGGAGAGACCTGGGTTAGAATCCTGCTGGCAACATTTCCACCACCACCACTTCCTAGTTGTGGGACCATGGACAAGAAGTCACAACTTCTTGGGCCCTCAGTTTCCTTATTCATAAAATGGATCTTATACTATCTGCAGTACAGATCTCTCTGTGGCCCCGCCAAGTGTATAATTTCTGTTTTTTTTCTTCTTCATAATGGGATTGTGGTGAGAATCGACCATCATCATGATAACCCTAGCTGACCTTCACAGGCAGCTGCCACATTCGCAGAACTCTCTTCATGTACCAATTATCTCATTTTAGATAAGTGATATTGTAGGGAAACCACTTGGCCAACTGCATGGCTGCACAGAAAGGCAGCTGTTGCCAACACGGTTCCCCTTGCCTCTTACCTGACATCTGTTACTGTTGACCAGGTACAGATAAGACAAAGAAATCAAAGAACAGCTTCATCAAGGCAAAGATCTCCCAGTTTATTCCAGGTCACGTCACATCTCTTTTGGCAGAGAAGTCAAAGATGTCCTCCCGATTCCCCACCATGTTGACACTTTCTCCAGTGCACAGAATCACAAAATTTCAGAGCTGGAAAGGATGTCAGCAGCTCTTTAGCCCAACCTATGCTGGAAAGAAATCTCTACCATAACACAAACATGCTTGAAGGGTGCCTTGGGAAATGACTGTTCTCTCCTAGACAGTGTCTAGACCCCAACACAGCTGGACATACAGATGTAGGAGTGTAGTGAGCATCACAGGTGCTGAGGGACAGACGCACCATGTTACAAAGGGTGGTGTACTGGACTGGCTCTTGGAAGAACCAAGTTGTAGGCCCAGCTACATCATTAAATAGAGCTTTGATCCTGTTATCTTACTGGGCCTAGTTTACTCATCTCTTAAACTGTATTGGGGGATTGGCTTAGATAATCTCTGATTTTCCCTTCAGGCAGAAAACACTGTGCACATATTGGAGGTAGGCGGATCTCCTGTTGATACTCTGAAGCATCCATGGTGCTCCAGGTGAGGCAGGGCCAACACACCTGAGTCAACAGTTGTCAAATGCTGCAGAGAGTTTTCAGGGCTTGGACTGTTGGGAAAAAAAAATGTCTAGAAGGGAATCATTGGTGACCTTGGAAAGGACTGTCTTGCTAAGAGTTACGGGTCGTGTGCCAAAGCCAGATTGCAAAGAGCTAAGGAAGAAATGGTTTTTCAGCACTGATGGCAGAGTTGCCAGAGTGACTGAGGGGTGAAGAAGTCAAGCTTTGAAGGCAGTGGCTGCCTGGTAGCAGGAAAGAGCAGCAGGGTCAGAACCATGGAGAGCTGGGATTGGATCAGTGCGGAGGACTCCTAAGGCTGGTAGAAAGGGTTAGAATCATTTTGTGATTCTGTGCACTGGAGAAAGTGTCAACATGGTGGGGAATCGGGAAGACATCTTTGACTTCTCTGCCAAAAGAGATGTGATGTGACCTGGAATAAACTGGGAGATCTTTGCCTTGACGAAGCTGTTCTTTGATTTCTTTGTCTTATCTGTACCTGGTCAACAGTAACAGATGTTACAGATGGAAAAGCTATAGAATGAAGGCATGGGGTTTCGGGAAAGCTGGTATTGGTAGTGTCTGGTCAGCAGGTATTTGAATAGCCATTATGTGCTCAGCATGGCATTCCCACATCAGAGAAGGTGCTGTGGTCTATGAGCAAAGCAGAATCGAACTAGCTCAAAGGAAATGCAGGATGCAGGATGTGCAAGTTTGGATTATCGACCCCAGACATCCACATGGACTATTTGTGCCTGACCTGTGGTAGAGCATTCTGAGATCATTGGCCTGATCAGCCACAGTCGGACACACTGAATTTTGACTCAAGCATAGTGATGTCATTTTGGTCCTCTTTGAGAACGAAGGACAACAACCACATGCTTCGCACTAAGGGAGATAAATGATAAGGCTTGGTTTCTACCCTTAAGATTTAGTTCTGAAGACAAGAAAAAAATAAGACATTCAGTTCAATAAATGTCTATTAAGCTCCTATGTGCAAAACATTGTGCTAAGTGCTGGGAATACAAAAATGAATTCCTGCCCTCCAGAAAGTTACAGTCTAATTGTGCATATGTGTGGGTAACAGAAAGATATAGTAATAAATTGTAGGAGGTATGAAGGTAAAAAAGATCAAGTAAACACTGTAAGAAATTTCAAGAGATCACTTTCAGATAGAGGGGCAAAGCTTGCTTAATGGAAGTGGAAGGTGAATGGGGTCTGGTAGAGAAGGAATTCCAAGGTAGAGAGGAGGAGGGAACACCAAGGCACAGCAGAGCAGAGAATGGAGAGGACAGTTGGATGCCATGACATAAAGCTGGAAAGGCAGGTCAGGAAACTCTGATGGGTTCTGAGAGGACCAGACCTGCGAGTTAGGGAAGGGTTGCTGGGGGAAGGGCAGGGTTGGAGGGGAGGCTAGACAGAGCAGTGAGGTGACTGTGGCAAGAGGCAATGGGGACCCACACCAAGGGAGTGGTAGTGAGTGGGAGGCAACCAGAGGTTCTGAGGCAGCTATCTCTCAATCTGTTAATGAAGAGATCTCCTGGCTTCCCTCCTAGAGTACACACTCCCCAAGTTGTGAGCCAGCGAGAACTTGTCAAGGCCCAAGACCTTGAGTCAAGCCTGATGGTGACTTCTGATGATTCACAAAGCACAAATTACACTTCCAAAGGGAACCAGAAAGCAGTGCCAACAATCCCAAGGTCTTGGGCAAGAAGCTGAGTACTGAATTAAAATAATTATAGCTCACAGCACTTTAAGGTTTGCAAAGTGCTTTGCAAACTTTCTCATTTGATCCTCCCTCACAACCCTGGGAGGCAGACACTATTATTATCCCCATTTGACAGAGAAAGAAACTGAGGCAAACAGAGTGACTTCCCCAGGGTCACACAGCTGGTAATGGTCTGAATCAGGATTTAAATTCAGGACTTCCTAGCTCCGGGCCATGTTCTATCCCCCTGTGCTACCTAGCTAGTCTTAGGGGTAACAGGAGGTGAGGCATTCATTCAGAAGAGAAAAGGAGATTGGGGGATTGAATAAGAAGCTGGCCTCTGAGAATGAGATTTGGATTTGTGGACACAGGAATGGGATGGAGTACAGCTAGTAATAGTTACAAAGAACAGATTGCCTATATGTGGATTTGTTTTGCTTGGCCAGGCTTATTTGTTACAAGAAATGTACTGTCTTTTCATATTGGCAGCAGGGGGAGGGGGAAGTTCAGGGGAGGAAAGGGAGCTAGCAATAGGGTGGCCACAGAAAAAAAAAAAGCCAAGAGAGTCACCAAAACATTTGGTAAAAATGCCCAAAAGAAAAGAGCAGGAAATTCAGAGGGAAACGAAGACAAACAGGACAACTTGGAAAGGAATGGGCTGAATTTATTATATCCCCTTAAAAAAACAAACTACATGGAACAGATTCATGGTTTTACACGTAATCCCTTTTCTGTTTTACTTTGTATCTGGAAGTATTCTTATTTTTTAGTGTCCATTAACTTCAGGATAAAAAAATAAAGGTAAAGGCAAGAATGTGTTTGCCTAAAGTCTTGCAAATCCACCACTCACGATGGCGTTAATACTGAAAAGGAAAGTGATGTGGGAAAACCAACTCTGTGCACTTACTCAGCCAGAAGGAACAGTATTGGCAAATACTAAGAAGGAAGTCCATCAGACACAAATCCCAGAAAGGAGCAAGTGACAAAACCCCAGGCCTTGGATGTGTGGACACACGCACAGGCAAACGACTGCTAATGAGTAAGACGAAGCACAGATCCTAGCAAGACGTCACATGTGACATTGCATCCCTAGACTCCGTGGAATAAGACCCATGCCTTAATTAAAACAAAAAAAATAAGGTAAAGGGGGCTAGCTTACATTTTGTTAGAGAAAGTCTCCATATAGGAAGGAGGTAATCCAGAAACCCTGGGGTGTGGGGAAGGAAGGTGGACCTCATCTGTGTGAAGGCTGTCGGAAGTAGAATAAGGCTAATCAGAGAGCCCCTAGATAGAAGCAAAACCCAGAGGCATGCTCCAGCAGGGATAGTCAACTTCAGTTCCCTGGACATCTGTGTGAATCCAAAGCAGACATTCGTTGGAGGTTTGACAGTTTCCTCCTTCAAAAGGCAGAGGAGCAATAAGGGGAAATTGTATTCTGGATGTGATCCTCCCCAACAAGGGGCAGGGTGGGAGGAAGGGCAGGGAGTTTGCCATTCATCCCAGGTTTGGGGAGAGCACATCCAAAGGGCTGCTCAGGGAAAGAATGGGCAGGATCCCATGGACTCAAGTTCAACACCAGTTTGCCCAGAAGGCACAGGAAGCTCTCAAGAATGAAATTTTGAAGAAACAAACAGAAATAGTTCTGAGGAGGAAAAAGGGGATTTGTCAAAAGAGATGGAGGTGGATGCCCAGGAAGCTTACCACCCATCTTGGCACTGGAAAATGATGGACAGTGGACAGGAGTGGCATCACCATCCCTTGGGATGTACACTGGCTTTGGAATCACAGGGACTCAGGGATGAATGTTTGTTACTTTCTTCATGGCTCTAGGTGACTTCCCATCTCTGGGCCTCAGTTTCCCCATCTGTCAAATGAAGGAGTTGGCTGAGGAGACCTCTAAGGTCCCCTCCAATTTTCGATCAAAGATCCAATGATGATAAATACCAAAGTGTGGAAGAGCTTGGGAGAGGAGTATCAGGGCTGTGAATGCAGCTGAAGAAGCCAAAATGGACAAGAAAATGAACAAAAAGCATTTTTCTTTGCTTTGTTAAAATGGGGAAGGAAGATCTCAAAGACGGGATAAGCCCCCTTCCTGCAGTCCACAGCATGTGCAGCTGTGGCCTGTTCCTCCCACTTGGAGGATCTGTAGGAAGAGCCACAACAGCCAGCCTGCACACAGCAGCTCAGCTTGTCCACTGTTTGCACACATCCCTCCACTACCCTGGGCCTGCAGCTTCAGCTTTAATTGTGAAGGTTGGACCAGACTGGGGCTTGTAGCCTTCTAAGGGTCCTAGATCCCTTCTGTGATTAGGTGAAGCCTATGGGCCTCTCCTCAGAATAAGGTTTTAAAATGAACAAAATGTATACGATTGTAAAGGAAACCAATTATACTGAAACACTTATCAAATATTAAAAACAAATGATGGCCCCTGGTCAAGAATCCTTGGCCTACAAGGTCTCTGAGGTCACTTCCAGCTTTTAACCCATGATCCTAACTATCTTATCATGCCTCCGAGATTCATTCTTCAGGACGGTTTTCAACTTTTATATCTGACTTGTCCACCATCACATAGCTGGTAAGAATCAGAGGCAGGATGTGAAGTCAGGCCTTCTGGACACCAAATCCAGCACTTTCTCCACTACGCAGTATAGACATTGAGATTTCAAAGCTGCTAGGATGGTGGGACTGTGGGATTATAAACAGAAAGAGAACTCTGAAAGGGGTGGGGGGGTGGTTTAGGGGAAGATGATTTGGGTTTTGGAAATATCTTTTCGAGGCTTTGGTGGGTCATCCATGTGGATGTGTATAGGAGGAAGCTAGAAACACAAGACTGGATGTTATGAGAGAGATTGGCATGATGTGTGCACATGCACACCACCCCCCACCGCCATCTGAACCCCTTAATGAATTCATGGCAATGGGTGTAATGCAAAGGAGACAATGGGGAGACTAGTGGCCAAGCTTGAGACACTGGACACATGGAATAACAGTGACTAAGGTTAGAATAAAAGAAATAGGATGGGAGGCACCAGCAACTCAGGAGATTCAAAGAGATCTGGGGTTGGGATTATTCTTGATAACTGAGTAAAGAGACTCCTCCATGAGCACAACAACCACAAATATCAGGAGGAGGGCATCTATAAACATAAGCCCCAGAAAGGAACTTAGGCCAGGGGATAACTAATCCCCAAAGTGGGTGATCTGGAGGGCAGGTAGGTCACAAGAACACAAGAGCTGGGGAAATCCGACGAGAGGACAGGGATGAAAGATCAGCAGCAAAGAGGCCTCCTGCTCCCGTTCTGCCGGAGGAGCGGCCTGTCCTTGTAGGCAGCAGCAATGTGCCTGTCCCTCTGGATGTCTGCTAGACATCGTGATGCTGCTGGTGCCGGATGAGAGCTGAGCTGTTGTTGAAGGCCTTGACACAGTGGTTACACTTATAGGGCTTTTCTCCGGTGTGTATCCGCTGATGGATGATGAGGGCCGAGCCGTGACTGAAGGCCCTCCCGCACGCGCTACATTCGTAGGGCTTCTCCCCAGTGTGAACTCTCTGGTGTTTAATAAGGGATGAGCGACGGGTGAAAGCTTTCTCACATTCATCACAGTCGTAGGGTTTTTCTCCAGTGTGAGTCCTCTGGTGTTCAATAAGGGAGGTGCTTCGAGTAAAGGCTTCCCCGCATTCCTTACATTTGTAGGGCTTCTCTCCAGTGTGGATCCTCTGATGGCGGATACAGGTTGAGCAGTCACTGAAGGTTTTCCCACATTCCTTACACTTATAAGCTTTCTGCCCTACACGAATTCTCTTACACTTGATTGGGTCTGAAAACTGCCTAAAGATTTTCCCACGTGCGCCAAGTGTGCGGGGTCTCTCTCCCCTCTGATGGGAATCGAGTTTTGAGTCTGGACTGAAGACTCTCCAGGTTCCATCCACTTCATGGCCACTCTCCCCACAGGTGATCTTGGGGGAAAATGTCATTTTCCTGAAACTCCTTGGGAACAAAGCCCTCCTGGGACTCACTCGAGCAGGGCTTATCTTCTGTCTCCCTAACTTGTCTTCATTTTCACCCACTTCTCTTAATGTGGAAACTGGGGCAATATTCCTTCTGGGCCTTTTTGTTACTGAACCTGAGAGTGTTATTGCTTCAGAAATATCTTCCAGAGCAGCTGGCTCCTTGAACTCTGTTCTAGTCTCCCAGGCTGAAAGAAACAAGAAATGAATCTTTTACTAGGAGAAGGGAAACTACTCTAGTGGAGATGACAGAATGACACCAAAAACCAAGCCTCTTGAGGAGGTCACTTGGGCTTCCACAGTCTGACTCCCCAGTACTTTCCAGACACTGAGGGACTCTAATGCCTTGCTGCCACCTCCTAGCAGAGGGGAAGACCTCAGACTCCCTGCACTAGCACACAGTAGGCACTTAAATGTTTATGGGCTGACTGAATGTGCAAGGCAAAGAGACAATGACTGAGGAATGGTGACCTCCAAGCAGCGGGGATAGACGAGGATCTCTGCTGAATGTCTCCATGGTCACCTCTGGCTCCATAGGATGGTGGCGAGACTGAGAAGACATCCCTGGGCAGATCAGAGATGCCATCATATCAACAACCACTTCTAAACTCTATGTATGTTAATCAACCCACACTCTAATACCTGGACAGGTGTCCCTTGGGCCCGGGGGCTCTTCACATCCCTGTACAGTCAGGATCTGTGCTTCTTTCTCTCCATCCAACTCAGGGATAAGATCGGGTTTGGGAACTGAGACTCCTGAGGGGAGGAAATGAAGATGGTCATGTGAATGCAGAGCTGCCTGCCCTCGACCTCGTGGTGTGGGGGAAAGGGAAGAGATGATTCTGGAGAAGACAGACCAGGGAGGGAAAAGGAAGGTGCTCTCTGAAGGGGCTCACCAGTTCAGTCAGGCAGCAAGCACTTATTAAGCACCTACTATGTGCCAGGTACTGCACCAACTCCAAATCAGCAGAATACATTTGTCTTTTCTACCTCCCCACCTGCTGAAATCCTTCCTTCCCTTCCAGCTGCCACCTCTTCCATGACACCTTCCTGGCCCCTGCCCGCCCCAGGCTGAAAGGGAGGCTCCTTCATTCTTCTTCTCATAGCTGGAAGGGACCCTGGAGGCCAGAGTCCAACTTGGATGAGAACACTCATTCTTTCTACATCAGACTCTACAAGTTACCTATTTTTTTTTGAGATTTTTTATTTACAACACTTGGTTCTACATAATGTTGAGTTCCAGATTTTCTTCCCCCCTTTCCCCCCCCCTCCCCAAAATGGCATGGAATCTGATATATCTTCTATGTATAACTTCACATTGAACTTATTTACACAATAGTCAAGTTGTGAAGAAGAATTATGACCCATGGAATGAATGATGAGAAAGAAGAAACAGAACCAAAAAAACTCCCAAAAACAAAAATGAAAGCGAAAAAAAAAAACAAGGGGAAAAAAAGGCCAGCATAAAGTGTGCCTCAATCTGCATTCAGACTCTGGATGTAGATAGCATTCTCCATCGTGAGTCCTTTGGAGTTGTCTTTGCACCTTGTGTTGCTGAGAAGAGCAAAGTCTATCAGGGTTAGTCATCACAGAATCCTTATATCTGTGGTTGTGTATAATGTTCTCCTGGTTCTGCTCTGCTCACTCAGCATTATATTGTGTAGATTTTTCCAGGTTGTTATGATCATCCACAGATCCATCCCGTCAACCTTTCAGACTCTCCTGGCTTGGAAATTTGCCCCACTCAGACTGCTAGTAGTTTCTAACTCCAAGTTACCTATTATTAACTCTGCTGAAAGGCCTTCAAGGACATCTGCTCCACTGCTGGGCAGCTCTAATTAATAGGAAGTTTTTCCTGAAATCAAGCCTCCAGAGGCTTTGTGCAATTTCTAACCTGTCTCCTGGTCCCCCCTGCCAGGGCCAAGCAGAACAAGTCTGGTGCCCACTGCCCTTGGTAAACCTCCGCACTTCTGCATGACTGGTCTGGGGGCCAAGGACACGGCACACTTGGCCCATGTGGCCAATGGGGCAGGTCTCGAGGAGATCCCAGGCTACTCTGCCTGC
The DNA here is from genome assembly GCA_028646595.1 of Phalanger gymnotis. Taxonomy (NCBI): domain Eukaryota; kingdom Metazoa; phylum Chordata; class Mammalia; order Diprotodontia; family Phalangeridae; genus Phalanger; species Phalanger gymnotis. The sequence goes on from CM053625.1 coordinate 311,186,113, forward strand.
ACCTGGTTCTTCTGCATTACAGTCGCTCTTTCTTGTCAATATCATTTGCTGCCACACTCTGTGACCTGGGCAGAGGCAGCTGATGCCTGTGGCTGAGTTCCTGGATCGTTTCTTGGACTTTGTCTCCTATGACATAGCGTGTATCTCAATGCTCATCTCTGGTGCAGCACGTAGAGCGCGAGGCTTGGAGTCGGAAGACTCAAGTTCAAATCTGGCCTCAGACGTTGACTAGCTGGGTAACCCTGGGCGAATCACTTCCCTCTGCCTGCCTCAGTGTCCTCATCTGTAAAATGGGGGTAACAACAGCAGCTGCCTCCTGGGGCAGCTGTGAGGACCAAATGAGACCCTCCCAATTCTGCCATGTTTGGCACTTGGGCTTCCACAGTCTGGCTCCTGGATATTTGCCAGCCACTGAGGGACTCTAACGCCTTGCTGCTGCCTCCTAGTGGATGAGAAGACCTCAGACCCCCTGCACTAGTGCCCAGGGCCTTCTATCTCCTGCTGGGCACTGTGGGTTCCCTGAGGAAAGGCTCTACTGGCTGGGCCAAGTGTCTTCAACCTGTCACCTCCTGCTTCCAGCCCAATCTCCTACCTGGGATATGGAGAACTCCAAGGCAAAGAAGAGCAACCCCCCCTCCTTCTACTCTAGGCCTCCCCCTCCAGCTGCACCTCTGAGGACAGAGGGAGTGGGCCCTCTGCTCTACTCAATGATGAACATTCTCACCCTTGGTCATACCCTTCACATCCCAGAGATACTGAATTCCTGTAGATCACCACCAGAACCATTCCACACCCTCTACCACCTGATTCCTCATTCTTATCCCTCATAATCCTCCAACTACAAATTTTCAACCTAACTGCATCCAACCTCCTTTCAATGTGCCCTCTGGGGTGCCTGTGGCATAGACAACAAATTTCCCTTCATCTTAAACCTTTTCCTCTCCCACTCGTTCCATCTACTCGTTCTTATGAAACCTGGCCTTTCACCTCTCCCTCTTCTTTCTCCTAACAAACCCTACCCTTCAGCCACACTATGACCTCCAGTCCTATGTCCCCTCAATTTTCTCCCAGGCCATCTCCCTCCTAGCCACTCTTGCCTCTTCTTCCCATCCTGACTCCTTGGTAAACCAATTTAACTCTACGCTGCCCTCCTCTATTGAACCTTCAGCCCCCTTATCAAGTGGCTGATTACACAGAGCCAAGCCTCAGCGTTGGATCATTCCCACTGTCTTCACTCCTATGTGTGCTGCTGAACAAAGGTGGAGAAAACCATGCCACCATTCTGACTAGATCCACCACAAAATTTATGTTACATAACCTCAAATGGGCCCTCATCGCTGCTAGGCAATTCTACTATGTCTCCCTCATCAACTCGTTCTTCCACCCTCCACAGAAGTTCTTCTAAACCTTTTTAGTCCTTGTCAAATCTCCCATGGCTCCCCTCACCCCTACCCTCTCAGCCGAGACCCTTGCCTCATATTTTACAGAAAACGCTGAGGCCATTCACTATGAGCTCCCCTCTTCCTCATTTCCTACCACTCATCCCTGTCTCCTTACTGACGCTAACTCCTCTACTGACTCAAGTGGTCCCATTCCATCCATCTCCCTCAGCATCCCCACTCTTGCACTTACTTTCAATCTTTTCCTAGCTCCTTCTCTACTGCCTACAACACATCCATGTCTCCCCCACGGCTGAAAAACCCTCTTGATCCTCCCTAACTTTCATCCTACCTCTCTTCTGCCTTTTGCAGCTAAACTCCCGAGAGAGACCATTTACAAGAGATGCCTCCACTTTCTCTCCTCTCACTCTCTCCTTGGCCCCTTACCATCTGGTTTCCCACCTCATCGTTCCTCCAGAACTGCTCTGCCCAGTAACCATTGATCTCTTAGCTGCCAAATGCACGGCCTTCTCTCAGTCTTCTTTCTCCTTGGCCTCTCTGCAGCCTGTGACCCTGTTGCTCACTTTCCCTTCCTTGATGCTCTCTTCTCTCTGTTCAGGATATTTGTATGTGTCCAATTCTGTCCTGGTTCTCCCCCTACCTCTCTGACTGCTCCTTCGCTGAATTCTACAGATCAAACTCTCTGACCACAGAGATCTGTCCTGGGTCCTCTTTTCTTCTCCCTCCAAACCACTTCACTTGGTGATCTCATCAGCTCCCATGGGTTTAATTACAAGCTTTAGGCAGATGATTCTCAGATCTCTTTCCTGCCCCAATCTCTTCGCTAACCTCCAGTATCACTTCTCCAACTGCCTTTCACACACCCCAAACTGGATGGCCAGTGCACTTCAACTCCACATGTCCAAAACCAAAGCCATTATCTTTCTCTCTAATCCCGCTTTCACCCCTTCCCTATTACTGTACACTAGAGCAACCCCATCCCCCCAGGCCCTCCAGCTCACAACCTGGGAGTCATCCTGGACTCCTCACTTTCTCACCCCCACCCCCCACATACCCAAAGCCCGTTGATTTCACCTCTGCAGCATCTCTCGAATTCGCCCCTTCCTCTCACACTGCCCTCACCCTGGTCCATGTCCTGGTCACCTCATGCCTGCTTCACTGCAATAGCTTTGGGTACCTGGAGGATCCTGCTTGCCTCAGGTCTCTCCCCACTCCAGTTCATCCTCCATTCAGCCACCAAAGTGATTTTCCTAAAACGCGGGTCTGACTATGTCCCCTTCTTCTCAAGGAGCTCCATGGCTCTCTTCTGCCTCTGGGTGCAAATACCAAATGCTCTGCTTGGCCTTCAAAGCCCTTCATTAACCGGGCCCCTCCCCCTCTCCAGGCTTATTACACCTTCTTCCTCACACTGGCCCTCTGATCCAGTGAAACAAGACCCTCCTGCTGACTCCAGACATTCTCTCTGGCTGTCCTCCATGCCTGGAATGCTCTCTCTCCTCATCTCTGCATACTGACTTCCCTGGCTCCCTTTAAGTCCCAACTAAAATCGCATCTTCTTACAGGAAGCCTTCCCCAACCCCTCTCCATTCTGGTGCCTTTGCCATCTGAATTATTTCCTATTTATTCTGTATAGAGCTTTGTATATATGTTTGCACGTTCTCTCTCCCATTAGATTCTAAGCTCCTTGAGGGTAGGGACTATCTTTTGCCTCTTTTTGTAGTGATGTACCCAGCACACAGCAGGCACTTAACTTAACAAATGTTGATCTTATCTTTACAGTGCTTGCCTTCATGTCCTCTACGTTCCAGCCACACTGTCCCACCAGCTGGTCCCTGAACAGACTGGTTCTCCCATCGCCATGCCTTTTTTACAGGCTCTTCCCCTGTCTAGAATCCTCCTCCTCCTCACTTCTTCCTCTTAAGAGAGGCAGCCAGGCGCACCATAGGGCACAGAGCCTGTCCAGCCCCAGATGGGTGAATCTATCAGATTCGGTTTCTTCCCCTGTAAAGTGGGGATAATAGCAGCACCTACCCTGCAGGGTGCTGTGAGGATCAAATGAGACGATGTCTGTAAAGCATTTGGCACACAACAGGTCTTCATAACTGCTCCAGAACCACCTCTCTAGGCCTCTCCAGAGCCTTCCAGTTTTTAGTGCTCTTCCCCACTCCTGAAATTACCTGTGTTTACCTCTCTGGGCACATGCTGCATGCCAGCGCCCACTGAGCTTTGCTGAATGGAATACTTGTGTGTGCAACTACGATTTCACCGGTTCTGAAAATATTAGAAAACTGAGAAATAAAAGATCATCCGCTAGGGATACTGTGACCCCAAAGGCAAGCCTTTCTTACCCAATGACACGAGCTTCCGACAATCTTCTTGTTTTGTGTCCTCGTATGTGTCTGCCTGAGCAGAATTCATCTGTCTCCATTCGTCCTGGGAGAAATAAATCATCATATCCTTGAATATTGCTGGGAATAGAAGACACCGCGCAGACTTAAGGGCCTTCCAGAAGGCAGGTGGGATACTAGAAGTACCAAGGAAAAGATGGTAGGCCTTACTGAACACAGCCTTCTGTTCTAGTACCCAGTGCATAACGACCTTCAAGGTGGTGTCCTATGATGGCCAAACCCTCCAAAGATCCTGACCCTAAAGTCTGAGGCTAGGAACAGGGCTCAGGAGGCCAGAATCGTAGGTCAAGTAACAGGCCAGCCTATGCGGCAGCACAAGAAGCCCCAATAAGAGAATAGATGGAGAAATTTCTATTTCTTTGGAAGAGATGATGGTCCAGGGAATTAAATTCTATTGTACCCACCAAAAGAAGGATGCTGACTCAGGCCCAATAGGCTTAAACAGTTTCTGTTGCATGAGAAGGTTTATATAAACTAGAGTACATAGCTACAAAAATGTAGACAGAAACAATAATAAATAATAAGAGAAAACTGAAAAATGTGAAATGATAATTACTAAGCCTGGCTCCCAAGCAGACTTAGGAAAATGTATCTCCTTTTCTTCATTTTGTGTGTGTGTGTGTGTGTGTGTGTATTTTGGGGGGTATGGTGGCGGGTGGGGAGGACTGTGGATGAGGAATGTTGCATATACTGTCAGAACGATGGTTTTGCTTATCTATCTATCTTTTTCCTCTAATTTTTGTTACAAAGAAAGGCTCTCTGGATAGAGGAAGGGATGTATTCAAAAATGAGATATAATAATACAAAAGATATCAATAAAAACATTTTTAAAAGAAAGATTATGAGAATTAAAACTTTTCTTTTTCAAAAAGAGTTTGTGTTGTATCATCCATCTGGCGCTGGGGCTGGCTCAGCTCCTGGATTCTGGAATCTGGCCTTCCAAACACTCTACAGGGATGACAAATCAAGTCTTCCCTTAGTCCTCAGTAGCAGCAGAGCCCAGGGCTCATATCACAGTCAGACTCATTCAGGCACACAGGCCACAGAAACTTTGGTAAGCAATCACATGGTGGTAAATTAGCTGTTGGAGGCTAATGACAGGGAGCATTCTCCCCTCCAGCACTCCCCAGAGCTCCTGGGGCTCAGACCCACCCCCTTGGTTGGAGAGATGGCTGGCCAGAAAGCCTACAGATGAGGGAAAGGAACAGACTCACAATCTGGGAATGGAAGAGATACTGTAGGAGAGGGAGTAAGAAAACAAAAACTCACCTGGGAACCAGTGAGCAAGAGAACGTGGGGCTTTTCTTCATCTTCTGTGGTCCCTTGGTAGGAAAGGTCTGAGCCTCGAGAAGGCCGAGCTGAAGGAAAGAGAAAGAGCTGTGAAGAAGCCTGGTCCTTCCCAAACTCATGGGGCCAGAAATGCCCCCACACTACTCAGGTATCATTTCCCCACTTCCTACAGACTGAGATCTTTTCCTAGGGACTATATAAGACAGTATACAAATTGCTTTCTTGGGTCTCAGTTCTTGAAACAAGTTTCAAGGCAATGACCTGTGGCCTAAGAATCAAGGTTGGTAGAGGAGATCATTCACAGCTCTATTCCTAAATATGCTGGGTGCCCTAGAATAATAACAGCTGGCATCTGTATATCTTTTAAGTTTGGAAATGGCTTTTATATACATTATCTTACTTGATCCTCATGGTATTTGTGTGAGGAAGATACTACCAAGATTACTATTTGTGCTGTCGAGATGAAGAAACTGAGGCACAGACAAATAAGTTATGTGACTTGACCATGGTCACAGATCTAGCAAATATTTGGGGCAAGATTCACACCTGGACATCTCCCGGATTAATGAGTCCGGTGCTCCTTTCAATATAACACGCTGCACCCTTCTGCATTTTAGTCACTTTCATATAACCAAAGAATATTTTCTGGGTCAAGTCCTTTTAATAATCTACAAAATAAGTATAGAATAAATATGTAAAGTTTAGAGAAAACATATGTGTGTGTGTGCAGAAGATTTTAACACAGGCACGATAGCACAGTATGGTTTAGTTGTGACAGGACAGGAATCAGGACACCTGGGTGCTAATCCCGAATTAGTCAGGAGGTATGTGATGTAAGCTCTTGCAGCATTTGGTGCCTCAGTGTCCTCAGCTATAAAATGTAAACAACTACAGACAATCTATTCATAGGACTCTGGGGAGAAGGAAATGAAACATTTTATAAATATAACATGGTCTGAGCCACTTTGCAGAGCATCTATTTATGGGTGGGATGACAGCCCTTGGTAGGTAATTCAGCTATGTCTAGCTTAGAAGACCTTCGAGGCTCCTTCCAGCTCCAGATCCACACTCTGTCCAAAAGAGAGGGCCAGATCTGGAAAAGACCATCTCTCCCACTCATCAGGACCATGTGTTGCTGTGCATACAAAAGCTGCAAGGATCAGGCTGGATGATTTCATAGAGTGAACCCACGTTCAGCTTCCAAACACTGTCGATGGCTGGCCTCCCTGCCAGCAGGAATTAGTCCTTTCTTCGCTCTCCAAACTATCCTCCTGACTGCCCATGCTTCCTGAATACTCACCTCCTAGCTCAAGCACCTGAGTCAAGTTCTCCACGAGGGTCACTACCTCCTCACTGTTGTCTGGATGCCGTGACTTCACCCAAGCCTGGATCTCCCGGGGCAGGATGGTCAGGAATTGCTCCAGCACCAAGAGTTCCAGGATCTGCTGCTTTGTATGAATCTCTGGCCTCAGCCACTGCAGGCAGAGTTCTCGGAGCTGGCTCAGGGCCTTGCGGGGCCCAGCCACTTCTGTGTACTGAAACTGCCTGAAATTCTGACGAGAAGCTTCAGGGTCTAAGGGCTCATCACCCAGCATGGTTTCTTGCTTCACAGGGACATCCAGTCTCAGGACCCTGTCTTGTTTGTGCAGAGGAAGGAATTGGGGCTTTCGGAGAGCCATAGCCATCATTTCCCCCGAGGACAGCATCTCTCCCTCAGTGTCTTTTACTCTGTTTTTCAAAGCCTTCTCCCCACCAGGGGGTCCATCCCCTTCGGACTCAGGCTGAGTACCTGTATACTCTACTAAGCATTGCTGTAGGGAAAGATGTTTAGGAGTCAGCAAAAAGTATTCAGTAATTCTGGCCAGTCTTATTCCAAGTTCCTGGAGAAATTGCTGAGGCTCTTTAATATATAAATGGACAAAAAGTTGTCCCCAAGAAACATCTCTGTCCTGCTGCTAAATGAGGTCCAAAGTGGCTTCAAAGTAGCCCAGATACACACAGACACAGACACTGTACCTACCCACTCAAAGTTTGCACAAACAGAAAGAGACACAGAGCTGTTTACTGCCAAAGTCATCCTCTCTCCCTCTTTTGGGTTGGAAGATAGCTATGCTTTATCTAGTCAGAAAGGGAACAGCAGGAACTGATGGGAAAGCAATGGCTTAAGCCCCAAACTAACATGCTCTATGCTGGCTTGTTGAGCCTCCCTTCCCCTCCTTCTGTCCCTGCCCAGTGTTTGGGAAACTGTTTATGCTACGGAGGTCACAGGGGAGGAGGTCTGGGTCTGAACCCTGTCTAAGGGCAAGTCACCGAATCCTGAGGACTCTTTTTTTTTTTTTACTGACAACATGAAAAGAGCATAGAGTTTTGAGCTATTATTATCTGAAACGATTCTTCAGAATAATCAAGAAAAAGGAGCCAATTCCACAATTGTCATGCAAAGGCAGTCAATGTGGTTCCTGTAGTTCCCAGATGAAGTCATCCATTTGTTCTGCATGTGAAGTCCAGGGTCTACTCCGTTATTTCCTAACCTACACTGATTGATCTTGTCTCTATGTCAGGGTCCATCCTGGGCTCTGGCCTGAGCTCAGTCACGCCCTCATATCTGGTCAGGGCCCATCCCTGCCCCTCTGGAAAATGAAGGGACTGGACTAGACAACATCTCGAGGTGGCTGCCAGGTTCAGAACTCACACCATTGCCCAGCCTGTGGCAAGCCCACTAGCCACCGGAGGGTGGGCAATGCCACGAGCCAAGCCTATCTCTCTCGCTGGAGAATCTCTTAGGGGCTCTGGGTGTACCAGGAAGGGGGTGTGAATCCAAGAGGACAAAAACTCACACTCCAACCTCCACAACAGACTGTGAGGGTCGGTCAAGGGAGTGCTGGGTGAGTGACCAGTCTGCAGACGAGAACACACAAGATCGGGGCAAAGGAATACTTGTGTGTACATGGTGCACCCCAGGAAGGGTCGGGACAGGGGTCCAAAGCCAGGCAGGTCTTTGGATTCAGAGTCCAAGTCGGGATGAGCTGGGGCTCAGCTCAAGGATAAGGGAAACGGGGGGCGGGAGGGGGGGGG
>CM053625.1:311194785-311250135 GCA_028646595.1 Phalanger gymnotis
ACACTCAGTCACTTCCTATTCCCTCTCCACAGGAACCCCAGGCTTCATCCCCTAGCCGGACAACATAGGAGAAGAATCTCAGTGTCTGAGGTAATACTGAAGGCTCTATCACTGAACACTGTCTGGACCATAGGTCATGGTTTTCCATGCCGTTGAGCTCTGCCTTCTTACTGTCTCTATTCTGAAAATCACTAGGTCCATATATCTATTCCCTGCCATGTAAAACTAGGATAGTTGTGCTTTATCCTCTGGGGTGAGGTCAGGAAAAGCAATTTGAATTTCAGTATTTTGGGATTCAGGGTTCACTTTATAGAACTTCAAATCATTCAATGGCAGTGGCCAGGCAGTGCCAGCCAAGCTGGTGTGGTGGAGCAAGCCTGTAATCTTCAGATACCCGGGAGGCTGAAGCTTAACATGTCTTGAGCTCAGAGTTCTGACTTACAAGGGGCTATGCTGACTGAGTATCCACGCTGCTCAGCATTAATATGGTGAAGGCCCAGGTGCAGAAGCTGCCAGGCTACTTAAGGAGGAATAAACAGGAACACAACAGGAGGATCAGATTTCTAGCCTGAGTGATATAGGGAGACCCAGTCTTTAAAAACAAAAAAACTAAAGGACTGATCAGAATTAAATACTCCAGGGAGATACTGAACCCTCAATACTGCAGTTATGGAGTGGGGAGTCTCCTGTTGTTCACTGTCATTAAGGCTTGGTCCTTCACAGAAACATTCACATTAACTGGGTTCTTCAAACCAGTTTGTGGACAAGACCATAATGGCTACACTCAGCCAAGTTGAAGGGAGAGAGAAATTGGGTCCACTCTTGGACTCTCACCCTTACTCACTGAGAGAGAGGAGTTACTGAGGAGTCTGTCATTCATCTCCCCCCACCCCCTTCTTTTCACAGAGAAGGGTATATCATCACTTAATAGTGAAATGTATTCTGTGTCCCAAAGCCTTTATAGGCAGTGTTGAGCAAGAAATTCTCTGGCCGGGAAAAAAAAAAACAATCCCATTCAAAGAGAAGTATGTTCAACAGTTAGGACAAAATCTGTACACAGAATTTGATTTATGAATGTCAAAGACCTAAGCCTTGCAAGGACACTACTCACTTGATAGAAATGAAAATGAAAGATTTATCCTATTATCTAGAAGGAAGGCAATGGAGAAGTAGAGAGGTCCAGATCTGAAGCCAGAGGATGAGTGCACACCCCAGTGATGCCACCATCTGATCCTCAGTTTACTGATCTGTAAAAAGAAGAGGTGTTTCTGAATCACCTCTAAGGTCTCTTCCACTTCTATGGCTGGAGATCAATCATACAATCACCTAAGATTATATGACCGTAAGGGAAGAATGTGCCTATGGTCTCTCATAGCGGAAACTATTTCCATTATTTACAACCTGTGAAGTCACGTTAAAATCAATTTTGATATTCTTCTCTCTATTCGGATTTTAGGTTGTATTAGGAAACAGGAGGCTTTAGGGAAACTTCTAAATTTAAAACCTAGGAGGTAATTTCTGTTTAAGTATCTTTAGTGTTCCCGTGTGACTTTGGCAGAAATAATTAAGCCCTGGGATACAGAACAGATTTTTGTGGCCTTTCCCTTGGTACATAAGGAGGATACCCAGATGGTGCAGAATGACTGACCAGAGATTGTTTACATCTTGAGTTGAGTGAAGGTATCTGTTAAGTCGGGCTGGAAATGCCAGAAGGAGGTTTCCTTTGGCCAGGAAGTTCATGCAGCCCCAAAGAGTAGAAAGCACTTGTGAAGCCTTTTCTACTTTATTTTATCTTTACATTTTTATTAGATCTTTATATCACCATATGCATTTCCAAATATATCTCTCCCCCTCCTAGCAAACCACCTCTTGCAACAAACACCTTAAAAAGAGAAAAAACTCAATGGACTGATGACACATGTAATGCACCATGGCTGAAGTTTCTTCTCACTGCTGCAAAGAAGGCAGGCACGTGTCTCATTTATTCTAGAGGCCAAGTATGGTCATTATGATTACACAACATGCACTTTTCTTTCTGTCATCATTCTTTCCTTTGACGCTGCTGTCGCCACTGTCGTCTTTGTCATCACGGTCTATGTTGCTTTCTTGGATCTGTGTTCCTTGCCCTGCGTCGATTCATGTGTCTTCTTGCACATCTCTGAATTCTTCACACTCCTTGTTTCTCATGGTGCAGTGATGCTCCATTCCATTCAGATACCACAATTTGTTTGAGTCATTCCATAACTGGATGACCTACTCCCTGCACCCCAGTTCTTTGCTATTACCTAAATTAATCAAGGATCTATTAAACACCTACCATGTCCTGGGAGCTCTGCTTCCTTTTAGATATCTAACCATTTGCACTGATGGCCACTGTACATACAGTTCTTTCAGCTAACTCCTTGATGCGCACTAGTGATCCCCTTATCTCCAGGCTCTTCCTATTTACTGGCTGACTCCCTACTGCCTACTAACATGCCTTTGTCTCCACTATCCTCAGAAAATCCTCACTTGGCCACCCATGCCCACTAGGTGTTTTCCTATATCTCTCTTTCCCTTTTATGGGTAAACTCCTCAGGAAGGCTACTTACAATGGGTACGTCCACTTTCTTCCCACTCTCTACAGTCTGGCTTCCAACCTCATCATTCAAAAGAAACTGCTCTCTCCAAAATTACCAGTGTTCACCTTTTCTTAATCCTCATCTTTCTTGACTTCTCTGCAGTCTTTGACACTGTCAGTCACTCTTTGATTCTTCATATTCTCTTCTCTCTAGGTTTCTGGGACACTAACCCTGGTTCTCCTCCTACCTATCAGACTGCTCCTTCTTAGTCTCCTTCACTGATTATCCAGCTAACCTTGGCTGTCCAAGAGGGTTCTGTCCTGGGCCCTCTATTCTACTCCTTCTATACTGCTTCACTTGGTGATCTCACCAGCTCAGGTATTCAACTGATGCTTCTCAAACTACTTATCTAGCCCTAACCTCTCTGATGACCTCCAGTCTCACATCATCCACTTGCCTCAAACTGGATGATTTGTAGACATCTTAAACTTAACATGTCCAAAATGAACTCATTACTCTCTCCCCCCAAATCCTCCCTCCTTCCAATCTTCCCTATTACTACTGAGAGCACCGCCATCCTCCCAGGTTACCTAGCGTTCAAACCAAGGTGCTGACTCTTCACTACTTCCCTTGTGGTCAAGGTTCATTGATTGTACTTCTTAACATCTCTGGAATGTGCATATGCTCCCTCTTCTCCTCTAACATTGCCAACACCCTGATGCAGTCCTTCATCCCACCCCCCCAATGCTGGACCACTGCAATAGCCTGCTGGTTAGTCTACCTGCCGTAAGTCTCAACCCATTCGAGTCCATGCTCTATTCATATATCAAAATGATTTTTCTAAACAGATCTCACTATGTCTGACTCAATAAATTCCACTGGCTCCCTAACAACTTGAAGATCAAATACAAATCCTCTGGCATTCAAAGCTACTCATAACCCGCCTCCCCTTCTCTTGTGAGTCTTCTGACATCCCTCCATGCACTTTTTGATCCAGTGATAGTCCTTGCTACTCCTGGAAAAAGACACTCACCCCATCTCCTGCCTCCAGGCACCTTCCCAGGCTGTACCTCAGGAATAGAGCGCTCTCCCTCCTCATCTCTGACTCCTGGTTTCCATCAGTTCCTAGATAAAACTCACCTTCTCTAAGAAGCCTTTCTTGGTCCTGCTTTATTCTGGTGTCTTCCTTTGTGGATTTGCCCCAATTTATCTGATGTATAGTGTGTTCGTAGGTAGTTGTTTGCATGCTGCCTTTCCCATTAGACTGTGAGCTCCAGAAGGCAGGGATTAATTTATCTTTGAATCCCCAGTGCTTGGCACACAGTAAGTGCTTAATACATGTTTACTGACTGGTTCTGCTTATTTTGCTCTACAGTAGCATTTCTCTGAATCTCTCATTTCTTGCTGCACAAAAATACTCGATTATGTTAATATACCATTTTTTTTCAGTCATTCCCTAAATGATGGGCACCTTCTTTGTTTTTAGGGGTTTTTGTTTTTGCTAACACAAAGAATGCTTCCGTGAATAGTTTAGTATATAAAAGACCTTTGTTTCTATTTTTGATGTCCATATGATGTATTACTTGGAGTGGGATTTCAGGATAAAAGAACAGGGACAGGTGTAGCATCTTATACAGGTCGAAATTAAAGTTGAGAACAGTTGGGAACACTTCATAGCTCTACCAACAAACTTCTTCCTGCAGCTTCTCCAACATGAACAATTTTCATCTTTTTTGATCTCTGCCATTTTGTATGGAGTGAGGGAAAATCTCAGCAATTTTATTTTACATTTTTCTATTAATGATTTGGAACATTTTTTGCATGGTTATTTATAGTCCACAAATTTTCTTTCAAAAATTCTTTGACTGATTATCTGTTGAGAATTGTTCTTGGTCTTATATACTTACACAAATTCCCTATGTATTTTGGATATCAGACATTTATTGGTGATATTTGAAGTAAATATTTTCTGACTCGGTCATTCGTCTTGATTTTGTTGATTTTATTCTTATAAGAGCTTTTAAATTTTGCTTACATAAAAGTTCTAACCCTTTTATGGCTAAGAATTCTCCCTACTACCCATAGCTATTCTATTTTTTATGGCCTAGCATTTTACATTCAGGTTTTATAATCATTTTGAGTTTATTATGGTATGTGATATAAGAAATCAGTCTAATCCAAATCCCTACCAAATGCATTCCACTTTCCCCAGCAGTTCTTGTCAAATAAAATACCAACTGATTGCTTGTCAATCAATCAAGAAATAGTATTGAATGCTTACTATGTGCCAGGCATAGCAGCTCACAATCATGAGGAAGGCTACTGCCAATGGCTATGTGCATGCAAGATATACATGGAGTAGACAGAAGGTCATGGAGGTGGGGAGAGAGAGGGAGAGTGGAGCCAGAAAAGGCCTCCTGCAGAGGGTAGACTTTCAGCTGTGTCTTCAAGGAAGCCAGGGGGCAGACATAAAAAGAGAGGATGTTACAGGCATGAGGCACAGCCACCGAAAATGCAGAGTCGGGGGATGGAGCATCGTGTTTAAGGGATAGTAAGAAGGCAAGTGTAAGTAGATTGTAAAGCCCATGGGAAGGAGTCAAGTATGAAAAGACTAGAAAGCTAGGGAGAGGCCAGGGCAGGGGTAGGGAACCTTCAGCCTTGAGGCTCCACCCTGGGCCAGGCTGTGAAGGCTTCAGATGCCTAAGAAGACCTGGTATCTAATACGTAGTTTTTAAAGGGCTTTACACCTTGGTCCTACCTACCTTAACGGTCCATACACTTTACTCCCTCCTCTATGATCCAGCAACATCTGTCTTTTTTTTTGTTCCTCATACTTGATACCCCATATATATATACACACACATACATATATATATATATATCTCCACACCTATACATACACATATAAAATTTATCATATATGTGTGTGTACAGGTATGTGCATATCTGTGTGTATACATATATACATACAATTTATCATCTTCCTGGCAATTCTCAGCATTTCAGACATATAATTGTGTAGTTTCTGATAATCTTTAGTTTATATGTTGTAAACTCACATTGCTTATTTTTTATTTTAATAATTTAATTTTCCTATTTTTCCTGATCAGGTTGGCTAGTGGTTTACTGTTTCCATATGTTCTTTGACCTATCAGTATTCAGGATGTTATTACTTAGTTTCTATTTAGTTCTGTATCTTTTGTACATATTTCCATTGACACTAATTCTGTGTTATGGTCACTATAGCATTTGTTTATTCTATCTGCCTTTTTACATTTGCTTATGATTCCTTTATGTCTTAATATGCAATCAAATTATGTAAAAAAGTAGTGTCAAACTCAATTATTAATGGAGGTGGGGGATGACACAAAGACACAGACTAATCTGTACATAGGGATCCCTGCATGTAATGTTATCTATGTTTTATTCTATTTTATTTTGTTAAGTGTTTCCCAATTACATCTTAATCTGGTTCACCTGCTCAAGTGTTTCAGGATGCATTGGGCCAAGTATCTGACATCTCTGATATAAGATACTGTGGGAGGAGGGAAGATGGGTATATTCTTTAATATTCTAATTTAAAAGTTGCTACAAGTGAGACAAATAAGATTTTTCCAAATAAATCTTTTCAAGTCTATATTTTTCCTTTGTTGATTTCTGCCAGACTCAACCAGTTCTCAAAAAGTAATATTAAGGGCTCTTAGTAATACTGGGTTATCAATACCTTTTTGCAGTTTCCATAGCTTTTAAGACTTACTGGCTATGCCATTTGATGCATTCACACTTAACATCTCCTCCATTTCCTAAAGCAGAGGTGGCTGCACATGGAGGATGGAGGGAGGAGCTCAAAGTCAGAAGAGCTGGGTTGAAGTTGTTCCCTGAGACATCCTAGCTGGCTGACTCCAGGCAAATTGCTTCCCTTGTCTAAGACACTAAGAAGCAGAGAAGGTGCTGAGGTCTATCAGTGGAGGCTCTTTTCTTACAGAGTCTCCTCAGATCTAGTCCCTTTCCCTGTGTTGCCTTCAAGGACTATACACTTTCTCTGTTTGTCTTTCTTGATTTGTACAAGTTTAGTATTTGCTTTTTCTGATGCCAACTATTGCTTTTTCAGTCCCTAGATGCATAATAGATTTCAGTCCGTGTACTCGTTTTCACTTTGTATCTGTTTTAAATCCTTTATAAGTTTACTCTGCCATGCAGCCCCTTCACCCTGGAAGTTCCCTCCACCCCTGTAGCCCCTTTCTCTGAGTGACTGGTTCCTGCCAGAATCTCTATTATAGGGAAAGTGCCCAGGCCATCCATGTCTTGCTTTTTCTGGGAGCTCCACTCCTGACCCTTGGACTTTCTCTACCAACCTTCTGTCCCTGCCCTTCCCTGAAAGTTCACTCTACCTCTGCAGCTTTCCTTTGACTGCTTGGTTCCTCCTGTAACCTCCAAGGAAAAGGCCCAAATCAGCCACATCTTCATCCCTCTCCAGGCTTTATTCCTGACCTCTGAACTTTCTCCACTATACCTGTGTGCAGGCACCTTCCCTTCCCTGCTTTTCAAGTTCCTTTTATGTGTTGTCTTCTCCCATTAGAATGTAAATTCCTTGGGAGCAGAGATGTTCTTTTTGCTTGTATTTGCATTTCCTGTGCTTAGCATATTGCCTGGCACATACTAATTGCCTAATAAACACTTGTTGACTTGTATTTATGCAGCAAATTGCTGGGAATTTTTTATCCATGCCCCTATTCTTTTATCTTTTATTAGGGAATTTAATGCATTCACATCAAGGCCTGTAATTGTTAACTTTGTTTTTGTCCATTAACTGACTCACTCATGAGCAGTTACATCCAGTAGTTTGCTTTATTATAATAATCAAAACCAAGTTTCCTGTTTCATACCCTTTCCTTTCCTTCCAATACTCAGTCCAATGCCTAGTTCCTTCAGTTTACTTTTATTTTTCTTCTCTGTCCTTCACTCTTGTTTATTCCTTCCCCTTCCTTGCTTAGTCAAAAGCATGGTACCTAATTCTCCCTGACCTCCTCCTACAGGATCATAGATCACAGACTTAGAACTAAATAGGGATTTAGAGTTCATTGAGTCCAACTCCTTCATTTTACAGATGAGGAAATTGAAGCCAAGAAAGGTTAAGTGAGTTGAACAGATCATACGATCCAAGGAGAATTCAAACTCAGGTCTACCTCATGCTCTATCCATTATACCAGGCTGCAGCCTATCAAAGAAATCTTTGGCCAGGAATCGAGCCTACATGCACAGCGGTGCTACCCAAATCCCAACCACTAGACTGCCAGGCAATCTGAGCTCCTTGTTTCTATTTCTCAGTGACATTAATCTGTGATGATTCTTTCCACGCAGTGTTTTCCTTCCACCCACTTCCTCATTTATTTTTACCCCTTCCAGGATTCCCTAGACTCTAATCTCAAGAAAATGAATTGGGGCAGCAGGATGCAGTGGGAAGTATATAACCCTGGCCCAAGGAGAATGACTTCATCCTTTATCCTTCATCACACTACCATCCCTTTGAACCTATGAACTCCTGTTCTGCCTCCTCTAAGATGTGACTTGCTAAATACCCAAGCACCTCTTCCATACTAGTGGAAGGCAGTACTGAGATACACTAATCCACCTCATAGGATATTATCTTCTGAACTGTGCACTGTCCACTCCTGCCCCAAGTTTCATTGTCTCATCTCCATATTGTCTCATCATAAGGCATGTAGAGCTCCAAGCTCCTCTCCAGATGTTCCTTTTCTGCTAGTTATACCCAGTTCCCATTTCTTGCTGCAGTCTCCATTTTCTATCATTATTCTCCCAGTAACCCAAAGGCAGGGGAAGGGAAGGAAGAAATAAAGCCTTTTATATCCCCTTTTGCCGAGAGCAATCATTACCTGGGCCTTCCTATTTCAATCTTTCTCCTATCCATGCAAAAGACATTCCTCTGTATTATCCTATCAACCATACTACTGGTTCATTAGTGAAGGAGGTTTATGTTCTGAAATATCCCTTTTGCCACCTACTCTCCGCCTGATTTTTCTTGTCACTCCTTTTACTTCTTAGCTCAATAGGTGGAAAATACAAAGTGGACAATTTGGGTTTGATGTTGGGAAAAAGTTGCCTAATAACTAGAAGTATCCCATAGCGGAATGGGCTGCCTTAAAACTGTGATGGGATCCACCTCCTGAGAGGGCATCGAGCAAGTCTGGGTATGTTATAGTGGGGACACTCTCAAATTCTATGATTCTCTGTATTCTATCGAGTATTCATGTTTCATGGCATTCTCAAGTTCTTTCAATCTTGTCTTTTTAAAAGTTTTCATAATTTTCCATTTCTGAATTTTGTCATTCCAATTCTTTTTCTTAAGAGAACATACTGATACGGTATCTGTCTTTTGCTCTAAACTCTCTAATCTCATCTGATTTGCTGATTTCTTACACAAGCTCTTTTTTTTTGTCCTAAAATATCTTCTTAATGCTTTAGTCGCTTGTCTGAACCATTCTGGAGGTTCTTGGAATCCTATCAGAGAAGCCTTCAAGAATTATGTTACACTAGCTTCGTCTTTTGTTGAGAAGCCCCGACCCACCGGGGTGCATCTTTCCTCTGAATGTTTACTCATTTCCCTTCCTCAGTAACTTTTTGTTTGTCTTAATCACTTGGCTGATTTTTCTATGGCTCCCTTGCTGAAGATGAACTCATTGCTAATCCTTTCCCTTCAGAACGCTCGCTGCTGCCCTGACCCCACTCTGGCTCCGCATTGCTTAAAGTCAATTTCCCTTAGAGAGTGAGGGTGGCCAGTTGGGATACCACTGCTGGGAGAACAGAGGGTCTATTCTCCCCTTTCACTGCTCTCAATATTTCAGGCTCAGTGGTTCTTTCTGTACCTAGCTGTCTTCAGTGCCCCAGAAGCCTGATCACAAAAACGGTCAGGAAAGGGTCTCCCAATACAATACTGAAAGGCATGCTCTGAGAAATCCTTGCAGCTGCTTCTCTTTACCCTTCTTTCAATAGGTACCCTTCCATGCTATATTCCTTTTTAATCAGTGGTGCATTTCTAATTACTTTCTTCCTCCACTTTCTTATCTCCCAGGCTCTATGTTTATCCACCGTTGCCCCTTTCCCTCATTGTTAGGAGTTGGGGGCTTTCTGATGCATCAACTTCAACACCCTTGGAAATGTGGCTCCCCCAGACACTAACAGTATTAACTTCAAAAGATGGAGATTGTGATGTGGGCTGAAGAATATGGGGGCAGGGTGCATGAGAGTGACAGTTTTGGGAGCAGCAACCCTTCTCCCCACCCACTAACTACAAAGTTAACATCTGAACCGGCATACCTAATTAGTGTAGCTGCAATAAAAGTAAAAAAACAAACAAAAAAAACCCCAAAAAACGAAACAAAAAAAACCCGCCCTCTGGTGGACTGTGGGGTGAAGTCAAGAAGACTAGGAGTGGTGTGAGAAACATGAGGGACAGGTGGGTCCTTGGTTATTTTAAAAGACTTTGTGGAGAATTCTTTCACTTATTATTAGTGACTTATTTTCACACTTGCATTATTTGATTTGCTGGGAAGAAGTGGCCCCTAGGAAACTTCTCATTCTGCCATCTTTCTAGGATTCTTCAGAGACCATTTTACATATTTCTTCTGTCATGTGGGTTCCAGGTGGCCAAGGACAGTGAGTGTAAAGAAAATGCAGAGATTGGGAAGAAACAGCCTAGGTCTTATCTTAGATAGTGGTTATGACTGTGGTGGGAATGCCAGGATCACTATCATCTCTGGGCTCTGGAGACAGGTGAGAAGCTCGAGAGAAGATACTGGCTTGTGACCTTCCATATACAGAATACAGCCCAACTACATCTTAACCCCCATGTCAGGCATCTCCCCTGGAAAATGGATGCTGGTGGAGATACGTACAGCAAGGACGTATTTACTAACATACACATCTGTAACTAGCACATCTAGAAGCATGTAGAATTTGGTCACATTTCAGGGTGTGTGTATCTGTGCACTGAAATAGATTTGCCTGCTTTACAGGGTAAATCACGTGATAGATACACACTTTTAAAAGAAAGGAATAGGAATCAGAGCAGTTATCACAAATGGCACTGCACTTGGATTCAAAGACATGCATTTATGGTATAACTCTCACTTGTAAATGTGCTATTATTGTTAGTAATAATCTCTCTCATTTATTTATTTTTGGTCTGGGTCTATGAATTAATTTTGAAAGAGAATTCCAAGAACAATTCACACCTAACTTACAATCTTAAAAGAGTCATCTGGGACAGTGAAAGGTCAAGAGTCAGTACGTGTCCTTGGCAGGACTTGAACCCATCTCTTCCTGATTCCAAGGTGGGGTGTCTAGTCACTACACAAAGCCGCCTCTCTTGTAGTGACATTATTATTATTATTACAACATGCCTGGCACATAGAAGGTATTTAACAAATGATGGAGAACAAGCAGAGAGTGTCATAGAAAAGCTGAGTACATCATGGTGAGTACAGAAATGCCTGGGGAAGCCAAGTGTGTATGAAAATGGAAGAGCTCTTGGTGCTCAAGCACTGAGTTAAATGAATTACTTTTATTAAACAAAAGCCATGCAAAGTGATTGGGAAATAGGCTAGAAAGAGAATTAGTGATGGAAAAATACTGATCTTCTGTATATTTATTCTATTCTTTTACCTAAAATGTTATTAAGTTTCACTGTTTTCCTTGATATTTGGGTTTTAGTAACGAGATTCCCATGTTTATTGTAGCATAGACTTTAAGCCAACGATCACAACTCCCAGACATAATGGCAAGTCCAGCCAGCCATAGTCACATCCTCAAGTGTGGCCACTACGTCTTTCAGGGTTCTGGGGATAGCACCGAGGAGCTTGTTGGGGGATGTCTTTCTAACGCCCTTGCTCATGAGTGGTATGATTACAGAAAAATTATGAATCAGTCAGCCAGACGTAAGTAACTTTTAGAAAGGGGTGTTTACTAAGATGTTTCAGTAAGAAAAGTTTGTACAAATGTTCTCCCCACCCCCACCCCGCAAAGTCTGTGATATACTATTCCCCAAATCCACGGAGCCCAGAGGAAACAGGGCTCAAGCTTGGAGTGCATGAGTGACAAAGGGCTAACTCATAACTCATCAGTCGCTAGGTTGCTCGAAGTCTTTTTCTTCACTTCCTGGAGTAATCAGATTTCTACAGGAACTTGTCTTCTCATTTCAGCTTCCAACACAGACTCCACCAGCAGCTGCTGCTGTCCTAAAGAATGATGCTGGTAGGATAATGCAAAGATGGGAAGTCCAGAATCCTCTGTACCCTTCACAAATCTGTTTTCTGCCTGATTCCTTTCCTTCTCAGAGGCAGCTTCCTCTCTTCTCCCTTGCCAGACATTTGCTCAATTCCAAATCCCTCTTAAGCCCAAACCAGACTGATAGTTCATAGAGGACCCCGAGAAAGTAACCAATTTCCTCAGCTAATCTGAATATGCATTTGCGACTTCTCACCTTACTATGGTGTCCATCACTTTAAATAGGATGGGGTGATTTGAGTGGCTCTTTTGAGACTCTCCCCTTAAAGCCTTTGGGGTAGCTTTTCCAGATCTCTAAGCAGAGTACTCCTAGCTTGGGCTTCTGCCTAACTACCACCCCTTGGTTGTGTAGAAGGGAGGAAGAAAAACCTTCTCATATCCCTGCATCTTGAAGTCATCATCATCATGCCTGGAAGCTTCTTAACTACCACACATGTCAAAGCTGGTGACAAACTATGATATCACTATTTTTCCATCAATAAAGCTTTATTCATGCCTTTTCTTCAAACAGTCCTTTCCAGGTGTGGCTTCTATCCACCCAGTAATCCTTCTTTATAACAAAGAAAAACAGCCCAACAAAACCAAATAGCCCAGTGGCCTTGTCTGACAGCACATGAAACGTGGTGTACCCATGTTCTCCCACCAAGGAAGAGGCACATTTCTCACCTCTCCTCTAAGGACCATGACTGATCATTACAATTAAGCTTCACTGAATTACTGAAGTGATAAATGTAACTGATACTACATTCATTATATCTCCAGGATCGCCCTCTAGTGGTTAGCCTCTATTTGATGAGGAAAGAGCTAAATCTAAAAACTAGAGGTTTCTACATTTATCAAATTAACAGGGTTTATATTCCACATGAATTTTCTGGTGTTTAATAAGGTATGAGTTCTCACTGAAGGCTTTTCCACATTCATTACATTCGTAAGGTTTCTCTCCAGTATGAATGAACTGATGTTTAGTGAGATGTGTACCCTGACTGAAGGCTTTCCCACATTTTTCACATTCATAAGGTTTTTCTCCAGTATGGGTTCTCTGATGTCGAGCAAGATGGGTACTCTGGCCAAAAGCTTTCCCACATTCTTTACATTTATAGGGCTTCTTTCCAGAATGGTTTTTTTGATGTTTATTAAGAGATGAGCTCCGGTTGAAGGCTTTCCCACACTCCTTACATTCATAAGGTTTTTCACCAGTATGAATTCTCAGATGTTGAGTAAGGGATGAGTTTTCACTGAAGGCTTTCCCACATTCCTTACATTTGTAGGGTTTCTCTCCTGTATGAATTCTTAGATGTTGAGTAAGGGCTGAATTCTTGTTGAAGGCTTTTCCACAATCACTACATTTATGAAGCTTTTCTCCTGTATGAATTTTCTGATGTTGAATCAGGTTTGAGTACTCACTGAAGGCTTTCCCACATTCCTTACATTTGTAGGGCTTCTCTCCTGTATGAATTCTGAGATGCTGAGTAAGGGATGAATTCTTGTTGAAGGCTTTCCCACATTCATTACACTTATAGAGTTTTTCTCCAGTATGAATTTTCCTATGTTGAATAAGGTTTGAGCTCTCACTGAAAGCTTTCCCACATTCTTTACATATATAGGGCTTCTCTCCTGTATGAATTCTATGATGTTTTGTAAGGGATGAAGCATAACTGAAGGCTTTTCCACATTCACAACATTTATATGGCTTCTCCCCTGAATGAGTTCTCTGATGGTTTTCCAGGTGTGTATTGTTGTTGAAGCTTCTCCCACATTCAATGCATTTACAAGGCTTTTTTCCTGAATAAATCTCCTTATGTCTACTTAGGTAAGAATTCTGTTTGAAGAGCTTTCTAGGTGAATCACATTTATGGGGTTTTTCTCCTGAAGGATATCTCTTTTTTCTATAAGAACTGACTTTAGATTGAAATTTCTCAACAATTTTCTTGCGTTTTTGGCCTCTCTGTCCAGCTGGAATTTTCTTATGAGTGACTGTCACATCCCTCAAATGCGTCTTACTTTTTGGTTTTGTCTCCAACTTGCCATCATTTAAGCAGGCAGATTTTCCTGGATTAAAATCCCAAGTATCACTCCTCCCAAGATTTGCCACTTTATCTCCATGAGATGATTTTTCTTCAGAGATATCCTTGTTTGGCATTGCCATTTTGTTCTCAGGCCTAGTTTTCTGGGCTGAAACATAATAAAAATGCAAATGTCCTCTCTGCTTCAAACTAGGAGAAAGGAAACTTCTATTGAAGGACTGGAATGCTGGAAATGACAAGCATGCCTATAATAAGAGTATGGCTTTTACAATTCTCAAATATAGCTGGGCAGTCAGGGCAGAAGAAGGATGGAAGGAGGGATGAAATGGGGTCAAAATTGGGGGAAATGAGACTGAAACAGTGGCAAAGGTAAGAACAGGGAATGAAGACAGCCTCCTCAGGAGAGCATAACACAGATAACATAGTAAAGCAGGGATTCTGGAAATCAGACTGGTATCATAGGAAGAAGAGGTACCCCACTATTCCCACCTTAGCCCAGGCCCTCATGACCTTATACTTGCATTATTGAATGATTCCTTTCACATCTCCCCAATCTAGTTTTACTACTTTCTAATTCACTGGACATATTAATGACAGATTTTTTTCTTCTCTACATGCAAATGTCACATATTATCTCCTTGTTAAAAAAGCCTTCGATGGCACTCTAAGTTTGACAGGATATAGACAAAATACTTTGGGCTGGTGCTATATCCTCCACAACTGGAGCCTATCAGTGCTCTGACTCTCTCTGGGCCCTGACCTCTGGAATCCATGCCCCCGGCCCCAAGGGAGTTTAATTCACTCATCCTTGAAGCACCTGCCCTTGTGCCCAGCTGAGTTGATTGGTGACTGAGTACAAACTTGCCCACTACATTACTAGCTGGTCCCAGACAGGCTTCATCTTCATATCTCATCTACTCCCTTAGTGACCCTTCCTTGGCTCTACTGTGCCCAGAGTAGGAGATGAAAACAAGTCAAACCAGCATCTTTACTTATGGAAAGGGTATGTTCACTAGTCCTCTTTCTTTCCTTTCAACCCTATTTCATTTCAGCTACCACTGCTTCTCACATCAGCCCTGAATGCTAATTTATGCCCATGTCCAAGATTTTGCTCATGCCATTAGCTCTACCTGAAAGAATCTTTCCTATTTCTTCGAGGTCCAGCTCAAGAGGCTATTTTCTCCCCAAAGCCTTGCCCAGCTGACCTGGTCTGCACAGATCTCTCTGACATTCCTGGTAGAACTAACGTTCTATACCACTAAATTTGGCACTCATCATCCAGATGTTGCCTTGCACTATTATTTCACTGTCCCATATGCTTCAAAACTTTTCTCTCCCACGAAATGTGAAGCTTCTTTAAGTATCTACATTTCATACTTGGTTTGAATCATCTTTAGGTCTAGCAGTTAGTAGAAAACTCAATACAAACTTACTAAATGAATGAATGGTCAGGATGAAGCATGTAAGAGAAATAAGGAAAAGGTGACCCCTAACCCAATGAAGGAGGAGAAAGCCTTCTCCCTGCTTGTTGCTATATAATTCACCCAATCCAATACTTATTGAGCACTTGTGGGCCTGCCACTCAAAATAAAAAATAAATGCAAGACAGATCTTTCCCTCTAAGGTGTTACAGTGGGGGCAGAGAAGACACATAAAAATAACAAACACAAAAGTACAAACTGTATATCATCAAAGATATGAGAACACAGAATGAGACTTTTAGTAGGACAACAGAATTACAAGGAGAGATCATTATCTGCAGGTAAGTTAAGAAAAGCTTGATTTTAGGCAGAACTTCATTTTAGCTTCCAGGGATGTCTATTTAGATTAAGCAGAGAGGATGGACAGGATGTGCCAGGTGGTCACTGGGAAGGATGATGAGAACAAGACACGGTCTAGAGTGGCCTAATTAGAGGACGGTGAAAACTAGCATGTTTGTGGCGAATACACTGGGATATGTAGATCAGGTTCATGGAAGGCGCTGGATGCTAAATGGCTTAAGACACGATGGGAGGACCAAATGAAGTCACGGTAAGTTCTTGACAAGAGAAAGGGGAGATAAGTCTTGCGGAGATATTCAGGATGGAGAGAAGGAAGGAGAGGACTGTCACAGTGGCGGTCAAGGTCCCAACAGGGGTGGAGTTGCAGAGAATAAGACCAAATGCAAGAGACACTTTAAAGGGAGATCCAGTAGGAGCTTGAGTTGAGAAAGAGCTGAAATAGCTCCCATTTACCCTGCACTGTATGGTTTACAAGGATGAGGCCACGACTAGGGAGGCTGTGCTCCGCTAACAGTGGAAGCATAGGGGATGCTCTCCTCTTGGGAGAGACCTGCCAGACAGGAGGCAAAGGAAGGGAAGGTGGTAGGTGGGTCTTGGGAGGTAAACGAGCCCCTCAATGGTGGGATCCTGGCAGGGCAGCTGGTTCAGGCCAGAGAACCACCAGGGAGAGAGTATGGTAGTCCAGCATGTCAGCACCGGCATCCAAAGACTCTGGAAGAGTAATGGTACCTCGACCAGAAACGGCTAAATGAAGGAAAAAATGATGATGGGTTTGACAAACTTGCAGTGAAAGTGGGGTCATCCAAGATGATGTTAGAAATGGGTAGAAATACGGCATAGATAAGGGTTGGGGTGAATGAGGAAGCTAGAATGTAGCACATACATAAGGGCTTAGAGACAGGGAATTTGGTAAGAGAGGGAGGCAGGCAGGCAGGAAGCATTTAGTAAGTGCCTACTATGTGCCGGCTACTGGGCTAAGGGCTTCTTACAAACACGATCTCACCTGAACCTCACAAAATCCCTGGGTGCTGTTATTACCCCCATCTGACCACAAGGAGACTGAGGCAAGCAGAGGGGAAGTGACTTGGCCAGGGTCACAGAGCTAGGAAGTATCTGAGGCCTTCCTGGCTCCAGGCTCAGAGCTCCATCCATTGCACCCCAGTGGCCTGAGGGAAAGGACTGAGCTTAGCGGGGTACCTGCATTCAGTGGTGGGAGAAAAGAGAGAAGTCAAGAAACAAAAAGCAAGAGGAGCATGAGTGTCAGGTCAGACAAATCAAAGGTGGCTACAGTCTTAAGCAGTGACAAACTGTTAAATGTGACAAGACCACCAAAGAAGATAAGGCCTGAGGAAAGGTGGCCGGCATTAACTAGGAGCTATATAGCAGTATCTTTTATTTTTCAAAGACTGGATCCCCATGTCTTACAAGGACTGTTCAAGGGCCTGGTGTCAGAGTTGGTTGGTAGGAGGCTTTGGCCTAGTCCATTTCCAGCCTGGCCCAGCTCACCTCTCCTTAAGCCACCTGGTGGATCCCAAGGTTTACGTTCTGGTGCCTGAATGAGTGTAGACACTCGATCAGTTTGGCTTCAAGAATTCAGACAATCCTGTTACCTTCCTCAGAAGAGGGAATACTGGCATGTAATACCATGCCCTGCAAGGGAGATTTTCGAGAGGACAGATTTGACGGAGTGGTGGAAATTTAAATCAGACCACGGGGTTTAGAAAGATTAAGTAGCGTGGCGAGAAATTAGGAAGAGCAATTAAAGACAAATATTTGAGGAATATGTTGGTCAACAGAAAGGGAAATGTGACAGTGTGTCTACATGGAGGAACATGACCATACAAAGGATTATTTTTGGTTGCCATTTCTTTTAAAGGAAGGTAAGAGAGTGAAGATGGCAAAGAGGAAGAGAATAATCCTCAGAATTCGGGTTGTGATTCAGAGGACTGCTGGCTTCAGGCAGGAGGGTTACCACTTCTTACTGGATGAAGCATGAGAGGTGCAATGGCAGGAGAATACTATGTTGAAGCAGTTTCAAGAACTAGCCTCCCTTTTTGCAGTCTGTGCAAGCTTGCCTTCCAACATTTCCAAGACACCAACACCTTTCCAAACAGCCTCAATGGCTCTGGTCGACCTGGTTCTTACTCACTCACCTGGACAGGTGCTTCTTAGGACTTTTCTCTCCAGCATCCACAACTCCTCCCCTTGTTCCAGCTGGAAGATTCTACCAGGTTTGGAAACTGCAAGTCCTGTTAATGGTGAAATAAATGGGACTTGATTGTGCTAGGGATAAATAACCATCTCAGAGCACCGTCCCAGCTCTTTGGTCTTGAGAAGTGAAGATAAAACAGGAAGGTCACAAGGAAGAGAGGAAAGATCCCTGAAGGACACGAACTGCTACCTTTATAAGAGAAAGGGGTGAGGAATTCCTTTTGTATCCCTGTACCTAGCATACAGTAAGTGCTTAATAAATGATGGACTGCATCTAGAAGGACTCAGAAAGACAATTAGCTCATCTGTCCTCCTCTCAGATAAGACGATGAGAATGTTTATGGAGTGATTTGTCCTGAGCATTGTGCGTGAGGAGGATTGGAAAGGACCAGCCTCAGGCACACGCAAGGAAGGAAGCCTCCCGTTTCTAACTCTACACAGATTGTATTGTTTAGCACAGAAGAAGAAATACTGATCCCCAAGGTTAAGAACCCACATTTTAAGTGATTAAAGTTTCATTTTAACCAGTTTTTTTTAAAAAGGTATCTGTGTCAAAGGTTTTAGTTCATACTTTCCCAACAGTTATTTATTTATTTTTCAGTTATTCATTTTTAAATGCAAAGTTTAGCAAAAGGGATCAACAATCAGATCCCTGACACTCAGATGAGCACTTCCGAGGCCCCCTAGCTCACAGTGATTGACCAAAGCCCAAAAAGCAGTTTTAAGTTACAGGGAAAACTGTCCTTACCCAGAGAGACCAGGTTCCTATAGTTCTCCAGCATCACATCCCTGTACAGATCCCTCTGAGCTGGGTTCAGTCGCTCCCATTCGTCTTGGGTGAAGTCCACAGCCACATCCTCGAACGTCACTGAGTCCTGAAATACCACACACACACACTTGCCAGGGCCCAAGAACCTTCCCCTGAAATGGCCCTGGAGTTGGCCTCATTGTTGAAGATGCATCACATGTTATAGTTTTAGTAACATGTACCCTAATAACCCCTTCCAGGGTTCCAAGTGCAAACCAAATATTGGGTTAGATTCTGGACAATATAAAAGCCATCCAAGAGGAGTCTGTTTTTTTGAGAGGAAAGACTTACACAAGTGAAACAAGCAAAGGCTACAAGGCTACAACCTCCAATCCAATGGTGATGTTCCTGGTGCAACTATCAGGACAAAGGGAGCAATCTAAGAGTGCTGGAGTAGTGAGAAGGTGGGAGGTGAGCCACACTAGAATGACCCAGGGTTAACAGTTCAACAGGCAAAGAAGAGAACGGAGAGCAATACAGTGGAATGATGGGTTTAGAACACACACCACCCCCGAGACCCCTCTCTGGCTCTAAACTCATCTGCCTTGACCAGGGCTGGTTCTCTTGGAGGGGCTGGATCTTCCTATTTTCTATATATTCTTGAAGATTCCTTTTGTCACAGATGCATACACTGTCTGTATATTCTGTGTACAGAAACATCTCGATCACCTGCAATGGCTGGGGTGTGAGGGAGCCAAGTTTCCAACTAACCAATGGCCATTCTTTAAGTTGGTTTTCCAAAACTTTTGTGTGCCATAGACTCCTCTGGCAGTTTGGTGAGACCTTTGAATCACTCCTTTGAATCTCTCCTTTGAATGATGATTTAAAAAAAAACCCAATGAAAGAGATATAAATTTCAGTTAGAGGCTAGTGAAATCAAAAATGTTATTTTTTTCTAATCCAAGTTTATCCCCCACCTCCCAGGTTAAGAACCACCCTCTATGTCATAAAAGTTTTATTTTAACCATTTTTTAAAAAAAAGTAAGTCCTTATTAGTGTCAAATAAAGGTTTTAGTTCATGCTTTCACAATAGTTATTAATGGTTTTCTTGTTTTAAATAATATCTTATTTTTTCCCAATTACATTATTTGTTTTTTTTAAATAAAAAAATTAAAATTTGAAATAATTTTAGTTAATTCCTTAATTTAAAAAAAGTCTTCTAAGAAATTGGTATTCGAAATGAAATATCTTTCATGTTAGATTGGTTCTGATGAAGATCTCATTTGCACGGATTTACTAAAGCAAGGAAAAGAGAGGAATGCTTAATTTGAGGTACCAGTTATTTTACTTTTAAATTTTTTATCTTATTTATTTTAATGCTTTTTGTTTGTAACATATACATACATATATATGTATGTGTGTACACACACACACACACACATTCATTTGCACAAAGAAAAAAAAAGAACTTTGACAAAATCAACCAGCACATATATTCCCCAGAACTATAGGAAAGGAGGGAGGTGCATTTTCTCTACTCTCTTCAGGTCAAGCTCAGTCATTCCAGTTATAGTGTGTGCCTTTTGTTTTTCGGTCATTTTCCAATATACTCCACTACTGGAGAATCCTCCCTCAAAACAAAGCCAAGAGGGCTGGTAAAACCATCCAACAAAACCACTGTGATCACTGGTGGACACAGCCTGCTGAGCCCGCCATCTCTCGCCACTCCTGGATGAGGACTACAATTGGCATGTGTCCCCTGGAGCAAGGTGCAGATGGGCCTCTCTGAGTTTTGTTCACAGCACCATGGCTGTGGCATGTGTTTGTTCTGGGGGCTCGCTCTCTTCATTCTGCCCCAGTTCATAGAAGTCTTCTCTTTCAGTCAGCTGTTTCTATTGATCACACCTTCGGGCACAGTGTTCCATTACATTCTTGTGGATAATTTAATTGTTTTCCAATAAACGGCCACTTACTATTCCTCCAGTTTTCTGCCATCACAAAATGCTACTCGTCAATATTTTCCTCTCTATGATCCCTTCTTTCTCTTTACCCTCCTTGGGGGTGCATAATGAGTAATGGGCCCATGAGGCCAATGGGCAGGAAGATCAAAGTCACTTTTCCTACATCATTACAAAGACCTTTCTAACATGACTGGACCGGTTCAGAGCTCCTCCAGCACATGAGCATGCCTCTCTTAGCATCATTGCCAGCTGGATGGGTAGGAGGTGAAAGGTGAGAGCGCAGCTCTGGAGTTAAGAGGACTGGGGTCCAAACGCTGCCAGTGCCCTTGCCCAGGCCTCACTAGCCTCCTCTGTGAAACGAAGGGGTTGAAGTAGACGCCCCATGGTCCTCTCCAGGGCAAGGTCTCAGTTCTGGCCTCTTACTGGTGACTCAGAGTGCTTTTCTGTGGGCTGCTGAAAGTTTCACTTCTTCTTTTATAAACTTGTTCATAGTCTTTATCGACTTAACTATTAGAAAATTCAATGACATTTTCATGGCCATCATTCTAAATTAATCACTTCCTTTTTTTTCTTTTTCAGCAAGCCAAGAGATGTCAGAACACACTGCAATTACCAGACTGCGCTGCTGATGCGAATGTTCCCGAAAGAGCGGAGCAGGCCCAAGCAGGCCGCAGACATCAAGCTGCTGCTCCTGGGCCCCATGCTGCTCTCCCAAGGGCCCCATGCTGCTCTCCGGGCCAGCTGTATTTTTCTTTTGCCCACACTATCGCCTCTTCTGTCTTCCCCTGACTTGGCTCTGCTCCCTGCTGGCCATTAGTACTTCTCTCTGCTGATCTTTCTTCCTGCTTCTTTTCCCCCCACTTATCAAATACACCAAAGTTTCAACCCTGGGCTGTGCTCATAAACACATAAAGCCAATCGTATCACAGGTTTTGTTCATCTCTGCCTCCTAGGTTACTCTTGGATCCTTTCTGTGCATGCTTATAGCTGAGAAGATTTTTGGTTAGATTTTGAGTTTACAGATACTCTGGACAGTTGAGGGTGCTGGACCAAATGAGATAACCCATGTAAAAAGCCTTTGTAAATCTTGAAACACTCTAGAACATTAGCTGCTCTTTTAACTTTAAGTAGCTGTGTTACTGGAAATGTTCTTTCATGCACATGCCAGGGTAATAACCACCTGCTGTGTTTGACAGGAATCAAAGTGTTAATGTAAGGAAGAATCTATGTGTAAGAAGGGAGCCTAAGTGTTTCTCTGTCTCAGAGACTGGCCACTAGCGCAAAAGGTAAGGATGTTCTCTTCCATTTGGAGGAAATGGCTGGGAAGAGGACAGAGGGTGAATGCATCATGCAGGGAGCTGTGGCGATCAGCAATTGGAGTGGAACAGTCTGGACTTTGTGGGTCAGGCAGTGTTTATCTGAAGAAAATAAAGTCAGACCAGTTATGTTAGCAAGTACAACTAACACCACTGTTAATGGATCAGCTTGAACAGGAAATAAACTCTTTTGTAAGAAGTTTTTCTGTTTCTTCTGAAGCCTTGCTCTATCTGGATATTTCTCAACAATAATTAGGGAGTTGATTAATTTCTCTATCTCTGTTAAAAGCTGTATTTTTCTAAGGTATTACAACCCAAGTTGATTTTCTAATCAATCTGTTATTTTTGTTAAACATCCCTGAAGAAACCTAATCACTAGACCTATACTACCAACAGGCATCACTATTCACGCAAAAGTATGCCACATACACGTAGGAAGGAAGCAACAAGGTTCCCAAGGTTCTTTTTTGTTCTAAAGCCTCTTAATAGGTGATCATCACAGCTTACAATGCAACCAATTTAAACACATTTTGAAAAATTCCTTTAAAATCATATTCCTGTCTGTACAAGGGTTATCAGTTTCCTCATCTATAAAATCAGGATAATATCTGCACATTATTTAACCCACGGGTTTGTTTTGAGAAATTCAAATGAGACTAATAAAGTCCTAGTAAACTCTAAAGTAAATAGAGGCTATGTGGTATATTTAATAGGAAGACCAAATTATATCCAACATCCACATCCAATTCTCTTTTCTCAATCCTTTTCAACCCTCTGCAGTCCAGACACTGCCCTAACTCTGCCCACTCCCTTCCACAGTGCCCTCTGGGATTCCTGTTCCAAGATGAATAAAATGCCTTTCATTCTAGATTGTTCCCACACTACTTTTATCTGTCTGTCTTTACTGAGACCTGGTTTCCTTCATTTAAAACTTCATCTTTGGCCATCCTTTCACCACTGGCTGTATTGTATTTCATCCCTACCCCAATACTGCCAGTACCCATGGTGAGGGGAGAGGAATACTGCCCGTTGCTACTTCCAGACTTTGCCTTTGCTATTATCACTCAGCAACCACTCCTCTGAAATGTACAGTGCCAACATTTTTCACCGCACTCAAATCACGGTAGTGGTTTTCTGCTGGCCACCAGGTTATTTTCCTTTATTTCTCAAGGAATTTACCACATGGATCAATGTCTTCCCTAAGCTCTCAGTTCCTCAAACATACTCACTATTCAAGTCCACTTTATCCCTCCCATGTACCTACCCACCTCTGCTCTCCCCTTCCATTGGGCTGTAGTCCTATCCTCCCAATATTCTCTTTTGCTCAGGATCTTAAGGCACTCATCTTTCCTGGCCCTTTCACTAACTCCTCCTCACTCTCCTCTGCTGGCTCATCTTCCATGTCATACCTAATAAAACGGGCGTTTCCCAAGGCTGTCTTCTCAGGCCTCTTCTCTATACTCTTTCAGTGACCTTCTCTGTTCTTATGTGTTTAAGCATCATATCTGTGTAGAAGACTCAAATAGCTATATATCTAGTTCCAATCTATCTCCTGAGCGCCAATCTAACTGCCTGCTGAACATTTCAAACTGGACGCCTCAGAGGCATCTCAAACTCAACATGTGCAAAACAGGACTCATAACATTTCCCCCAAGCTTACCCTTCTTCTTCTAGACTTCTATATCATTCTTTTGGCTTCCCAGGTTTGTAACCCTGGCCATATCTTGGACTCAGCACTTCAGTTCAGCCCACGTATCCAGGCAGCTACTGAATCTGGTTATTTCTACCTTGGCAACATCTTTTGAATCTGACGCTTGTTCTCTCCTCACATTGCCCCTCCCATCTCACTTCACATCACCTCTCACCTACATTTCTGCAATGGTCTCCTAACTGGTCTTTCCCTTCTCTGGTCTATCCACAAATAGCAGCCCACTTGATTGTCCTTAAATGGGAGTCTGAGCGTATCACTACCCAACTAAGAAAAGCCAGCAGGGCCCTTTGCCTCCAGGACCAAATGCAAACTCCTCTATTTAGCTTTTAAAGCTCTCCACAGCCTGGTTCCGACCTATACTTCTAGCGTCACTGTGTACTACCCCTTCTCACCTCCATCTTCTGCACTCTAGCTGAACCAGTCTTCTCTTTGTCCCTCCTAGATGGCGTCCATCCCCCACCTCCTTGCCTCCATGGGGGCTGTCCTTCATGCCCAGGGGACACTCCCTCCTCATAGCATCCCTTTCTCCAACATGCAATGCTGAAGTCTTTTTTGATGCCACCATCTGCTAGTGCCTTCCTTCCCTATCAGTTTTACGTTAACTGGCTTTTATTTACTTGTATTTGCCTTTTTACATTGATGTCATGTGCATGTGTATATGTTTGTGTGCAAACATGTGCATGCACACACCTGCCTATTGTTTCCCCATTAGGACACAGTAAGTTCTTTGTAAGTAGCGATGATTTCACTCCTTGTGCCAGCACAGTGGTGGCATGTAGGGAGTATTTAATAAATGCCTGCTGACTGCCTAACTGCCTGCAAAAGTGCTGGGTAGTCACAGAGTGAAGGGATCATGATTTGAGTGTCTGCCACTTACAAGGACAAATCCCTTAACCTGCTCTGAAGCTCAGTTTCCTCATCCATCAAATAGAGACAATGACCCTCTCAGGACCTGCCTTCCAGATGGTTGTGAAGAAAGCACTTTAAATCTCCAAGCACTACCTGAGTGTCTCATAGGCATCACTAACATGGGGGGGGGGGCGGTTCATTGTATTCGTTCCTTCGGGCATCTTCCTGCAATGTGACTGGCTGCCTACCATGGTGCTTGGTTAGCAAGGGCCTTGGCCAACCAGCGAGGCTTGGTGTAAGTAAGAAAGAGCAGGTCTGTTATGTTTGTGTATGAGAATAAACTCTTTCTTAATAAGCAGATCAATCGCTCAAAGCCACACTTCTATAACATGAGATACTGCCATCTAGAATACTATACATCTGGAAAAAATTTGGTACCTATTTCATTAAATTTTAACTGCCAACATCACTATTTAATTTACCCTAATTTTCCTGCTACTAAAAAAAAAAACAAACCACCCCCTCCCTTGATTTTTCCTCTCGCTTGTGCTGATTTGAGTAATGAAAAGTCCCAGGCTTTGCAGGGCTTGACGATCATGATGCTAAGCTGTCTCTCTGGCCTATCAGAAGCCAGTGGCTGGATGCTTCTAATGGCCTGGTTGTTGGGACTGAGGGTCCAGCTGGCAGCCTGCATTTTCTCTTTCTCGGCTGTAGCAGAGAGAATATGAGAAGCCCCGGCTATGCTGCCTGGGAGTGTGTGACTCAAGTCCCAAGCCCTTTCTGGGCTTTATTTCCTGACTTCTACATTGAGGGAGCGGTGATTCTTTGATTCTAGTTCTACAGTCAGAGATGCTCATGCTCAGTCTGTTGTCTCGTTAAGAGCTGGTGCTAGTGTTCACTCACATCAAGCAGCGAGCCTGGTTCACATATATACAGATAAGGGAGTTAATTTACAAAGTGATTTCCTGAACGTCTGTGTGAGATTGTTCATGGAAACTGAGGATGAGAAGTAAAGGTGCCTTGCCCACAGTCCTAAAGCTAAATGTTTAATTAATTCAATTCCTGAATACTCCCAACTCATTTGGGAGCTGGTGGGACCTTGGGGGTCCTCACATCCTAGCTCTTGTAATGGTAATTTAAATTTGAAGATCTTTCCCACCCATTAATAGGCCCATGTGACCTGCTTATGCTACAGGAAGCCTAAGTCACATGTGGTGGGAGGAACTTGCTGAATGAGAGGACTAAGAAAGAGTGGAACAGGAAATTCTCAGAGTGGTCAGAAGTGAGATAGAGAGCAGAAGCGTCCTAGTTGTGCTGTGAGTGTGTTTGGTGGTGGCAAGGCCCCAGCAGGGGGCAGGGAGGTTATGGAACGGAATTATTCTCTGCTGTAATAATGTGTATTAATTTCTTTGCTGCTATGATGGGTTGAGCTTATTATTTTTGGGATCTGGTTCTCTGGTGTCTGAATAAATGGTTTACTTCTACCTTCTATGCAGAGAGTGCCTTATATTCTGCAATACAGAACTACATAGGCATATCGACCATTACCGTCTATTGTGATTATTGCCTTGCTAATACATTTGGCCACTAGGAGGACAGGATTGCAAGGTATAAGATTTCTATTTAG
This sequence comes from Phalanger gymnotis, assembly GCA_028646595.1. Classification (NCBI taxonomy): domain Eukaryota; kingdom Metazoa; phylum Chordata; class Mammalia; order Diprotodontia; family Phalangeridae; genus Phalanger; species Phalanger gymnotis. The sequence goes on from CM053625.1 coordinate 311,220,878, forward strand.
AGGTAGAAGGGCTTTAGAGGAAGAAATGGTTATCTTAGGATGGGATGACATACCTTATTCCTCCCTAGCAAGGGAATGGTTAATTGGAGCCAGGCTTTGTGAAAACTGGAACAAGGGGCTACAGAGGGGAGAACTGAGATTTGGAAAAAATGTTTGCAAGAAATTAAAGTTAAGCCAGGGAGGGAATTGCCAACAACACTCTCTTGGAGAGGATGGATTTATATAAAAGCAGGGTCAGACTGCCAAGAGAGAAAACTCAGACGGTTAGAGAATTGGCTAGCTCGAATGAGAATGTTTCTTTCCCAGAGCAAGATGGGGAATCTCAGGTGGCGGAACAGATTATTGTTCGGGAATAGACTGATTTTGCTGTTAATTTGGCTAGAAGAGAGAGGGAGCCAAGGAGGTCAAAAGTGCATTTGAGTTCAGCCCAGGCCAAGTCTAGCTGCTGTCTTGTTGCCATGGTGACAGGTAAGCAAATCAAGAGAGAATGACACACTATTAGGAGCTGAGGCACAAAATGATACTTTGTGGCATGATGCTCCTGAGCCTGAAAATGATACAATATCAGCCCAGGCTCCTCAGATAGAAGTGAGCCCCATGTTGTGAAGGAGGCAAGAGACCCAAGAAAATAATACAGTATTTCAAGAAGTGTTGGAGGATTTTTTTACAGTAGGAAATCACAGATATCTTGAATAGGTTTACCAAGGAATGGGAGAATTGGTAATATCTTGGATTATGAGAATCAGTGATGACGGGGCCACAGGAATATCTGTGGATAATGTGGACTGTATGAAATTCATAAGCATTAGTCAGAATCCTTTTGTACAGCAAGCTTTGGGGGATTATCATCTGCAAGGGGGTAACAGGACAATTAGCCTACTGGCTTTAGCAGCAGAGGAATATAACCGAGAGAATCCCACTGATTCTATGTGGTCCAGTGCAGATAGGCCCTGGTATTCACTTAGGAACTGTATGAGGAAGTTAAAGGAGGAGATAATGAAGACTGCTATTATGATGGGAAACATAGGTGCATGCTATGATACTTCCTTGGGAGTCTCTCATAGAAATTTAACAGTTAAGACAGCTCCCCCTGCTTATAAACACCTAATTCTGACTCTGCTAATTGGGGAGGTAGGGCACCCTCTTTCAGAGGTGCTAGATAAGATTTCACAATTAAATGACTTAGGAGACTGGGGAAAAGATAAATTTCCTCGAGACGGAAGAGTGAATAGCCGGCAGATGCAACATCGGGATAGAGTGACAAGAAAAGAAATGTTTACTGCTCGATTGAGAGCAGGGGTAGATTTTGGAAGAATAGATGGTATCCCAACTAGTGAGCTATACAAAATGCACTGAGATAAGGGGCTTAATAGCAGATGGAAGAGAGAAGTAAGAACTGCCCCTACAAATCCTATAGATCTTGAACCTTTGTATTCATATGAGTCACAGCTTTAGGGAGATTAGGAAATAGGCCCAGCCCCAGCTCAGATTAAAGAGACACACAGACCGGATTATAGACCCACATTAATCTGACTATATATTGGAAAAATGGTTCAAATACTGTAAATAGGGAACTGATAGATACTGGAGCAGAGGCCTCCCTTATATGTGGAAATCCTGACAAATTTAAGCCTGGAACTCCTATCACCATCACAGGACTAGGAGGGGCTAAAATATCAGCCAGACAAGTCAAACTAATGATGAAAACTGGACAACTGCCTAAGAAAGAATATACCATGGTCACTGTACCCATTCCTGAATATATCACTGGAATAGATATATTGAAAGGTATGACTGAATTTACCTGAAGGGAGATATCAATTTGCAGTAAGGAAGATAGGAATTAATGTAGTTTTAGTAGGAAAAATAAAAATGGACCCATTCACTTTTCCTGAACCTTCTGAAGAAATTACTTTGGAGCAGTATCATGTGCTAGGTGGAAAAGATGAAACTGCCATACTATAAAGGAATATGTTGTGGCAGGAGTGTTAGTCCCTACAACTACTCGGTGGAATAACCCTGTCTGGCCAGTCCAAGAGTCAGATGGAATGTGGAGAATGACAGTGGATTATAGACAACTGAATAAAATGACTCCTTCCTTGTATGTTGCTGTTCCAGATACTGTTATCTTAATAGAAATGATCCAGAAATATGATGGGACTTCATACACAGTTGTTGATTTAGCCAATGCTTTTGTTGAGGAGGAAAAGAAACCCAGGGATGCAGGGATCCCAAACCAAAGTTCCCAGGGCAAGGCTGCCTGGAATGAATTCACAGACCCAAGCATTCTTTAAGTCAAGGAGGCAAAGATTTATTCGGCTTTACAGCGGCAAGAGTTCTTAGGGAACCTGCAACCATAAAGAGGTGCTGGGGAAATTTTTATAGAAGCTTTTATGGGATTAAAGTGGGGGACACATGTCAGTTAGGTGTTTGGGGTGGGATTAGGGAGTGGGTAAGGCATGGTTAAGGAGTGGTTGGTTCTTAAAGGAACATACACACTTAGTATCTACTGTGGAGACATTACCCAGAGTTTTTTAGGAAACGGCCTACAGGGGGGTTCCTAGCGGTGTGGTTTTTACTGTGAAATGTCACTGAGTTCACTACTAGTTCGGGCTAAAGGGAATCTCTATATAGTTTCTTATCTAATGTCTCGTTAGACAAAATACTCTGTCTGGGATACATGTTAGAAAGGTCAGTAAATAGTAAATACGGTTATGACTCAGTGTACTAAGGAAGAAGCAGAGATAAGTTGGGGCATGCTGCCCTTTAGCTAGAGAGAGACTGCATGAGAGAGAATATGTTTTGAGAACTAGATGTGTTTTGGAATTGGGATTCTGGCACAGGCACCCAAGCAGAGGCTGTTAGAATTAGGGTCCAAGCACAAGCACTCCATCACTTTCTTTACTTTTCTTTACTCTACACAATGTGGCCAGTTTGCTTTCATGTGGCAAGGCTGAAAATATACTTTTACCCGCCTGCCACAGGGATATCTGCATAGCCCAAGTATTTATCACAGGATTGTGGCTGAACATTTGGATGAATTAAAGCTACTTGGTGTACAGCTTACCCACTACATAGATGATATTATGATACAGGGAGAAAATGTGAAAGAGTGGAGAAGAGTCTGACACTATTAAATGAGCATATAAAAAGCAAACGATGGGAAATTAACCCTGCAAAGATTCAAGGGCCAGCTCAAACTAAAATTTTGGGGTATACAGTGAAATAAAGGACTGTGAGAAATTCTCCCACAAGCTTGACAAAAGATTCCAGATTTTCCTATCCTTGCCAATAAGAAAGAGGCCCAAAAGTTCAGAGGACTATTTGGATATTGGAGACATCACATTCCACATTTGGGACAGACTTTGAAACCCTTATATAAAGTTACTAGGAAAAAGTATGAATTTGACTGGGAACTTGAACAGAGTAAAGCTTTTGAAGAAGGAAACGCTGCTATACAATTGGCTCTAGATTTATGGCTTATGCAAAGTGGTCTAGTGGAATTACAACTGACTGTACAAGATGACTATGCAAACCCGAGTTTATGGCAAAAAAAACAATGCCGAAAAGTACCCTTAGGATTTTGGTCTAGGTTAACTTCGTTCATCTGCAGGTCAATATACACCTTTGAAAAGTAGTTGTTAGCTGCACCCTTGAACAAGAGAGGGCTGTGGTTTGCTCAGGCCCCAAAGCCCCAAGTCCAGCCCTCCCATGCCCACAGGGCTTCATTCACACAAATCCACCCACTATGGGTCCAGGAGGGCCCTCCACGGCCATGTGCCACTTTCCCTTCTTAATTGTCAATCCAGATGGGCTCTTAGCACTTATTCAACCAAGTGCCCTTGAAGAGTTTTGGCCTTTATCTCCTTGATTCAATTAGGTAGCTAAGGTGGGGCCCCTGAAGGGAGGTCTGATTATATCTTACTCCTAAGTAGGCCCAAAACCCCTAGCTATTAGGTACTAAGTCAATGTGGGCATGAAGCCCTCAAGGTCCTAGGGGGAGGTGCTAACTCCAGAGCCAATACTGGAGCTCAAGTTCTGGTCGCTCAGATGACAGCTGAAGAGTGCATAAAAAGAGAAGACAGAGCTATTTGCTTGGGGCTCTCACTCTTGGCGGTGTGCTGATGTGGAGACTCTGGGCAACTGTAGTTAAAAGCCCTCCAGCTTGTAAACCTGGATGTTCGGACTTTGTTAAACTCTCTTAACTATGAATTGGGATTTGAATCCCACAAGGTCTGTCTGTTGATGTTTGTAATTTGTTTGTATTTGCTCTGAAGTTCAGGGTGCTGGCTTTTTCCCTTGAACTAAGTGAATGATATTTATATGCTGGATTAAAGTAAGATTGTTAACCCTTTAATATTGCTTTCTTTAGTAAAAGAGATCAAAAGAATCTGGGCTTGCAGTGTCCTGTGAGCTGGTTGTTGTTGGTTTTACACCCCCACAGCAGCTGCTAGCTGAATTGTTGCAACACCTTCAAACAAAATTGAACTCATTATTCGACCCTCATCCCACTCTCAAACTTTCCTCATGAATCAATGCCCACTGGTACAGTAAGTGGAGGGATGGCTCTTCCAAATCTCAGAAGGAGTCCTTTGTAGTGGTGGCTAATAAGCATCGTGCGTCATGCACAGAGTTAGCTTCCCACAAGAAACCATGCCGGAAGCCATCCCTTTCTCCGTGGGGAGTTGGGAGATAGCTTATCTATAAAGGTAAAGACTCACTCTGTATATCACTTGGAAGCATCCAAGGAAAACTGTCAGCAAGGAACAATAATCCTAATTTGGGAGGAAGGGGTGAGAAGGGTCGGGACTGGTTATTTCATTGTTATAAGCCCTCCCCTCCCCTCAACTCCTCCTAATTCAGGTGAGGCCCCTACTCTGGAATGGACAGTCTCAGGGAGTGGCCAAAGGCACAGAGTGAAGTGATTTGCCCATAGACACAAGAAGCCAGGAAGCTCACGAGGCAAGTCTTGAACTCAAGTCTTCCTGACTCAAGAGCTCTTTGTCCACTCTGCCATTTGCATGAAAATGCAAACGTGTCATGGACATACATGTTGAAATGAAGGGCGATGATGCAGGAACAAACCATCACCATCAAACATTAAGCTCCTGCAGTATACTGCTTTCTATTTGGGGCGTTAGGAAATAACCTTCTGAAATAAGATGGAAAAGAGGCAGTTTCTCTGATGAACGCCCCCATTCCAGAGCCTCCTAGAGCGATCCACTTCTTTTTCTGGAGAGTTCTACTTCTCAGAGAGTTTGTCCTTCTGGAGAATTGAAATCTCCCTCCCCATTACTTCTCTCCACTGATTCTAGCTCCACTTTCTGGGTACAGACATAATAAGTCTAACGTCCACACCACGTGCCAGAGCATGAAATACATGGAGATGGTGATTATGTTCCCCTCCCCCAACACCCACCCACCAGGCTTTCATTCTCCAGGGAAACTTTCCTTCTTGCAGGGCTGTCATGAAGATCAAATGAGATGACAGAGCTGTATCTACCTAGGGACATGTGCTCTGGAGTTTTTAAAGTGTGCTTTACAAACAGAGCTAGGCTATTTTACAATCGCCTGACAAGGCAAACAGATAACATTCAAATTTCAGATTGGCCATTTTGTAAAATAAAATGTCTGTTTATAATAACAATGCTACAAAATTACTCTATTTACCTTGTAAAGGACTGGCAATGGGGAAGAAGTTTTCATAGAGGTGTAATTTATTAACTTGTCAAGTTTGTCACCACAAGGTGAAAGGCCCAACATAAGGCCTATATCGAAGTGGCATCCAAAGGCTACCAAAGGGAGGGCGTTTCAAGTCCACCAAATTCTGGACCCTCCCTATGTCTCTCACCTTATCTCTGACTATTTCAACAGCTGATTTGAGCCTGATTTTTCTCATTGGTTGCACTGGTGGCCTCAAACTGTGTTTGTCCCAAGATATCTACTGGGCATATGGCTCTATCAACAATATTCCCGAATGCCTGGTCTAATACTCTTCCAGATTATGCATGTAATGATGCACTTTCTACTTAAGATTTTTGTATCTGCAAAGTGCAAACTTCTCCAGTAAAGATCACTGACCTGATGCTGCTTGCATCGAGATATCTACATGTACATTAAGCTCTGTGGAGAGAGATGCTATAGCCAGATGAGCAAGAAATTTCCAGGTTTCAGAAGAGTTTCAGAAGAGAAAGATGGGACCACTAGCTAAGACCTCCATTTCCCAAACATTAAGATTCTGACCAACTCACCTCCCCATCCAGGTCAGAGTTTCTATGTAGAATCTCAAAGAGAAGCTGTGAATGCTTTCTAGTCAAGGCTCAGTGGTACCCCACCAAAGAGCATGCCTAAAAGACATTTCCCCTGGCAATGGAAAAAGCTACTGAGAAGACAAAAAAAATGCCAGAAGATGCTTTTACTGGCTGTTACTCCCAAAGTCAAGGAACTGAGATAGCTTTTCAGGAAAAGAGGAAATTCTCACTCACCTGGGACTTGGCACAGAGGCCGACAGTGGCCATATCCACCTCTTCTAACGGAAGGACAAAAATCTTAGGAAGATGCAGCTAGGAGAAAAGAAAGAGGGTATGAAAGAGCAGCAGCTTCAGACTTCCCAGGCAGAGAGTGCCCCCCACCCAGAAGACCAAATGTACTGTAGCAGCACCTGGACCTTGGGCTTAGACAACACTGAATTCCAGGAGACGGAGCTTTAGGAACCACAGCACGGGAATTGAACTGTGTTCTAAGTAATATGAGCAAATGGGCTCTACCCAGCACAGGCTGCACATGCCCATGTGGGCCCTCATGAAATCCTGCGGCTGGCATTCATCAGCAGAGACAACCAGGAGACAGCATGGCCCCAAAGAAGTGAGACGGAAGAAGACCCATGCCCGCCCCACCTCCTGTGCAGAGGAGGGAGACCCGGAAGTGGCAGGCACACAGCACATATTTATGTTAGGCCTTTTTCAATGCACTGATCAATCCTGTGTCTTTTTAAAAATATTACTTGTTAGGAAGAATGGCCCTCTGGGATGGGGAAGAGGGAAAGATACTGGAAGAAATTGTGGTGATGCAAAAAGAGTATCAGTACAACTCATTAAAAATAAGCATTGCGCAGAATGAATTTTACAAAATAAAGACAACATAGTTAAATAAATAAAAGTGGTTGGGGAGAAAAGGCACCAGCAGTTATAGGGGAGGGGTTGGGAACAGAAAAAGCTTGGATCCATGGTGGTAGATGAGTGGTGTCTGGGAGGAAGTGAAGGATTCCATGAGCAGAAGTGAGAGCAGGGCCTTCCAGGCATGAGGGAGTCCATGCAGCGTCAGAAACAGAGAAGCCCTGCTTGGCCAGACTGTATGTAGTGTTGTAGAATAAGGCTGCAATGACAGGGTGGGGCTAGGCTGTGAAGGACTTTAAAAAGGAGCTGATCTTTTCATTCTAGAGCAGGGTTCTTAATATTTTTAGGATAGCAGACTCTGCCGAAACTAATGGAGCCTTCTTCAGAACAATGTTTTTTAAATCTAATTATTATAACTAGCATTTTACAAATATGATCACACTGCACCCTCACAACAGCAGCCCTGAGAAGTTGGCGCCATCGTTATCCTCATTCTACAGACTGAAGCAGAGGATGGGAAGTCACTTGTTCAGGGTTCAGATGCTCCTGACTTCAAGCACTAAGATCTCACTCATTTTGCACAACCAGATGACAAAGGAAACCTGAGATAGAGATACAGTCATCAAAACATTTAAAAAGCAAATTCCTCACTGCAGGTTAGAAGCCCTGGAGCTGGAGAAAACTGGGAGGCCATTGGGTTTATTAGCCACAGGATCCCACCAGCATTTGAGGACAATCCGTTTGGCCATTTTTGAGGCAGGAAGGCCCTGAGAGGAGACAAGTGCCTGGAAAGGTACCTGTGGGAGGAGGGAGAGGGCTAGCCGTAAGAGCTGACCTGAAGAGACAGAGTAAGGGGCGCCAAGTGACTGGCCACATGGGAGGGAAGGAGTTCCTCGGGAGCCTCATCCATGCTCCCCAGGTCTAACTGTGCCAGCTACTCAGACAGTGTGGAGGCTGCCAGGATGCAGTGGGAGCCCTTCCTGACCTTTCCAGACTAGTGTCCTTCATGGGCATATAGACCAGCCCAATGGGCTGCACAAGGCCCTCCATCGTCTATCCCATGCTTGGAAAGCTCTCCCTCCTCCTGGCTGCCTCTTGGTGACCTCAGAGGCTGGTCCCTCTTCCTCAGATCATCCTGTCTGCCGCACTGCCGAAGGCCAAGCTGACCATGAAAAGGGCCTTCACACACTTTTCCTCCAGGAGAACCAGATCCTCCTTTATCAGCAGCTACAGTACGGGCTTCCTCCTCTGGGCCCTCTCCACGTCCTTCCACCGGGGTGCCCAGAACTGAAGGCGGCAGAAGAACCCAGAGGGGTCCCCCGGGCTTGTCGAGTCCCCTCTCCTGGCAGCCCCAGGGGGCATGAAAGCGCATTTTGGGGCAGCTCCCAACAAACTCCCGAGTGCAAAACTCTTCATGAGTGCAGTCCATGCCCTCAGTCCTCTTCTGGCTTTCGGGGTCCTGGCCCCCATGCCGGTCTCTGACCTCAGTGCCAGCCATACCGCAGAGACACAACGCCTGTTCGCTGAGGACCAGCTCGGATCTGGCCCTGTGTGATGCCAGGCCTCAGTTTCCCTATCTGTAAAAGGAGAGGTTTTCAGCCGATGATCCCAGCTGGCCGGATTTCAAGTCCATTCACCAAGCAGTGAGACAGTGACCAACGAGCTGGGCAAGGCCACAGGGCGGCATAGAGCCGGGCGTGTGCAGCAGCTGCCCTCTGCCTCAGGGAGGACCCGGGACCCTCTCTCCTCTCTGGGCTGTGCTGCCCGGCCCCCCGCCGGCCCTCAGACCCCCCTCATGGGCTGTTCTTCCCTCCTGGGCAAGGGGTGATTTCTGTGCCCCGCACACCTCAAGTGCTTCATAAATGCTGGCTGACTTCCACATGTAGGTCTGAATTTACGCTCCTGCGGGGGGAGGCCCAGCACGCCGGGCAAACCTCAGTTTCCTCATCTGTAAAATAAGAGCTATGGCTGCCAGAGAGAAAGAAGTGCTTTGTCAACATTTAGGCGCTACAAAAGCACCCGGGGGCCTGCACGGCAAGTTCCTACTCACGCACCCTTCCCACCTCGGGGCCTCCCTTTGCCCAGAGGTGAAGGGTGGAGCTCAGAGCATCAGATGGAGCTCCATCGCCGCGCATGCGCACTCCGCCCGCGTCCGGGGCTGAGGAGTGACGTCCCAGAGAGCTGGGGTGGTTGCCATGGAGACGTTGAAAACGAGCGCGCGCCGCCACCTCCGTCCCATTCAGGGCTCGCAGGTGCTCCACCACATAAAGACGGGGAGCAGGGAAGAGGGAAGAGGGGCGGGACTCACCTCCGGGTCTGGGCAAAGAATGCACCAGGAACTAGAGCTATGAAGCGGTAGACCCGAAGCGCCCCAGGCCACGGCGCCAGACGCGCAGATTCTTTCCCAGAGGCCTCCGCGGCGGCCCTCACGAATGCGCCTGCTCAGTAAGCCCGGGCCTGACACCGCCCCCGGGGCACTCTGGGTAATGTAGTCCGCTTCGCCCCCAGCTAGAGCTGAAGGTGTGGGGGACCTGTGAGCGGTCCAGAGGGTTGGGACCGGAGCGCCTCGCGATGACGGAGGTCTGGGCTGGCGCTGTCCGGAGGAGCCTGGGAAATGTAGTTTGGGTTGAGGGGGAGGGTGCAAGGGAGGAGATGCGCGCGCAGCTCTTTCCCCGCGACCAGAAGAGTGCCTGTCTCTGGACCCGGAGGTTGTTCGGTCCTAGAGGTGAGTCCGCAACGCCCCTCTTCTCCCGTCCGAACTGAGCTCGGGTCTGAGTGGGAGGTTCTGAGGTGGAGGTGGCGGGGGAGGTTTGCTCGTGGTCACCATAGTAACCGACCCCCGCGTGACGTCATTCCTCGAGATGGGAGGGTGTCACCATGGTAACCTCCCGCCCACTAGAATCCTGTGACATCATACCGCGGCGCTGGGTTGGGATACGTGGCAGGAGGCCTCATTTTACAGATGGGGAAACCGAGGCACAGAGAGTCCAAGACTCTTGGCCAGGGCCACACAGCTGGTGAGCGTCTGAGGTGGGATTTGAACTCGGATCGCCTGCATTCCAAGTTTATCTATTGCCTTAGAATATAAGCGTCTGGAGGGCAGGGGGTGTTTTGCTTCTCTTTTAGCCTGTGGTAGGCACTTCATCCATGTTGATTGATTGATAGATAGACTTGGAGCTGGAGGAGATCCACATTTGCCCAGCCCCCACATTTTTAGAGATCGAGAAACAGGCTTGAGAGGCCAGGTTTGTGCCCTTGTCTGCCTCTGTGTCTGTAGACTCCTTTGGGTGCTTCCTGGCCCGGGTGCTGCTGCTGCCTGAAGAGCTGCCACACCTGGCTGGTGCCCCTGCCCTGTCTACAGGCAGCTGCAGCCTGCACCTGTACTTCCTGCATGCATGGGTCAGCCCTTCTCTGCCACCCGGGGCCCTCCCCAGGGGCTGGCCTTGTGTCTGCGTCTGCACTGAACAGACGTCCTGGCTCTGAGGAACCGTCTGCCTTCCTCCCTTCTCCCTCCCCCCTCTCAGGACTCACAATAATGTCACAGGGATGGACAGCCAGCCCCTTCAGTGTCCCTGCTCTGTAGGACTGGGGGCAAAGCTGGATGGGTCCTTGGGCTCTACAGATCCAGAAGGACAAGGGAGGTGTCCTCCAGAATCACTGAGCTAGAGGAATCTCATTCGGGAAATTTCCGTTTCTGCAACAGATTCTGCGTTTATTTTCCACAGGTGGTCTGCACTGCAGCCACACTGACAGAACAAAAATAGCGCCCAGAAAATGAATGAGTAACAACTTCCGTGACTGTAGCCCTTTAGGATAGCAGCCGCTCTGTGTCTTTGTCCTTACTTTTGTTTACCCATCCGCCCCTGAGCACAGTGCCTGGTGGGCTCGTTAATAAATGCTTATTGGTGATGGTGATGAAAAGGATAACGATGTGACTCAGCTCCATGAGGTGTGTTGTTAAGAAAATGATTGCGGTGTCAAGTTTCCCATTTTACAGAGGGACAAGTGGACCCGGAGGTCCGAGCACTTGTCAGGGTTGCCCAGCGAGGAGGCCGTCAAGCTGGTTAAATGCAGCTAGATTGGGTGAGGCACAGAAGACATCTGACAGAAATGTAAAGTTGGATCAGAGGGAGGCCGAGTTGGTTGCAGATCTGGTGGCTTAAGGTCTTTGCTTTCATGCCTGGCTTGGGACAAAGCAAAGAGGTTTTTAGGGTGGGCAGGTTGGCTTGGATAGAGTGGAGAGTTTCAGTTGGGAAAGTAGAAGCATTCAGAGGAGGGACAGTGGGTGGGTGCGACAACAACGTTGGTAATGACGGCTAGCATTTCTGTAAGTGCTTTACGATTTACAAAGCATTTTACAAATATTGCCTCTTTTAGACCCCACAACAACTCTGGGAGGTAGTGCTGTTACTACTCTCATTTTACAGATGAGGAAACCGAGGCAGACTTGTCCAGGCTGGACTTGACAAACTCAGGTCTTTCTGGCCACTTGGCTTCCTGTGATAAACACACAATGTGTGTGTATGTATATAGATAGATAGATAGATATAATATATGTATATATAGATTTAGATATAGATATATATGCATGCATATATGTTTGTATGTGTATGTGTGTGTGTATGTATGTATGTATATACGCATATGTACATACATACATACATACATACAGGTGCCATACATACACAGTACATACACAAACACTCAGTACATGCATGGACTGGGTCTCCATTTAGTAGGTGTTTGAGGTCTGCAGGTTTCTCTGGGGAGGAACAAAGGGGAAAATCAGGCCAAAGGCGCACTTTGAGGATGTGGCCTCCTTCCTTCCCTGCAGTTAACGATCTCTGGCCCTCTTTTCTTCTTTCAGGGCCCCCTTGGTCCGGATGCAGTTGTAGGAGGACATGGTGAGGCCGGCCAGCAGGGCCATCAGGTGACTCTTTCGACCTGTCCTGACCCGAGAAGCCGAGGAGACGGAGCCCGAGCAGCGCGAGCCGCAGGCCCCGGCTCCCTCCAAGGAGCCGGCCGCCGGGGCCCCGGCCACATCCGTGATGCAGATGCACTGCCAATGCCACCTGTGTGTGAGCACGTTCCAGGCACAGATGAGCCTGAGTGTGCACTTCAAGGAGCACTATGCCCCGAAGATCTACGAGTGCGCCGAGTGCCAGAAGACCTTTAAGCAGAAGGGCAGCCTGACTGTCCACGAGCGGATGCACACGGGGGAGAAGCCCTATGTGTGTCTGGACTGTGGTAAATGCTTTCGCAACGGAGGCAACCTCACGGTGCACCGGCGTGTCCACACGGGCGAGCAGCCGTACAAGTGTGACGCTTGTGGCACCGGCTTCAGCCAGAAGGGCAGCCTCGTGGTGCACCTGCGCATCCACACGGGACAGAAACCCTATGAATGCACGCAGTGTGGGAAGCGGTTCAGCACCCGGGGGAACCTGGTCAAGCACCTCCGCGTGCACACAGGAGACAGGCCGTACAAGTGCAGCCAGTGCGAGAAGACTTTCACGCAGAGGGGCAGCCTGACCGTGCACATGCGGAGCTGTGCCAAGGCCGCCCACCTCGCGTGCTGCGTGCCCGACACCTGCTTCCCGTAACTTGGCTTGTTTCACTTTCCTTCGTCCCTTTAACCGCAACGGCCATTTTCCTTCGCCCTCTCAGCCGCAAGGGCCACCGAACAACGTGTCCCCAGACCCAGATGGGCAGCTTGCTTTCCTTTGCTTTTATCGATCTCAACATGCTTAGATCCCATTTTATTTTGTGCCGTATCAGCCTGTTTACTCTGTTCTTTGGTGTCTTTTTAGGCTATGAATCAGCTTTAAATAATCTCTTCTGCAGGTAATTTCTTTTCTTGTCGATAAAACTCAAAAGAACACCGAGTTGGAGCAATGATTATTGTGTCTTGAGTGCAAAGACGGCTTGAGTTGTGATGCCAGTTTGTCTTATCAAAGGAGACTTGGACTGGAGATGTATTTGGCTGATTTTGTCATTAGCCAGGCTGAATATTTGCCATCATTAAAAACAAAGTACCCTTACAAGTTCCCTCCTTAACATCTGATGTAGGCCTCTGTTGAATACATTAGTAGAATTTGAATTACTATCCAAGATACTGCCAGTCCGGTAATGGACTTTGAAGTTTTCTTTGCCAACATTTCTTTACCAAATGTAAAATGTATCTTTTTTTTTTTTGTATATAACCTTTTACCATTTATTTCTCAAAGTTAAAGAATTCACATGGGATCATCCTGCAGTAACATGTTCAAAGATAACTTTAGGGAGCTACCAAACCGGGTGTGTCGACAAAGGTCCCACCCTACAAGTGATCAGCATCTTTCTGTCTTGGCAATCTTTAGTTGGAACTTGACATATTGACACTGTCTTTAAGGCATTTATGTAACTTAGGAACAATACCTTTGGGGCCCTGGCCCCATCCATCTATCAATCTTTGTAATTCCAAAAGAATTTTTGAGCTCTTGGTGGCTTGGTGGCTTGGATGTCACAAAATGTTTGTTGCCTGGATAAACATTACAATAAAGTGCCTAATTTGTAGGTGTTCAAACCATGGTACCTGAATATTCCTTGTTTGTTTTTTTTTTCCTGTTCTTTCTTAATGAGCATGGCACCATCCTAACTGTCTGACAAGGTGAGACAAATTCATCCTCTAGATTTTCGAGGCATATAGGTTTTATGCTCAAGCCGATACATTTATGTTTAGGATGACTTTTTTGACATTAATTTGTTTCTCAATCTGTCCCATACTTGTAATGGATTTGATGCTATCCGAACATATAGATATGGTTGGTGTCTATGATTTCACTGATTGGGGCCCTGGATGAGGAAGCTCCATCAGTGCCCTTAGGCTGCACCTTCTCAACAACTTAAGAGTCTTAGAAGTTATATATGGGACTCTGAGAAGTAAGGTGACATCCCCAGGGTCACAGAGCAGGACTTGAAAGCAGGTCTTCCTGGCTTGGAGTCTGGCTTTCTATCCATTATATATGGCTACCTTTCTTCCTACACAAGTCCTTCCATTAGTTATCTTCATTCTGACCCCTCTAGGGCAAGAAAGAATTCTTAGTATGAGGTTTGGGATTAAAAAAAATTGATAACTGCATTTAAATATGGTTGGGTTCCTCTGTATTTTATGTATTAAAAACATTCTGAGAAGGAAGATAGAGCAAAAGGTAAAGATCCCTGCTTGAAGGAGAAGATCCTGTGGCTGACCAGTTGGAGAGATTTATCTCCCTTCCTTTCACATTTCCTCCCTCAGCCAGTGAGGAATGTGGCATCCTCATCGATTCTTGTCTTAAGTCCTTCCTTCAATGGAGGGAATGTCCACACCAAGGAGATGACAGATCTATGGGATCTGAGAACAGAGGGAGGATCTTAGAGCACAGAGAGGGAAGAGTTTAGAGTCAGAGCAGAATTTAAACCTTACCTCCGACACTGAATAGCTGTCAGACAGATTCTGTGCACTCAATAGACCACACCATAAACCTAAAATCTGGGTTTCCCCCTTTACTTTCTCTGAGAGTCATCTCCTATTCTCTGTTGATATTGTAGGCCTTTTTCTATTCCATATAGAATTAACAACTGGTTTTTTTTTTGGCTAGATTAGTTGGGGCAATATAAACACCAATTATATTAATACAGTTATTATATAATAATTATTAATAATTACCTGAAATTTTGCCACTGATATTAGGAAGTTTGATCAGTGTTAGACTGTAGCTTTTTAAATTTGATAAAATATTTTTTTTATAATTAAGAGCAAATTGGGGAATGAAGCCAACATATTCTAATAGTCTTTCCAAGATCTCAAATGGGGCTAAGTACAGTATGGGGAATGAACAGAGTAAGGTCAATCAATCAATATTTAAATGCCTCCTTTGTGCCAAACTTTGGGAGATAAAAAACCAAATATGAAACAGTTATTATTCTGAAGGAGTTTACATTCTATTGAAGGAGAAGTGTATGTATAGGTACATATTAATATATATGGGAGACATTGGCACAAGACTGCTCAGCATGGCGTGCCCACATCAGAGAAAGTGCTGTGCTCTATGTGCCAAACAGAATTGAAACATCTCAAAGGAAATGCAGGATGTGCAAATTTAGAGTATCCACCCCAAATGTTCACACCTACTATTTGTGCCCAGCCTGTGGTAGAGCATTCCAAGCTCGTATTGGTCTGATCAGCCACAGTTGGACGCATTGAAATTTGACTCTAGCATAGTGATGTTATTTTGGTCCTCTTTGAGAACAAAGGATAGCAATCTGTGTGTGTGTGTGTGTGTGTACATACATTTACACATATGTATGCAACTGAGGCAGCAGTAGCAGCTTTGGGGCTTCCAAAGAATTGAAGGAGTGCAATCCACACTTTCATTTCTAGGCATTGTCTAATGACCACCACCCTGCCTGCTTTATTTTTAGATGCTGAGGGTAGGGGTGCTCTGATGATCCCTTCATTTCCAAGGAATTTTTAACCCTTCTTTTTGTTGGTGGGTTGCAAGGTGACCAACTTGACTCCAAATTCCCAGGAATTTGTTGAAGCAACATTTTGTGGAACTCCCCATGAATGACCCAAAGATGACATTTTATTGCCATCCCCTTCTTCTAAACTATCCAAACGCCCAACAATAATCCTTAATGTATTGATCAGACTTCCCCACCATCCCTTCTACATCTTTCTACAACCCTTTTCTTCCCAAACTGACTCATGCAGGTTTATTAGCAGATCTAGCTAAACCTTCCCCCTACCCCATCCCAGGTCCTCCCCCTTTCTCTCCACCCCCCCCACCCCATATTATATAGCAGAAGGTTTTATTTTAATAGCTCTTTATCTGGCTTTCCCAACTGTTTCGCAGAACATTAGAAAAATGTGTTGCTGCCACATTTGAATTTTTCTTCATTTTGAATCAAAAAATAAAGGAAGGTCCAATCCTATTCCATTTATGGCTTCATTGCAAGATGTAAGGGTTTATGAATACACTTGGGTATGTATGTCAGGTTCCTAATCCAAAGCCTTAATCAGCATGGGGAAGTCTTCCTCAGCTCGTGTTATTTCTAAGAGTTTTCAAAGGAGTAATTAGTAATTAGTGCCCCTTTTGGATTAGCCAGATGATTCATTAGGGTCAGACTCGAGTGTTCAGGTGGGCAATCTGTACATTAGTGGTGTTACTGAAATCTCCATACAGAGAACTTTGTCAGACAGTCAATAAGCATTTAAGTGCCCACTCTGCTCCTCCTACTCTACTGGTTGGTTGGTCACTGTCCTTTGCTCCCGAGGAGAACTAAAATGGCATCGTGATGTTAGAGTCCAGTTACAGTGTCTCTGACTGTGGCTGATCAGACTGATACAAGTTCCCAAGGTTCTACCACAGGTTGGGCACAAATAGTCAATGTGAACATTTGGGATTGATTCTTTCTCTCTCTGTCTCTCTCTGTCTCTCTCTGTCTCTCTCTCTTTCTCTCAGCAATTGGGGCTAACTGACTTGCAAGGGTCCCACAGCAAGTAACTGAGGCTGGATTTGAAATCAGGTCCTCCTCACTCCAGGGAGGGTGCTCTAACCACTGTGCCACCTAGCTGCCCCTGTGGATTCTCTAAATGTACACTTCTCAAGTTTCTTTTGAGCTTCTTCAATTGTGCTTTGCTCATAGAGCACTGCACCTTTTCTGATAAGGGAATGCCATGCTGGCTGGTCCTGTGCCAGCATCTCCCACATCATGCAATCAATTCAAATTGGGAATTGATTTATACTCTGCTAGGCTTACCAAGAAAGACAGAGTCACTGCCCTCCATGAATTCCCAGTCCAGTTGGGGAGACAACATGCAAACCAGTTGGTACAAACTAGATATAGAGAGAGTAGAGGGAAGGTGATCTCTGCAGAGAAGACATCAGCATCTGCTTGGTGGTGGGGGGCGGGGTAGGAATGAGATTTCAGGTGACCTGGGAAGGAAGACAGAGAAAGGAGGAGGCGAGGAGGGAGAACATTTCTGGCACAGGAAAGAGCTGATGCCAAGGCAGAGAGTCCTGAGATGGTGCCCCATGCCAGGAATGATAAATGAGGCCAGCGTGGGCTGCGTCACAGTTTGTAGAGAGGCATGATGTGTATGAAGCCTGGAGAGTTATGAAAGGGGCCCTGTGGGGAAGGGCTTTCCACGCTGACCAGAGGACTTCGTGTTTGGTTGTGGGGACAAAAATAAGAGTAGCCAGAGCTTATATAATGTATTTTACATATGTTAACTGATTTCATCCTCATATTGGCTCTTGCTAATATAATTATCCCCCTATTTATGGATGAGGAATGTTAGAAATATGCTTGACACTGAAATTCAGGTATTAAGGGCGATTTGTTATTATTGAGAAATTCACAGGAATTGGTGAATGTTCCTGGCCAGGAGCAGACTCTACCCTTCTTTAGGAAGAGGGAGTGGGGAATACAGGAGTGAGACCAACTTTATTCTGTTAGACTGACATAGATCGATGAACCATCAGCTCAGTACCTCCCTTCAGAGAATGGATTGGTCCGCTCCCTTCTGGGTTACAATCTTCTCTACGTACACCCAAAATGCAACTCCTTGGTATGTTCCCCACCCTCAACACACGTCCCATGTTCAAAAATGGCAGGAAACTCCTCTCTGTGGGTTTGTGAGGTAATATTCAATTAGCCAATTAAGCATGAATGGTAGCCATTTGACCCAGTTTTCTCTTCAACTCTGACCATTATCTGGCCAGTTTAGATCAGTTTTCCTAATATCCTGGATAACATCCTGAATCTGTGGTTTCTGCAAAACCTCAAACTTTATTCCCATTGGCTGGGGACCCTAATCCTGGTTAATTTTTACTCCTTCTTTGTTCAAGCTGACAATTAATTATTCTGTAGAACTCAATTAACTCTTCTGTGGAAACCTAACTTTCTCTAACTTTTATCCATCTCTCACAGGAAATAGAGATTAAGAGACTTCTCCAAGGTCACACAACATGTAAGACTGGATTCAAATTCAGGTCTCCCCCCTGCCTCAAGGGATCCCTAATAAGGAACCACTGAAGTGTACTGAACAGGGAGTGAATGGGCCCTGTGCTTTAGAGAAATCTCTTTGCCAGTTGAGTGAAGGGCAGATAGAAGTAGGGTGAGACTGGAGGCAGAAATGCCAATGAAGGCCAGTGCCATGATCCAAGGTTGAGGGGATAAGGGTCAGCCTCCTAGCCTGGGGCGGTGGCTGTGTCGGAGCAGAGGAGAAGGCACATAGGAAAGCTTCTAGGCAGGACAAGCTTCTTTTACAGGGAGAGTTAGTGAAGAGGTCAGGATGGCATGAGTTTGTGAGCCTAAGGCACAAACTGGATTGTGGGGCCCTTGATGGCAAGAGGGAGTTCCATTCAGAAGAGGGAAAGGCTTTGTGAGTTAAAGATGCCTACGACATGGTGGAATGGATCAGACTGTGAGACTCAAGAGCAGGAAGACTGGAGTCAGTTCATATTTCTCATCAGGGGATAATAATAGCCAATGCCACACAGGGTTTTTGTGTGGATCAAATGAGACAATATATGTAAAGCCTTTTGCAAACTTTTATGCACTATATGTTACTTATTAATATGTCTGAGGGTGCTAGGTGGTGCCATAGTGCAAAACGTGCCATGCCTAGAGTCTGGAAGACTCATCTCCCTGAGTTCAAATGCAGCCTCAGAGATTTACTAGCTGTGTGACCCTGAATAAGTCACTTTACCCTGCTTGCCTCAGGTTTCCTCATCTGTAAAATGAGCTGGAGAAGGAATTGGCAAACCATTCCAGTATCTTTGCCAAGAAAACACCAAATAGGGTCATGAAGAGTCAGACATGACTGAAAAATGACTGAAAAACCACAATTATTATGTCCAAAAGGCTGATGGAGATACAAGACTGGAGGTCAGGAGAAACTAGGGCTAGAGATATATCTATATCTATATTTATATATTTAAGAATCATCTGCATAGAGATGATCTTTGAGGAGCTGATGTGATCACTAAGGGAGATAGCACAGAGGGAGAAAAGAAGTCCCAGGACAGAGTCTTGGATGGCAATGCGCTATTAGTGGGTATGACCTGGGCCAAAATCCAGCACAGGAACCTGAGAAGAGGCGGTCATACACAAAGGAGAACCAGGACAGAGCGGCATGAGGGAAGCTGAGAGAGGAGGTGATTGTCGGTGGTAAATGCTGCATAGCGGTCAGGAAGGATGAGGTCTGAGAAAAGGCCACTTTTGTTGTTGTTAGTGGTTTGCCATTTCCTTCTTAGATTTGGCCTTTAAGAGATAACTTTAGAGAGAACATTTTCAGTTGAATGATAAGGTCAGAAGACGGACTGCAGAGGGTTTAGGAGAGGGGAAAGGAGAGGAGAGGATGCAGAGGCCAAGTTTAGATAGCTTTCCCTAGAACAGCTGAGAAGGGGAAGAGGGCTATAGAATAGCAGCTAGTAGGCATGGTAACTTCCAGGAAGGGTGTTTTAAGGATAAAAGAGACTCAGGCATGTTTGTAGCAAACAGGGAAGGATCTGGAGAGAGGGAGAGATTTAAGATAAAAGAGAGAGTAGGCATGATAATAGGGCAGCCAGGTGGCTCAGTGGGTAGAGCACTGGTCCTGTAGTCAGAAAGACCTGAGTTCAAATCCAGCCTCAGATACTTACTAGCTATGTGACCCTGGGCAAATCATTTAACCCTATTTGCCTCAGTTTCCTCATCTGTAAAATGAGCTGGAGAAGGAAAATGGCAGCACCACTCTAGTATCTTTGCCAAGAAAACCTCAAATAGGGTCATGAAGAGTGGGGCATGACCAAAAACAACTGAAGACACACAAGGGGATGATGGTAGGGGTGAACTGTTGGAGATGATAAGAGTGCATGGGATGGGTCTTGGCAGACAGAAGGGCCACTGCTTCATCTGAGGGTAGAGAGACAAGGAAAGGAGGAAGAAGAGTTCTCTGTGAGTGACCCAGGTACTTCAGCTGAGAGTGTGTGGGGAGAAGAGCCACCAGGGACAGCTGGATAGAGACTGGATTTGGGTAAGGAATAAAATGACTGCTTTTCTGTAATAAGGGCCCAGCGAAGATTAGGCAATAGAAACTTGTAAAGGACTCAGTCAACTGCATTTTGTGATTTTTTTTTCCAACTCTATTCGGTAGCATATGACTAAGAACAGAGGAGGTAGAGGGTAGGAGTAGTTCAAGATGGGGGATAAGAGGACAAGGGGTTTCAGTGAGGGGGACAGTGCAGATTGGAATTGGTCTCCCGAGGGGCTGAACTAGGGAAGGGAGTAGAGAGTAGCCAGTGCAGGGATAATAGCCAGGGAAAGAGACGAGGCATGGAGGAGATGTAGGTTATGGTGAGGATGAAGGGCGAGTGGGGGAAGGGCAAAAAGCAAAGGGAAATATGGGGTGATTGGATCCTACTTATGGGCCATGGCAAGAGCAGAGTGGAACTGGGTGGGGTTGAGGGGTAAGTCCTGGACACTGAATAAATTGAAAAACTGGGAAATTAGGGTATTTGAGGAGTCTCAATATGCATGTGAAATTCCCATAGTATGAGAGCAGAAGATGTTAGGGAGAGAATATTCTAAGCCAGGCATGCAGCTCAATGGGAAGGGAAGAAAAATGTCCTGGGGGCCGATAGATAACAAGTACCAAGCAGTGATATTGTGTGATCTGAGGGTCCCAGAGGCCCATCTCACAAGCAGGTAGGAACAGGAGGAGGTATACAATTCTGGACTGTGCTAGAGAAGGCCCTAGGAAGGGTGGGATGATGTGAGAGCCCAAGGGGATCTTTTGTAGGGACAGGTTAGAGGTGCTGCCTGAACCCAGAGCTTCAGGTAGTGGATAGAGCAAAGGACCTGGAGTTAGGATGACTTGAGTTCAAATACAGCCCCAGACACTACCTAGCTTTATGACCCTGGGTAAGTCACTTAACTTCAGTGTCGGTTTTCCCATCTGTAAAATGGGGGTAGTAATAGCATCCCCCTTCCTTCCAGGGTTGTTGTGAGGATAAAATAATCTTTGTGAAGCACTTCGCAACCCTTCAAACACTGTATCGATGCTAATTATTACCTTTATCATCCTTATTTTATTCCTAGAGCCCAGGACTGACCACATCACTTTTCTCTTCAGGAAGTTGCAGCAGTTCCCTTCTGATCAGAATCAAACACAAATTCTTCTGTTTGGCATTTAAAGCCCTTTGCAATCTGGCACCGACCTATTTTTACAGCCTGATTTCACGTTTTCTCTTTCACATATTCCCCATTCCAGCCAATCTGGTTGACATGCTATTCCCAGTACATGCCATTGTATCTCTCACCTCCATGGTTTTGCAAAAAGCCTGTCCTCCATGCCCGTGTATCATGCTCTGGAGCCATTCTCTCAGTTCCTCAGTGTGGCAGGACTAGTCCCCAGAGTGTGGCTACTACATCTCTCCCAGGGTTACAGACAACCCTGAGGGATTGGGGGATAGAAGAATCTAGTGCCATAGCTCCCTCAAGTGGGCATCGCCCCAAAGATGAACAGTTGTTAGAAACTAACCCAACTTTTAGCTTTTAATCAGGGGTATTTACTAAAGCCCTATGCTCCGTGTCCTATCTTGAAGATAACTGTGACAAACACTTTTAGGCCCTCCAGATTTTTGGACCATCCATCCTGGTAATTAAGCCAAGTTTTGCTAGGGGAAATCTTTTCAGGACTCAGTTTCCCTTCAAAGCAGCCTGGAGAGACTGGATTTTAGGGGGATGGAGAACGATTTTGCTCTTCTAATACAAATTCAGAAGGACTACTTGTGCTTGGTCTTCGTCTGGGTCTGGATGCTTTTGTGTGGCTACTGGTCATCATTCCACAGTTGCCTCAAGGGTGGCCTCCTGAAAAGGCTCCCCACCTTCTACTTTCCAGCTTGAAGGGACTCTTATTTATGTAAGTGATTTGGTTTTAAATGGCTTTTTTGGAAATGACAATGCAGCTGAGCCTGCAGTCTTCAGTCCCATAACTGAATATGGACATAGCCAGCCATTGTGGGGAACAGTGAGGGAACACAGACCAAAACAAATCCTTGCGTGGAGGGAGGATGAGCTACAGGGGGTGGGGGAATTTGGTTGGAGACTAGGAGACCAATTAGGAAGTCAGCCTAGGCCGAGAGGTGATGAAAGCCTAAACCAGGCTGATGGTTGTGGGAGAAGAGATAGGAGAAGGATCGACACCATTTGGCATCAGGTGGGATATGAGAGCTGAGAGAGGGTGAAGAGCTGAGGATGGTCCTGGTACCTGGAAGAATGGTGCTGTCCTGAACAGCTTAAGCTGCAAATGATCTCTGATGGGCACTGGGATTCTAGGTGCAGGCTAACTGCATGTTACGTTATCAGTGGAGATTCATGAAGATGTAATCTATCTTCAAGGACAGGCTGTAATGTAGCAGAAAAGGCACAGTCCAGGAGGGAGCACAGGCTTAGGAGTGAGAACATCTGATTCCCAGGTCATCTCTGCTAGCTATGGGACTCAAGAGAAGTCACTTCCCCTCTGACACTGAGGTTCCTCTTCTGTGAACTGAGCATACTAATCCAGCCCTGGAGTGAGAAGGACCTGAGTTCGAATCTGACCTCAAGACACTTACTAGCTACATGACCCTGGGCAAGTCATTTAATCCTGTTGGCCTCCATTCCTCTTCAGTAAAATAAGCTGGAGATGGGGTCATGGACAGTTGGACACAACTGAAAAGACTCAACAACAGCAACAACAACCACAATCCTTACAGGGTAGTTGTGAGGAAAGAGCTTCAAGTGCTAACAAAATACAAACTAATATTAATACCTGTTCAAGCCCTTAGAAAACAAATGACACTTCTTGTTCAATAGTGGCTAATTAAACAATTTTCTGTGTTTCCTGTAATCCACTGGATCACATTGGCATCTCCTTTCAGCCGTTGTTGAATTATTCTATTTTTATTGGATTATTTGGGCATCAGTAAGCCACAGCTTGGGAGCCAAATCTACTCTTTGTTTTTGTGTGGTTCATGAGCTAAGGATGTCAGTACTTTTAAAATAACTTCATTAAAGTTATTAACTTATTTAATTATAATTTAATTAAATATTTTAAAATTTATTTAAAATCTTGATATGAAAATGTAAAAAAAAAAAATAAACCCCAAACCATTCTTAGCTCATGGGCCATACAAAAACAGTCAATAGGCTGGATTTGGCCCAGGGGCTGTAGTTTTTGTATGCTTGATTTAGATGACTGTGTATGCAGTAAAATTATTAAGTCTTTTGTCCATTCTTATCAAGGATTTCCCTGATGCGTGTTTAGATTTTTCTCATAAAAGTTTTTTTGTAGATAGGGGAATAGGCATATATTTTAGTAGTTATTGATAATCTTTCATTCACTCTAAAAATATATTAATAAGATCTAAGGTTTTTATCCATGTTTGCTGACTGAGGAACTTTTTAAGCTCTCTTGGTGTCTTTGGCGTAGTAGTTGATTAACATTGGTTAAACTTGGGTTTGAACTTATTTTAATCAGGTCTGATGTTCTGCCATCTATCTCCCACTTTTAGCAGCAATAATATACAAATAGATCAAGTTTAAGTTGTTTTGATTACACACCATATCTTTTTCTCAGTTTTATTCTTTCATTTTGCTTAGTATTAATTTTGATTTTTTTCTGTAACAAATTGATGGTCTGATTGTAATTAGCTGATTCAGGGATAAGTTATTTATTGTCTCTTAAATATAATTAATTAATTTACTTTGTCTTTTTATTTGATGTTTTGATGTCGGTCATATCCATTGCCTTCTGGTTGTTTTCTCAAAGAAAGCATTCAAGATATATAGGGTTCAGGTTTCATTGTAGCTTATAAGTCTTTTGACTCATTCCTAATTCCTGATTCACATTTTCCAACATTTTTCACCAGCCTTAAATATTCAAAATTGTGCATAGAAGTCACCAAGTATTAATGAATTTGTTGATTTAATTTGGAGAATTCTACTGAATTAGTAAGTTCCCCTTGGATTCGTTACACTGTCGATTCCTTTTAGCATGGATTGGGCTAGATGGTGGTGGAGGGCCCTTCCAATTTACAATTCTATGACTACATGAGATCTTTACAAAATTCCTCTACTTTCCTATCTTTTTTGACAAATGTTAGTAATATAAGATAGTTATTTTAATTGAAGTGTTTTTGCAAATATTTGCAATGAGCACTCCAATTTATGAGATGACAAAATGTTTCATGACATGGTTTCTTGTTGTCTCAATGCATGATAAAAAACCAACTCTGACATTCCTTATTTTCTTCTCTCAACAAAAATCTATAAGCCAATTTTCCTTTATATGGAAAATTCATTTTGTCTTCTGGTTTCATTTATAAGTAGAAAGACAAGATTGGTAGAATTCTGCTCTTTTAGAGACGTATCTGTTGGTCATCAGACAAGGATCTCCAAAACTTTAATGTGCAAGTAGTTTAAAGACTCTATGATCAATACTCTCTGTCCCCTCTTTCTTCCTTCTACAACTGCAAAAAAGGATGGAGGTTGAGCTAGACCAAGGGTCTTTTCTTTGTTTTATGGGTAGTCACAGCCAGGGAAGTAGTTGCCAGGGAAATAGTGGCCAGGCTACTGGCTTCGTCCTTGATAAAAGTAACATAAAGAGTTTGACTTGACCATAAGAGAACAAACAAATTGACACAAGAGATACTCCTAGATAATAGTATCATAGTTCAAGAGCTGGAAGGGACATTAGAGGCCATTAAGGCCAACTCTAATTTTATAGAAGAAAAAACCAAGGTACTGAGAAGTTATGTGCCAAGGATGCCATAGCTAGTTATGAGCCTGAGGCAGGATTCGAATCCTTGTCTTTGTCTCACCAAGTAGAGCACTCTACTCAGCTCTTGCTCTAAGTGCCTATTTTCCAATGTAGATCGCATCTTTACCATCACATTAGTAAGTTTAAGATGCAGAGAACACAATATCCTACTGTTTCTATTGTTACTTAACCATAAGACAGCATCTGATTCCGCTGAGCAAAATGCTACCTCTAACAAGGTTTCTCCCACACATACGTCCTAAGACTCCTTGAAATTTATAACAGAAGTAAAAAAAACCTTTCAAGAATCCTGTGATAATTCATATAGGACAAGGCATAAAGCAGGGGACTTTTGCTTGTCAAAAGTATTCACAACTGTCATGGATGAGATTCAGCAGTGTCCAAACTGAAGAGAGATTCCCTGGAGATCAGGGGTTCTTAACCTGGAGTCCATGAATTTTAAAAAATATTTGGATAACTGTATTTCAATGTAATTGATTTCTTTGTAACCTGGCATATTATTATATTTAAAAAGTTATTCTGAGAAGGGATCCATGGGCTCCACCCAAATGTCAGTGGAGTCCTTCACACACAAAAAAGGTTAAGGACTCTTGTGATAGATATGAGGTCTTTCAGATGCTGCTATTTGTGGATGACGTTGTGTTGGTCGCATCATTTTATGTGGCAAGAACAAAAAATAGGCTGATCCCTTCTTCCATGAAGTTAATCTAGTATTTCTTTAAAAGCCATTAAAACCATCCTCAAGATTTCCTGTTGACCTCACTTCTTGTTTGCCTAAGTATAAAACAGCCATGCTCCAGGCATGATCTGATACTTGGGTGGTAGAAAATGGGGGCAACTTAGGCAAGGGAGCTCTGCTCAGCTGAATCCCCTCGAGGTGTCCTCAAAGCAAATCCTTGTTGAATCCTTCTTCTATGGCTAAGCAGCACTCTTTTGTTAACTATTGAATGACCTCTGAGTGTTGCACATTGTTCTTATAGCTAACATATACTACCAGGGGACTGGTGTAGTTCAGAACATCCCACAAAATTACATAGTCTTCTGGATGGGAGCTATAACCACTCAAAAGAGTCTGACTTGACCATCCACAGGAAGGATAAAGAATACTTGTCTAGATTATGGTATGGATTTAGATGGACAAGCTATACAGTTTGTCCCTGAGAAAAAAAATATATACATCCACATCCACATCCAGAGATATATGTGTATATGTGTGTGTATATAAACACATAACTATATACACACATCAAATGTGTATGGATATATACATAGACATTTACATATATACACACCTGCATGCCTGGAATGCTCTTACTCCTCATCTCTCTCTCACTCTCTCCTGGCTTAATTGAAATCCCAGCTAAAATCCCAGCTTCTACAAGAAGCTTTTCCTGATCCCACTTAATGTTAGTGCTTTCCCTCTTTTCCCTCCAATTAATCTTGTATATAGCTTGTTTGTACATTCGTGTTTGTATGTTGTCTCCTATTTGACCGTGAGTTCCTTGAGAGCAGGGTCTATTATTTGTGTTTGTATCCCCATTCTTTAGTACAGTGTCTGGCACATAGTAGGAACTTAACGTTTATCGAGTGAATTATTCTGAAACTGGACCCTTCATTTTTTTTAAATAGAAAAGTAGTATTCCATTGAATTTTTATACTATAATTTGTTAAGCCATTCCCCAATTGAGGAGTATCTTCTTACCTTCTCCATAAAAGCAGCTGCCATAAATATTTTTGTACATATATGTCCTTTTCCTCATTCTTTCATCTCTTTTGGTTTTAGGCCCTGTAGTAGTGTTGCAGAGTCAAAGGGTATGCACTATTTAGTCATTTTGGGGTCACATTTCCAAATTGCCTTCCAGAATGGCTGAACCATTTCACACCTCCACCAGCAGTACACCCATGTGCCTGTTTTCCCACATCTCCTCCATTGTTTGCCATTTTCCTTTTTTTTTTCTCTTAACTTTGCCAATGTGATGGGTGTCACATGGAAGCTCAGAGTTGTTTTAACGTGCAAATCCCTAATTATTAGTGATTTGGAGTATTTTCCGTATGGCTATGGATTATAGATTTATATGCCTTTTCTGG
This sequence comes from Phalanger gymnotis, assembly GCA_028646595.1. NCBI lineage: Eukaryota > Metazoa > Chordata > Mammalia > Diprotodontia > Phalangeridae > Phalanger > Phalanger gymnotis. The sequence continues at coordinate 311,247,911 of CM053625.1, forward strand.
TTGAGAACTGCTTGTTCAAATCCGATGATGATGATGACGATGCTGACAACGACGACGATGACGATGATGATAGCATTTATATAGCACTTTGAGGTTTGCAAAGAGCATGACCAATATAGTCTCATTTGATCTTCACAACAAGCCTGGGATGTAGGTGCTATTATTATTCTCATTTTACAGATCAGAATACTGCAGCCAATAGAGTGAAGTGTCACATAGCTAGTAAATGTCTATGGCTGGATTTGAACCCATGTCTTCATGATTTCAGATCTCATGCTCTAATCTTTAAATATCAACTAGTTCCATAAATTTTGTGGGAATATGGTCTGTATCAGAGAGACTTAATGTAAAGATTTCCCCCTTCAGTTACATTTCTCTTCTAATTTTAGATGTATTGGCCTTTTTGTGCAAAGAAAGAATAATTTCATGTAATTAAAATTGTCCATTATATCTTCTGTGATACTGTTTCTCCCTTGTTTAGTTATGAACTCTTCTCTTACCTATATATTTGAAAGATAATTTCCTTGTTGCTCTTCTAATTTGTTTATGATGTTATACTTTATGCCCAAGTCACATATCCACTTGGAGCTTTTCTGTCTATGTGAAGTTTCTATCCTGAGTTTCTACCAGACTGCTTTCCATTTTCCATTTTCTTAGTAGTTTTCTTTTCAAATAGTTTGTTCTTACCCCAGTAGGTGAGGTCTTTGGATTTATCAAACATCAGGCCACTGTGTTTATTTGTTTCTGAATGCTATATAGCTAAACTGCCCCACTGATCAGCCTATTTCCTTTTTTTAAATTTATTTTTAGTTTTCAACTTTCATTTCCACAAGATTTTGAATTATAAATTTTCTCCCCATCTCTACCCTCTCCCTACCCCAGGACAGCATGTATTCTGATTGCCCCTTTCCCCAGTCTGCCCTCCCTTCTATAACTCCATTCATTCCCTCCTATCCCCTTTCCCCTTACTTTCTTGTAGGACAAGATAGATTTCTATACCCCATTGTCTGTATATCTTATTTCCCAGTTGCATGTAAAAACAATGTTTTTAACATTTGTTTTTAGAACTTTGAGCTCCAAATTCTCTCCCTTCTTCCCTCCCCACCCACCCACCTTGAGAAGGCAAGCAAATCAATATAGGTTATGCATGTATTGTTATGCAAAACACTTCCATAATAGTCATATTGTGAAAAACTAACTATATTTCCCTCCATCCTATCTTGTTCCCCTTTATTCAATTTTCTCCTTTGACCTTGTCCCTTTTCAAAAGTGTTTGCTTTTGACTACCTCCTCCCCCAATCTGCCCTCCCTCCTATCATTCCCCCTCTTATCTCCTTCCCCCTACTTTCCTGTAGGGTAAGATACCCAGTTGAGTGTGTATATTATTCCTTCCTTAAGCCAAATCCGATTAAAGCAAGATTCAATCATTCTCTTTCACCTACCCCCTCTTCCCTTCCAATACAACAGCTTTTTCTTTCCACTTATATTTGAGATAATTTACCCCATTCTATATCTTCCTTTCTCCTTCTCCCAATATATTCCTCTCTCACTCCTTAATTTTTTTAGATATCATCCCTTTATATTCAACTCACCCTGTGCCCTCTGTTTTTATATGTGTACATTCCCTTCAACTACTCTAATACTGAGAAAGGTGTTATGAGTTACAAATATCATCTTTCCATGTAGGAATGTAAACAAAACAGTTCAAATTTAGTAAGTCCCTTACGATTTCTCTTTCCTGTTTACCTTTTCATCCTTCTCTTGATTCTTCAATTTGCAAGTCAAATTTTCTATTCAACTTTGGTTTTTTTCATCAAGAATGCTTGAAAGTCCTCTATTTCATTGAAAATCCATATTTTGCCCTGAAGTATTATACTCAGTTTTGCTAGGTAGGTGATTCTTGGTTTTAATCCTAGATCCTTTGACCTCTAGAAAATCATATTCCGAGCCCTTCGATCCCTTAATGTAGAAGCTGCTAGATCTTGTGTTATCCTGATTGTGTTTCCACAATATTCGAATTGTTTGTTTCTGGCTGCTTGCAATATTTTCTCCTTGACCTAGGAACTCTAGAATTTGGTTACAATATGCCTAGGAATTTTCTTTTGGGGATTTTTTTTCAAGAGGTAATAGGTGGATTCTTTCAATTTCTATTTTACCCTCTGGTTCTAGAATATCAGGGCAGTTTTCCTTGATGATTTCTTGAAAGATGATGTCTAGGGCTTTCA
>CM053625.1:311250635-311277093 GCA_028646595.1 Phalanger gymnotis
GGCAAAGCCAGGGGATTCCTTCTCAGAATCTTTTTCTCTACATTCATAATTAAAAGAAATGCCCCACTTGAGTTAGAGTTTGGTGAAAATGAAGAGACATTTTTCCCATTCAAGCTCACAGATCCCCTGTGGATCCCAAATTTAAAAACTCTGGACTAAGTGATCTCTGAGGTCTTTCTCTCCTCCCCAACTCCTATCCTCACACTAGGGGCCTTCCACATACATAACTATACTGCCTCAAACCCCCCAGTCTCCCCATTCTCATTTCTCATGACCTGCTCCTCCACCCCACCTCAGCTACATACAGAGAGGGTCAGAGGCAGCCAGGTAGTACAGTGGATAGACTGTCAAGACTTGGAGTCAAGAAGGCCTGAGTTCAAATCCAACCTCAGGCATTTATTAGCTGTGTGACCCTGGACAAATCTCTTAACCCTTCTTTGCCTCAGGTCTCTTATGTGTAAAGTGGAGATAATAATAGCACTTATCCCTTAGGGTTTTTATGAGGACAAAATATGATAATATTTATAAAGTGTTTTATAAACCTTAAGGGGATATTTAAATAATATATTATAATATCAATATATTGTATATGATTGTATACAGTATAATATAGTGTATATGTATATATATTAATATACTATATAATATGATAATTATTATGCTTACTGCCATGCTGTTGATCTTACCAGCACCAATTAATATACTACTCTATAAGGTACAGGAAACTGCTCTCTCCTGGTTCTCCTCTTACCTATCTGGCCACTCCTCAGTCTCCTTTGCTGGGTTTTCATCCAGTTCACACACACTAGCTGTAAGCATCCACAGAATTCTGTCCCAAGTGATCAATCGCTTCTCCCTTGATATTACTACACTCAGTCATCTCATCAGCTCCCATGAATTCAATTATCATCTTTATGTTAATGATTTTCAGATCTGCTTAGCAAGCCCTAACCTCCCTGCTGATCCTTCAGTCTCTCCTCTCCAACTGCCTTTCAGATGTCTTGAACAAGATGTCCTGTAGACTCCAACTCAACATGACCAAAACTGAACTTATTATCCTTCCACCCAAACCCTCCCCTTTTCCCAAATGCCCTATTATTATCAAGGGCACGGCCATCCCCCCCACCTCCTCAGGCTTACAATCTAGGTGTTATCATGAACTCTTCCTCAGTTTTGTCATGTGGAAAATGGGGATCACAATAGCTGTCTCTTACCCTCCACTTCCAATCAGTTGTAAGTCTTGTTGCATCTACCCTTGCAACATCTCTTGAATATGCCTCCTTTTCTCCTCTGGCACTGCCCCACCCTGGCAGAGACCCTCATCACCTCATGCCTGGATAACTTTGATGACCTGATGGTGGGTTTGCTTGCCTCTAGTCTCTCTCTGCTCTAGTCCATTTTGCATTGAGCCACCAAAGTGCTTTTCCTAAAGCTCAGGTCCATCCATATCAATCCCCTACTCAACAAACTCCAGGGGCTCCCTATTGCCTCCAGGACCAAATACAAAATCCTCTGGTTGGCATTCAAAGCCTTTCTTAATCCTCACCAATCCCCCACATCCTTACAAAGGTCTTACCCTTTATTCCTCTTTAGGTCCTGTGAACTAGTGACACTGGCCTCTTGGCTATTCCTCAGCTTCATCTCCTGACTCTGGGCATTCTCTCTGGCTGTCCCCATGCTTGGAATACTCTCCCTGCTCATCTCTGTCTCCCAGCTTCTCTGGCTTCTTTCAAGTCCCAGCTAAAGTCCCACTTTCTACAAGAAACCTTTTCCAATCCCCATTAATCTCATAGCCTTTCCTCTGCTGATTATGTCTAATTTATCCTGTCCATAGCTTGCTTGTACATGGTTGTTTGCGTGTTGTCTTTCCTGCTGAATTCTGAGCTCCTTGAGAGCAAGAACTGGCTTTAGCCTCTTTTATATTCCTAGCATTTAGCACATTGCTTGGAACACAATAGGCCCTCAATAAATGTTTCTTGATTGACCCTTATAACTCTAAATGTATGATGCATTTTTCTTTTAAATTTTATAAATGAGAAGGAGTATGGTGTAGTAACTAATGGTACTACACCTTGGAGCCAAGGAGGTCTCCATTCACTTTCTGACTCCAACACAAACTTGTTGGGTGACTGGGCAAACTATTTATTGAGCCTCTCCAAATCTCAGTTCCTTCATCTATAAAATCAGTGATGACCTATAGTGTTTCCTTGACAGAGCTGTTATGAGTATCAAATTCCAGGGATGACCATCAGAGGAATACTTCACAGTTGGGGCTTGTATCTTTTTCAAGAATTATTTACTCTCCTACAACCTCAATGGAGAAAGAAGTGGGGAAGATGATCTTATCTCCATTCCAGAGCTGAAGAAATTGAGGACTGGGGACCTGTCTAAGGTCATAGAACAAATGTTTTTCTAAGACACTGCACTCTCTTTCCCCAGGTCTGTACTCCAAGACCAAGGAAACCTCAGTCCTCAGGACATCAAGGGTGGTTTCAGTTATCCTTATCTGTCTGATCATAGTGCTGGTGCCTATGATTGTTGTGTGCAAGTTTCTAGGAGCTTTGGACTTTGGGCCCTGCTGACCCTCCCTTAGCCATCTAGGTGGCACAGTACCAGGCCTGGAGTCAGGAAAACTCGTCTTCCTGAGTTCAAATCTGGCCTCAGATATTTACTAGCTATGTTACCCTGGGCAAGTCACTAGACCTTCTTTGCCTCAGTTTCCTCATCTGTAAAATGATCAGGAGAAGGAAATGGCAAATCACTCCAGCATCTTTGACAAGAAAACCCCCAATGGAGTCACAGAGTTAGACATAACTGAAATGACTGGACAACAACAATGACCCTCCCTTTCCCTCTCTCCTGTAAACGTCCTACCCCCTCCTCAAATCTGGTCTTGTCTAGGCTTGTTCCAGCCTGAGAGAACTCTTCCTCCTTACCTCCCCTCCTGCCTTCGTGAAGAGCTACAAGTCCAGCTCTGAAGGATCTATGCTTCCCAAGGGGAACCACCTGTAGCCTCAACACAAGTGCTTTACTCATTTCCCCTAAAACCTGCAGTATCCCAGGGCACTCAATACTTGGGTTGATGCCTAATTTCAAATCCTACCTCACACACTTACTAGTTATGTGGCTCTAGTCAAGTGTCTTAACTTTTCTGTGCCTTGGTTTCCTCATACGTGAAGTAGGGATAATAATAGCACCTCCTTCACAGTACTGTTGTGAGGTTCTAATGAAATAATACATGGAAAGTGCTATGTAAATGTTAACTCTTTCTAATGGAAGAAATCTTTCGTGAACTCCCCTCTCTAATCCTTGCTAGGGTTAGAACAGCTGCTTCTCCCTACCCTACAATTCTTAGAATAGCCAGAATAATGAGATGGTTTTGCAGAATTTGTGGAATTTTACAGATTTGCAGAAATAGTGGTCCTTGAAGAGTCTCACACCATAGGGGATCCATGGCAAATGTATGAGTGAAAATGACACCCAGTAGTCATTCTCTAAAGCAGATGAGTGACTGTGCCAATAAGGATAGAAAGGAGGCAGTCACCAGCCCTGAATTCCCTGTTCCTCCATACCCTTACATAAAAATAATGGAATTCACTGAACCTCTGTGGCTCAGTTTCTTCCTATGTAAAAAGAGAAGGTTGGATTCAATGGCTTCTAAGGTCTCTTCCGGCTCTATGTCTACAATCATGAGCCTTCAAAGATGATCTGTCCTAACCCTCTGACTTTGCCAATATTAACACTGACCGAAATAGCCAGAGCTGAAAGGGACCAGGCAAAGGAGCAGAGAAAATATCTTCCTTTCCTTTTTCTTCTTCCTCCCTTGCTAGAGTTAGGCTATTGTATGTAGGTGACCATAATATTAGCCTAATGACCCAGGGAAAAGAAGAGACTGTGACAAGACTATAAAGGCTGAACTATTTGCTAAGTAGCCCTAAGCCAACCTAAATGCCCAGGGTCGTTCACCTACCTGACCTGGGCACCTATTTATTACCATAGTACATTTGCAACCCCAGGATTTACCAAGCTATTTTTGAGTCAGTCTTGAAGTTGAATATGCTGCCACAAGGTGGCAGTGGTGCCTCTTTAGCCAAGGCCAAGTGCGTCAGACTAGACTCTTGCCAGGTAGTCCAACACACACACACACACACACACACACACACACACACCAACAGAGTGGGGGTGGGGGGTGGGGAGGTGCTGGGTTCAGATCTCTCAGATAATTCTAATTCTTTCCAGCTATACCCCTTAGCTAACCTTATAATCTTGTCCTATCCAGATTTCCAACTATTCAGTCCAATTTCCAAGCTTGGTTCTAAGAATATTAGCGCTTCGAATGCTCAATTCCAGATGTTTAAAAATGACTTGGAAAATGCAAGTGTCTTAAATCTCCAGACCCTTGCTTCAAGGGGCAGTTTGGACAATGCCAGCATTGAGATCCAGACGTCAAAAGAAGGCCTGAAAAGCACCAGCACTCAAACACGGGTAACACATGAAAGCTTGATGAGCATCAGTACTCAGATCCAGATGTTAAGAAAAGAGACAGAGAAGGTCAGTTCCTTAAATTCACAGACTCAAAGGCTAGATGGTCATTTGGGAAAGGCAACTGCTGAGATCCAGATGATAAAAACAAGTCTGAAGAATACTGATACCTTAAAATCCCAGTCCCAGATGCTAAACCCTGACTGGAAAAGGTCAGTGGAGAGATAAAGACTTTAAAGAAAGATCTAGAAAATGCAAGTGCTTTATATTCCTTGACTCAGATGTTACAGAGTGGTCTAGAACTTTCCAATGCTGAGATTCCAGATGTTAAAAACTAATTTGAAGGGCAACAGCACCTTAATTTCCCAGGTCCAAATGTTACAAGGCAATTTGGAAAAAAACCATGCTGAGTTGCAAAGACTTAAAAAGAGTTTGGAAAATGCTAATGCTCTTCATGCCCAAGCCCAGAAGTTAAGAAACAATTTGGAAAACACCAATGCTGAAGACCAGATCTTAACAATGGGTCTAGGAAATGCCAATATTCAGTCACAGGTAGCAAATAGCAGCCTAAATAATGTCAGTGCTCAGATCCAGATGTTAAAAGGATATTTGGGATCTGTCAGTACCTTGAAATCAGAGGTCCAGCAACTGAAAAGTCATTTGGAAAGAGCTAACAAAGAGATCCAGATGCTGAAAGAAAGTCTGAAGAATACCAACGCCTTAACGTCCCAGACCCAGACATTAACCAAAGAAATGGCAAAGGCCAATGATGAGATCCAGAGGTTAAAGGCAGCTTTACAAAGAGCAAGCCAGATCCCAGGATTAAGAAGAGACTTGAATAAAGCCAATGAAGAGATACAGAAGGTGAAGCAAAGATTGGCTGGTGTCAATGCTCTAAATGATGAAATCCAAAAGTTAATAAGCCAGCTAGAGACAGTCACGCAACAACAGCAAATGATGAAAGGTAAGTAACATCCAGGGGGGAAAATGTCTTTAGCCAGGGCAAGGCAGTTCAGAAGGGGCTCAGAGCAAAGTCCTACCAAGTCAGAGTGAGAAGAGAAGAGAGAATCTCTAGAGACTGTCCTTTGCCTACTATACGTGCCCCAGGAGGCCCTCACCGATGGGAGAAAGGGGCAGGCTTTACAGAGGATTATTTCAGGCTGAGAAGGCAATAGATGGCTATATGATCCAAAGCGAGGAGGGCCCAGATGTTGAAGGAAATTCCAGGATGAAACAATGGGAGAGGTTTGGAAGTCAAGAATCTAGGAAGGATGGGAAGGTCACCTCCTTGGCATTCACCCTCAGAAACCCTGCATCTGCTCTATTCCCTCCTCTCTCCTACTGTAGAGCACCTTCTGCAGCTCATCATCCCAGCCTGGTGCTTCTACAAGGGGAATGCGTACTACCTTTCAATTGCCAAGAAGTCTTGGGATGAGGCTGAAGGGTTCTGTGTGTCCCACGACTCTCGCCTGGCCTCAGTGACCTCAGAAGAAGAACAGGTCAGTGCCCTGAAACGCGATCTAAGTTTCCTCGACTCTAAAAGTTCAGAATTGTTCTGGATTATTTCTAAGACACCTGTCAGCCCTCACGTCTCTGCTCTAAGGTCCTTTCTCTCTCTGACATTCTGTGATTCCTTGAAAAGACTTCATTCCTAGCAGTGAGAGAATAGGAGGGATGTGGGATGGAGACGAAGGACTAATATGTCCTGGGACAGTCAAGTTCTCCAAGAGGAATTGATTCACCCTGAAATAGAAAATGCTGGACCCTTTAAGAGGGTACTCTGGACTCTGGCTTAGGACAAAACCAGACAAGGGCTGGTAAGAGAAGGAGCCGAGTGTCCAGTGGGTAAGGAAATGGGACCCTCTGTTTCTTATCTAGGGTATCAAGAGGGACATACTAGTCATTTTTTCCCTCAGTATTTAGGCCCTTCAGTCAGGGAATAGGAAATCACACATATACATGTACATGTACATATACATGTACATATACATATACATATACATATACATATACATATACATATACATATACATATACATATACATATACATATACATATACATATACATAGCCATGCAGATCCAGCCACAGATACACCCTCTCACATTCTTCCAAAGACACAGGTATACAGGTGCTTGTTTCCACAATCTGGCTAGCAGCTTCTGTGGGGGTGTAAGATCCACCCACAGTCAGCACCCAGAAAGCTGCCAGCATGCCGCAAACACACAGGTTCTTTTGATCTGCCTTAATAAGGAGAGCAAGGTAAAGGGGTTGGCAAGCTTACTTTAATTCAGCACACAAATATCATTCACTTAGTTCAGGGGAAAAATCCAGCACCCTGAACTTCAGAGAAAAATACAAGCAAATTACAAACATCGACAGACAGACCTTGTCTGATTCAAATCCCAGTACATAGTTACCAGAGTTCAACAAAGTCTCAGCATCAGGGTTAACAAGCTGGAGGGCTCCTTAGCTACAGCTGCCCAGAGTCTCTGCATCAACACCATCTCCAGAGCCCTTAAACAAATTAGAAACAGACAGACCCAATACAATTCATAGTTACCAACATCTAGGTTCAGCACGGGAGCTCAGAACAAGGGCTGGCCCAGAGTCACGCGCACCACCACTGCTGCAGCAAAGAGCTCCAGAGAGAAGGCCAACCCCTGGTTTTATATCTCTTTCAGGGTCATAAAAACCTGTGACTCACCCACGTGACCTAGAATCACCACAAAGAGGGACTTAAATCCACTTGGTCTAAAAACCTCTGCTGTCCCAGACATGTAAACTACGCCCTTCCTGGAGTTAGCCCCACCTTGGGCCCCACCTTGGTCGCCAATCCACACCCACATAGGTTTTACACCTAATAGGGGTTTGGGTCTGGGGCTTAGCACTTAGTAAGATTCAATGAAATAGCTGAATTACTCAAAGCAAACAAAAGCCAAACTCTTCAAGGGCACTTGTTGAACTAAGTGCTAAGGGGCCCATTTTGTTTGCCAACACAGTGCTTCAACCTACCCTCCTACTCCCTACACAAACACACATACATGCACACATAAACGTTTTATTCCTACAAAAAGCATTTATTATGCTCTAGAGACCATGTTATATGCTGGAGATACCAAAATAAACCAGTCTCTTCTCAACGAATTTATATTTTCTGGAGGGAAATCAATACGTACAATTCCCATTCTCTCTCCCTCTCTCTTCTCTCTCTCTCAGAGTAAATACAGAATAATTATGTTGGGTGTGAGGTTAGTCATTACAGTCCTAAACTTTAATTCCTCTCTGTAGGAGTTTGTGGGAAAGGCAACAAATGGAGTTTATCACTGGATAGGCCTGACAGACAAAGGAACTGAGGGCATCTGGCGCTGGGTAGATGGGACTCCTTTTAAAGTGTCAAGAGTAAAGGGTGAGTACAAGGTTTCTGCACAGCTACATGGAGACCATCATGTGTGTGTTTGTTCTAGGTAGGCCAAGGCCAGATAATTCATGAGGGGGGATCCACTTGCCTGTGTGTGCACATCTGAGCACATGTGTATATGTATCTCCAAGTAGTAAAGGAGGTTAGGACAAGGCTTAATATCTGGAGTTCAGAGAAAGCCTAGGAACCTTCCTGCTTGGTCTCACTACATCTGAGTATCTGGCCGTCACTGAGATCTTACTAGGCCCATATGATCTGGACATGAACTCTGGATATCTGGGTTCAAGTTGTTCCAGTGGTGTGACTTTCAACACATCAATTTATGTCTCTCTGTGTGTTTGTTCATCCATAAGATAGTGGGATGGGGGAGGAACAACAACCTCTCCGTGACAGGGAGCATCAGGAGAGCCCTGCTAATCTTTCAGATTTAGATACTTCCTATGAAACTAAGCCTGTATGCTGACCTTTCTGGTCAGCTCTATGTCCAAGCCATAGCTTGAAGACATGGCTTAGAGATATGGCTCCAGTGGTAGGAATATCCAGCCCTCTCAGTAAAGAGTAAAAGGAGAAACAATTTCCATTCTGTCTCTTCTTCCCTTTCGAATGTGTGGCTTGGGACTCCTTGGGACTTTGGCATCTTTTCCTTGTAGGAGTAGGAAGGATTTCCCTCTCCTTGGCAGTAATTATGGTAGCTATATGCCTATGGCAGGGAGGATATAAGCTTGCTCAGGTGAGTCTGAGACCAGAATTTCAGTCCTTGGTTGCCTTTTCTTGGAGCCAGAGTAGAGCCTCTGCTCCATGGGAAGCATCCCAGTTCAGCAGATTTGAAAAGTCCTCTTATTACCCCCATTACATCTCTACTTCCACATCACTAGGTTGATGAGAAAAAGGCATTTTGTAGACCTTCAAGTGTTACAAAAATGTGAGTGATATTATCGCTCAGTCATGTTTATTAAGAATCTACTATGTGCCAGCCACTGTGCTAAGTACCAGGGAGATGAAGAAAGCCAAAGGCAGTCCTTACTCTCAAAGTAGTGGAGACAGCATGCAAACAGCTATGTGCAAACAAGCTAAAGACATGATAAATTGGAGATGATTAACAGAAATAGGGCACTAAAATTAAGGAATACCAGGAAAGGCTTCTTGCTGAAGGAAGTCAGGGAAGCTAAGAGGTGGAGATGAAGAGGAAAGCCTTTCAGGCCTGGGAGATTGCTACTGAAAATGCTTGCAGTTGAGAGTTGGAATGTCTTGCTTGAGGAACAGCAAGGATCACAGAGTGAGGGATGGGGGGAGGGAAGGAAAGCAGCTATAAAATGTAAGAAAATTGGGGAGGTAGGTTACAATGGTCTTTGAATGCAAACAGATGATTTTATATTTGATCCTAGAAGTAATAGGAAGCCACAGGAGTTCACTGAATGGGAAGGGAGTATGAGGGGTGATATGAGTGGAGGGTGGAGTGGAGAGAGACTTGTGGCTGGAATATCAACCAGAAAGCTATTTCACTGATTCAGACATTAGGCAATGAGGGACAGAACCAGGGTAGGGCAGTGTCAAAGGAGAGAAGAGAGGCTGTCTGAAAGATGTGCGAGGGTAGAAAATGGTGGGACCTGACAACAGTTAGGATGTGGGGGTTGAAAGAGGGTGAGGAGAATAGAATGTCACTATGGTTGGGAGCCTGAATAACTGGGAGAATGGTATTGCTCTCATCGGTAACAGGGAAGTTAGGAAGAAAGGAGAATTTTGGTGAAGGATGAATATAGTTTTGGATATGTCAAATTTAAGATGTCTATGGTACATCCAATTCAAGATGTCCAATAGGAAATTGAATGTGTGAGACTGGAGGTCAGGAGAGAAATTAGAGCAGTACAAGTAGATCTGCAAATCATCTTCATAGAGATAATTTAATCCAAGGGAGCTGATGAGAAAACCACCTGAAATAGTATGAGAAGAGGAGAAAAGAGAAAGGGAGGAGGAGGGGAGGAGAAGAGGAGGAGGAGATGAGGAAGAGGAAGAGAGGAGGAGAGGAGGAGGGGAGGAGGAAGGGAAGAGCAGGGTTTTCTCCATCCATCCATCAATCAATCAGTAAGCATTTATTGAATGATGATTTCATACCAGACTCCACTGGAAGTGCAAAAATCAAAACAAAAGTCCCTACCCTAATGGAGCTTACATTCAAACATGGTAAATAATATGCCTACATGTAGGTATGTATAAAACAGATTCAAAATAGATATGAGTTACTTTGGTGGGTGGGGAGGCACTAACAGCCAGAGAGACTAGAAAAGCTGTTTATTAAGTGCCTTCTATATGTACCCCCAAAGAGTAACACAGTAGTTTCTCACAGGTAAGGCATTCATTCCCTCATTCATGATAGGGTCATGATCCTATACTCTCAATCATCTTTCTCCCACCCCACCACAATCCAGGGCCTACTCAGAAACATCAATCAGATGGCTCAATTTCCTTTCAATTCAGTTATGAGCAACCCCAATTCTTTCACTTCTTCTTGATAAACAAAGATTTTTCTTCCCAGATTTTGGAACAAGAAACAACCAGACAACTGGAACCATGGTAATGGGATACAAGAAGACTGTGTCCACTCCATAGAAAAGTGGAATGACATGATATGTCAAAGGCCTTACCCCTGGATCTGCAAGAAGGTGCTGCATTCAAGGGCTTCGATCTCTTTCCCACCCCCACCACAACAAAGGAGGAATAAGACTTTTACTTCTTCTACAAGAATTTCAATTCTTTTTTCAAAAACCTAGGACATACCTAAATTCTAGGGATGTTGACCTTGGAGTGTTTATGACCTGAGTTTCAAACCTGCCTCAGATGTTTGCTGTAATCCTGATCAAGACATTTAATTACTCTATACCTCAGTGTCTCCATCTGTTAAATGAGAGAGTGGGACTTGATGACTTCTCTCCAACTCTATGTTCATGACCTTAGATCAAATCGAGCCTATCAGCTTTGTGACCACCACAGCTCACATAGCTCTCTCCCTTTTCCAAGCTCCAACTGGTGTATACTGGCTTTTACCTGTTTTTTTTTTGACACTGTTAGAATATTGTACCATTATTTTTTGTTTCACACATGCCTATTTCATCCTTCAACTAAACTATGAGCCCTGACAAGGCTGGGCTCAAGTCTAAGACCGTGTCTGAGATTCTAGATTCTGTCCTTCCAATGTAGGGTGTCTTGTATACATAGATACGTGATAAATATTTCCCAATCCATTGAACAATTTAGAATATTCCCACAAGGAAACTCACTTCCTCTCCCCACCTCCTACTTGGTATACCCTCAGCCCTTGGAATTCTCATTATCTCAATTATTACTGTATCTACATTAAGATTTGGCCTTGAGTATAAGAAGCCCCATGCCCTGACCCCTAGATAGATGGTTGGTCTGGAAAGCATGGTCAGTTTCACAAGATTATACCCCTGTGAGAGGTACAACCATTCCCAGAAAATCATCTCAATGACTCTGGTCTTGTCTCCTAGCATCCCTAGGAAATGATTCACTCTTAGTTGATTTGATTGGTTTGGGCTATTCTTATGGATTAGAGACAACCCCTTGGCCTAGGGTAGATGGATTTGTCCAAATCAGTCACCAAGTAGTGAGACAGTCCCAGGAAGCTACTAAAGGCAACCACAGAGAGACAGTGCCCAGGTGTCTCAATCATATGGTCCATGTGGATGTGTGGAAGCATGTGCTCCACTATCTTCCCTGTACCCCTTCCCCCAGATATGCTCTTAGTATTGCTTGGCTTCTCTATTGACTGACTAGCAGGTAGGTCTATCTGGCACAGGCACCCAAGACTACCAAGTAAATGAGACTGTAGTGATCCACTGTCTACTTACATATTGGAAAGAAGCTGCCTTCTTCCTTCTCCAGTGTGGGGTTAACCATTCCCCCCCCCCTTCCTGCTTCACTTCCCCAACACACACACACGCGCGCGCGCGCGCGCACACACATACACACTATTCCAAACTGTTGAGATCACAAAGAACAGGTTAGGCAAGATGCTGGACATAGAACTCAGCATGTGACATGAGCTGAGCTCTGGATTTGCAGTCTGAAGTCTTGAGTCCATGTCTCAGCCAGTTAAGCGCTGCATGACCTTAAATCACCTAACCTCTAACGTCAAATAAAAGAGTTGAAATAAATGATCTCTAAAGTCCGCCTTGATTCTAATGTTCCATAATACCGCACCCTTAATTCAGTCAACAAGCTTTTATTAAGCACTTATTGTGTGACAGGCACTGTGTTAATTACTGGGAATACAAAATACAAGCAGAAAGAAAGGCAGTCACTGCCTTGGAAGAGATTACATTCTTAATGGGGGGAAAGTAGACACAAAAGACAGCTGAAAAGCAGGGTGAGGGTATCCAGAGAGGGAGAAAGTCCTTGAGAGTCAAGAGTGCAACCCAGAGAGGAATACCAACATGGCCGGCTTGAGTCTCCTCCTCCGAATGGGGGTTCTAGGAGAAGCTAGTCAATTAGAAGGAGAAGCTGAAGATGCAGAAGATAATTCCAGTGGCTGAGGTCCAGGGGTAGCCTGAACTTCCTGCATCTTCCCAGACATTGTAGCCAAAGACCAGTGGGGTTAGGAGTGCAGATGGAGGGATTTGAACTCAATATCTCTGGCACTCCTAGGCAATGCTCTTTCCACTAATGAAAAGCTTGCAGATGCATTAGCTAGGTTGTGCTTGATCTTCGAGATATCTCTAAATAGCTTTTGAATAAATGTAATTCCTCACATTCTACAGCACAAATCAGAGTGCGCATGTAGCAATTGCAGGGGTGGAGGGAATCAACTGGAGGCAGGGCAGCATCCTGCAAGCAACACCATCCTCAACTCAAATCTCTCCGGATTCCGGAAACACTATGCATGACCATTTATAATGCGCTTTGCAAACCTTAAGGCACTATGTAAATGCTAGCTATTCTTGACATCCACATGTAAACCCTCTACACTTCCAGTAAATTTATGGTCTAATTTCCTGTCATTTTCTCTACATCTTTGGTCAATAGCAGGAGGTCACATTCAATTTGCAATTCACTGTCCAAGTGGGAGACACTTAGATTGTGGTACCACTAACTTCTAGGTGTCTGTCCCTTGGGTCAGGCTGAAGAATGGCTGAAAGCTCTTATCTCTGCCCTACAAGTCATTGTAACATTCCAAATAGATGCTGGATACCACAACAGCCATCCCACACAATCATCTTCGATTATCTGTCACAAACATAATTCTTGTCTTACCACACCTTTCATTCAGCACCCCCACGGCCCCAGAAATTCTACCTTATAAAATTTCCACTTTCTAGATGGGGTGGGGAAACCTGTGGCTCTGAGGCCACATGTGGCCCTCTAGGTCCTCAAGTGTATCAAAGGGCTGCGCTTGAGGACCTAGAGGGCTACCTGTGGCTTTGGGCTGCAAGTTCCCCACCACTGTTCTAGAGCCTCCTTGCCAATCAGAGCTGTCCCGGTGACATCACTAGGCCGTGGGTTCATGCACAGCCCAAGCATTGTGGCAAATGGGGTCCCCTGGAGATGTCCCTTATACCCAGGAAACATAAATTTCTTATCCACCCCAGCATCTGCCCATCTTTTTATATGAACAGGTGACCTTGAGTAGATTGGACTCAGTGGCTGATGAGGTGCCCCTTAACTATCAAATTCTGGGATTGTAAGATTCTGTAAAAGTCATGTCCCTTATTTGGGTATCAGTTTTGTTTAAAATTAGGAGAGTAGAGTCAGTGAACTCTAAGAACCCTTTCAGCTGTGATGTTCTAGGATTTCTCCCGCATTCCCAATCATTTAATGTTAGACTGTAAAAGGACCTTAGGATTATATAGTCCAAATGTTTCATTTTTAAAAGTAGGAACTGAGGCCTAAAGAGAGAAGGTCACCCAGCTAGCAAAGAACAAAGCCAAGATTTGACCCGACTCCGCTCACTTCAGCACTCTTTTCTAGCTCTTGATCCCACCTTTTTATATCGGATAAGGGCACTCCACTCCCCAGCCTTCCCCATCCCCACCTGCATGGGCAAACACCTTAGGGTCAGCCACTTTTTGCCACAGCTCCCTACCAATATCCTTCATATACATATGGTGAGAGGCAACTTCACTGTCAAAGGGAAAAGACCCATCTTTTTCAAAACTCATGGGGAGCCTCTGTATCCCTAAACCCTCTAGCTTCTCTTCCCATCCCCTAGGCTTTATGTATGAAAAACAAATGACTAGAGAATTCTCCATTGGGGTTTAGTTCATTCATCTGTACCAACTCTTAGGTCCAAAAACATTTTGTCTGGGCCTGATTTAAGGCCTTTTATGATATAAGCCATGCTCCTTATCTTATCTTTGCCCTATTGTATAATTAGCCCACTGGACAAGGTGATTAGTGCTTAGGCTCAAATCACAGCATGCCAGAAATGATTGTGAGTTAAAAAGAGATTTATTCCAAGGTCACTCAGGAACTGGTGGAGATCAACTATCCCCCACCCAGCTAATGAATATAACTACTGAAGACTCTGATACAGGAAGCTCCTTCAGCCTTGTATCTCATTCCAGACCTTAGCTTGCTAATTCTGAGATACATAGAAGAGGGCTTTATTCTGGGATTTTAAGGCAGCTGACTGGCTATCATGCCTTTGGTGAATGAACGTTGTCCCTTCACAAGCTCATAGATTTAGAGCTGGAAGGGACTAGTGCAATCCTCTCATTTTACAGATGAGGAAACTGAGGACCAAGATGTCAAGGACATTACAATAGCCTTCTAGCTGGTCTCCTTATTTTGAGTCTCTCCTCACTTCAGTCCATCCTCCATTGAGCCGTAAAATTGATTCTCCTAGAGCACGGGTCTGACTGTATCACCTCTCCCCGTTACACAATCAACTCTGAGTGCTCCCTATTCCTTCCTGAATCAAATATAAAATCCTCCATTTGATTTTTAAAGCCCTTCATCACTTGTTCCCTTTCTACCTTTCCAGTCTTCTTACACCTTACTCCCTTTCACATACTCTGCCATCCATTGGCCTCCTCAAACACACACAAGACACTCATCTCTGGACTCTAGCTGTACATTTTCATTGGCTGTCCATCATGCCTGGGATTCTCTCCCTTCCCGTCTCCATCTTCTGACTCCCCTGGCTTCATTCAAACCCAACCTCCTACAAGAAGCCTCCCTTGGTCCCCCTCGATGCTAGTCCTCCCTCCACGGGTCTCTCTCATTTTTCCTGAATATGTCTTGTTCCTATGTAGTTCTTTCAGATTGTGTCTCTCATTAGAATGTGAGCTCTTTAAAAGAAGGGAGTGTTTTTGGTCTTTCTTTGTATCTCCAGGGCTTAGCAAAGTGCCTGGCACATAGTAGGTGCTTAATAAATACTCGCTGCTTGCTTATTGTGACTTGAACAAGAGCACATAGCTAGTTTACCTCCCTTTAACAAAATTTTCCTTTATAATTATGAGCTGTTAGCTCATCAATGGAGGGTCATTCTCAGGATACAATGAGGTGCCGTACGTTTTTCTAATAATCTCCTACATGAGAGCTATGAGTCAAGATATTCAGAAAATCTCTTAAAGTGTACTCAGGTCCTTGGCGTCCTGAGAGGGTCTAGCACACAAGTTACATGCAAAAACATAATATAAAATCCTACATGATTTGTACATCAAAGAGAAAATCTCTACATGACACCAGGAGAGATCATTACTGAATGGAAGAAATCAAGTCTCCACTTGCTATCTTTTCCCTTGCCCCAACCGAAGCACCCTTTACTCCTCTCTCCACTACACACTTATAGGAGAGTTTTAGTTCAAAGTGGAAATCTACCTTGCACCAGCAGGTGAGAATTTTTTTTACAAGTTTGCTAATAAGCATCAGTTTTTTGCTCCTAAGTTCGGGATGGCAGGAGCAAATAGTGTCCTCTTCTAAGTTATCTTGTGCCTATGACTCTGGCTGCAGACAAATACAGTAGTAACATGCTAGTGTTTTCTAGGATTGCAAGAATCTATGAAGGACAGGAAGGAAGGATTTTAACTGAATCTTGAAGGGAGACAGGGAAGTACAAAAGCATAGGGGAGCAGGGACAGGATTCCATGTGTGAAAGGAAGGCTGAAACTACCTTATGCCATTTTTTTTCTTTGATAACTAGGTGAGATCTTTAGACTAAATGGGGAAAATCATCTGAACTGCAGTGACTTTGCACCAGAGGCATGTTATGCTGAGACAAGGAAACTTGGCTCCAGCCAGTCTATAAATCACTAAACTGAGGCAATCCTCTCACTCCACCCTAACTGATTTACAATTCTACTAGCACAGCAGCCCTTCCACACTTTTGCATCCCTCCTCAACTCTCCCATGGCTCTTCGTCCTGCCTCTCTCTCTACTGAGAATGTTGCCTCATATTTCGCTAAGAAAAATGAGGCCATTCACTGAGTGCTCCCTCTTCTCCCCTCCTTAAGTCATGTCATTCAGATGCCTTTAGACACTATCTCCTCCTTCACCCCTGTCTCGTATGAAGGAGTAAATGGCCTTTCCCCTTCTCTTTCTCCTATAAACAAATCCCTCTATGTGCACAAATCATCCCATTCCATCCTGTCCCCTACAGCAGATGGCCCTTTCTGTCATCCCTACTCTTTCATTAAACCTCACTCTATCCAGGACTGTTGGTTGTATCCCTGCTGCCTACAAACATGTACATGGTTGCCACATCCTTAAAAAAATTCCTCACTCAACCTGTTGTAATGTTAAGCAGGGTAGGACTTTTTTTTACTGTTTTCTCTTTTAGAATTCTAAAGTAACCAAGTGCCTTTGATTAAGTCTTGCTAGGTGCTAAGCCCCTGGCCCACACCCTTTTGCTGAGTAGATGTGAAGACTTTGGGTGCTAAGAAGGGTATATAAACTCAGAGGTTAGCATCTTGTTTGGTGCTCTCACTCACTGGAAGAGTGTCCTGTAATTTGACTAGAGGAGACTCTGGGCAGCCATTGTTAAGGAGGCCCACCAGCTTTGAAAAAACTCAGATGTTAGTTCTTCTCTTTTTGGTAACTATGTATGTGATGTCTCAATCAGACAAAGCCTGTCTGTTGAATTGTGTTATTTGATCTGTTGATATTTTCTGTTTGTAATTTCTGTTTGTATTTGCTCTGAATTTCAAAGTGGTAGTTTTTCCCCATGAACTAAGTGAATGATATATGTATGTTTCATTAAAGTAATAATATTAACTCCTTAAAGTTGCTTTCCTTAGAAAAGCAGATCAAAGAACCTGTGCTGGCAGCTCTTGTTGCTGGTCTTGTTGCATCTTACACCTCAGCAACAGCTGCAAGCAGCATTGTTGTTACACCTGTCCATCCCTACTTATCTATTCTATATCTCTCTTCCCTTTTGTGGCTAATCTCTTGAAAAAAGAAACAATGACGACAGGTGTCTCCACAGCCTTTCCTCTCGCTTGACTCTCTGAAGTCTGGTTTCTGACATTATCCAACTGAAACTGCTCACTCCAAAGTTACCAATGATTTCTTAGTTGAAAAACTTAATGGCCTTTTCTCAATCCTATCCTTGACTTCTCTGTGACCTTTGACGCAATCAATCACTCTCTTCTCCTTGATACTCTCCTGGTCCTCTTTTTGCCTATCTGAGCTCTACTCAGGCTTCTTTGCTGAATCTTCATCCTGATCGTGTCCACTAACCATGGGGATCCCCAAAGGCTCTGTCCTGGGTCTTCTTCTTTTGTCCCTTCTATACTATTTCATTTGGTAATCTCCTCAATTCTCATGGATTCAGTGATCATCTCTATGCAGATGAATCTCAGATCCATTTATCCAGCCCTAACCTCTCTGCTGATCTCCAGTCTCACATCTCTAACTATATATTGGACATCTCAAACTGGATGTCCTATAGACATCTTAAACTCAACCTCTCCAAAACAGTCCTTAATATCTCTCTACTCCCAAAAATCCCTTCTTCTTAACTTTCCTATTATTGTTGAGGTCACCAACATCCTCCCAGTCGCCCAGGCTTACAACCTAGGGATCATCCTCAACTCATCACTTTTACCACACTCCCATATCCAATCTATTGCCAAGGCCTATTGAGTCTACCTTCATGTTGCTTGTATATATCGTTTTCTCTCCTCTGATACTACTACCACTATGGTGCTGACCATCATCACTTTATGCCTGCACCTCTGCCAAAGTCTTCTTTTTTTTTAATCAAACAATCTTAGACATTTATTAAGTACCTAGGTACTGTACCAGGTATTCAAAGAAAAAAGGAAATATAATCCCTGCCCTCATGGACCTTACATTAATATAGGAGAAAACAAAGCACATACAAGTAAATATAAAATATGTATGAAATCAATACAAGGTCATTAAATACTTACTGTGTGCAAGGCACAGGACTCACTGTTGGAGATACAATTGTCACAGTCCTCTGAGTGATCTCCCTACCTCAAGTCAAAAAGCATTTACTAAGCACCTACTATGTGCCAGATACTATGCAAAGCTGGGTGCAAATAAAGGTAGAAACAGTCCCTGTCCTCTAGGGATTCACATTCACAGACAACATGGAAATCCCTATGTACATACAAGCTATAGGCAGGATAATTTGGAGATAATTAGCAGGGGGGAGGAACTAGAATTAAGGGGGATTGGGAAAAGCTTCTTATGGAAGTTAGGATGTGAGCTGAGACCTGAAGGAAGCCAGCAAAGCCAGGAGGCAGAGACAGGGACAGAGGGAATGATGGTCATGGTGGAAAGTCAGGGAAAACATCCAGGGTAGGGAGATGGAAGAACAAGGATGCCAATGTCACTGTTACCAGGAAGAGAAAAAGGTGTGTGAAATTACAATTTTTATATTAATCTCTGTGATATGTGTAATGAATATACTAATCATTTAGAATTCTCAAGAATTGCCTTTTCCAGCTTGTGAGTCAGAGCTCACAATCCAGCTTTAGTCATTCTCAGATTAGAGACTGGCTCAGTAACAATCCTGTCAACATTAATTGGTGTCAGAAGGTTTTAAGAGGTAGACATTGAAATGAAGCCTTGGACTCTCCAGTGTGGGGAGAAAGGCCAGGCCCCAGTGGATCTTTTTCAGAGTCCTGACTCACCTGGGCTGGCAGGTTCCATGTTCACTCTCGCTCCATTGAGCTCAGCCTTTCATCAAGCCAACCTTTCATTGTGCCAAATATTCCTGGGGCCTTTTCTTGGCCCCAAATACCCTGTTAAGGCCTTTAGCACATGGATTTGGGTTTTGGGTGCAATCTTTTCTCTTATAGTGCAAGGCTGGCTATTGCCTTCAGTTTTTCTCCTTTCCTCTTTTGTAAATGCATGTCTGAGCTATGGACTATGGGATTTTATTTCTGCACATAGTAAATTTTATTTGCATAAGAATTGCTTGTACAGTTGGTTTTGGGTACAGTTAAACCGGTTGAAGTTAACATCTTAGTTGCACACTTGGTTACAGTTGTCACATGTTTACTTCTATAATTCAAGTGAATTGCTAGCACAGTGTAGAATACTTGCATTGTGTATTTGCGTTGTTATATCCCCTTATGGTGTGTTTGTATATTGTATGTACTTGCTGGTTAAGCAGTGTTATTGTTTTTGAGTGTTCGCCTTTCAAATGGGATATATGCGTGGTAGAGTCATGGGGGACGTTGCATCAGTTCCTATAAGCAAACCCCCAGAATGAACATGTGCCTTTCAAATGTATAGGAAATATGGCCTTGCTTGTCCCCTATATTGCCAGGATCAGATGGATTTGACTGGCGATGACCCTAAACTTTGCTGGCCTCATTGGGACAGCTTTGATAAGACCAAATTAGATCATTTAAGGTAGAGACTTTTGAATAAGGAAACTCAGCCTCTTGAGTAGGACAGCTATAATAAATGGTACTCAGAGGCAAGGAAAAGAGACTATAGGTCTAAGTTAGAATCAGTGAAGGAAGGGACTAAATCATTTGAAAATCTTTTCTTAACAACCTCCAAACTACCCAACTACCTAAACTATACCCACTTTTACCAAAAGACTACACCAGTTCCCCAGCTTCTATGTTCCCTTTTAAGATGCAAGTCAAAGTTTGCCCTAGAAAAAAAAAAAACCTCTGAGCAGAGTGGCCTGATTAGGAAGCTCTGGCAGTGTGGAGAACTCCAGGCTATTGCCAAAGAGTATTCTAACCCCAGTGAAGATCCTATGGGCTTTGCTGAGCAGTTTCGGGTCACCTGTGTTCATGAAGACTCAGGTATTCAAGGGGATACTAGGAGTTGGTGCCAGAAAGCACACCAGAAAGCATTAAGGGACCCTCCCTGCAATCCCAGTTATTCAGCATGACTAGGCTCTAGGGAGGGCTAGCAGGAGAGGTGGCATAAGGAGGAGGACGTACAGGCAATGCCTGTCATCCCTATGACTCCTGTTGGGAATGTCTCCTTGCTCATCCAAGGGCAAGAGGTGCCTGCCCTAGTTGACACTGGTGCCAATGCCCCAGAATGAAGAGTATATCTCAGCTGTGGGGATTACTAATAAGACCATTGTAGCCCATATCTCAGAACCCCTCTCCCTTTCTTTTGGAGAGATCAGACCTTCTCATCCTTTTCTCCTGGTCCCTGAGGCCCCTAGCCATTTACTATGACAGGCTACTATTCCATTTGACCCAAGAGGGACCACTTCCTAGGGTCTTTTATCCTCAGTACCTTCCTTAACCCCTTCCAACCATGCAGCTCTTAACCAAGTTCCCTCCAGCTTGTGGACTTCAGATGTTACTGATACTGGGTCACTTATCAGTGCCCCACGTATTGTTGTACAGTTGGCTCTCCCATCTGATTTATTCACTTCTGAGAAAGGAGGGGATGTAGTTGGTGTAAGCAGCACATTCAATCCTGCCACCTATCTAACTGAGATGGAAAGTGAGGATGAGACTTTGGCACATGACTTTGGGATGCTATGGAAACATCGGGACTTGCTCACCTCCTCAGGACAATCCATTAAAAATCTGAAACAGGTCTCGCATCTCTTAGACTATTCACTGCTTCCCCAAGGTGTAGAAGTGATTAAAATTCCAGGTCACAGCCAAGAGAACACCATTCATACGCTTGGAAATGAATGACTTTGCTGACTAAGCAGCAGGCTGGCCTAAGCCTCCTAGCCTAAAAAAGGAGAGATAGTCACGGCCCAGAAAAGAATGCTTGTCACAAAGCAGGTTGTTGTTGTTGTGTTTGTCCTTCATTCTTGAAGAGGACCATGACATCAGGGAAATGATGACAAGACTTGCAGTTGACTTTGATTTGAGTGAGGGAGGGCTGTGCAAGGTCGCCAGCCTCACTTTCTCCTCCAGAGCCATTCGGGTCCAGTGGCCTGACATTCACCATCACAAAGCAAGAAAAGCTTCGAAAGGAGAGGTGTAAATTTGATAAAACTATGGGACTATGGACTTATAGTACTCCCTAAGAAATTGTCCCTCCCTATGATGGAACAACTTCATTCATTCAGCCATTGGGAACCCAACAGGCCAGTGGATACAGCTCAAAAATATCAATGGGGGAGTTTTCACAGAACCACTGTCACCAACTATGAGATGTGTCCCATCTGCCCCAAGCACAATGCATCCAAGCCTCTGAAGCCTGCTCATGGGCAGTTTCCTCTCCCAGATGTGCCCTTTGAAACCTGGCAGATCTAACACTCAATTCTCATCTGCTCTTGGTTACAAATATGTTTTGGTTATGATTTGTATGTTCTCTCGGTGGGTGGAAGTGTTCCTCTGCCATACTGCCACAGCTTCTGGGGTAGCAAAAATTCTCCTAGAAAAAAATCATTCCATTTTGAGGGGTTCCTAAGGAAATTAATTGTGCCTATCACCCCCAGTCATCAGGAATGGTTGAAAGAGTTAATGGGATACTTAAAATTTCCCTTGCCAAATTCTTGGAGGAGCTAGGTATCCCCTGGCCCAAAGCCCTCCCTTTAGCCCTGCTAAGCCTTAGATCTAGACCATTTGGTTCTCATAAGCTTAGTCCCTATAAGACAGTAACAAGATGCCTAATGCCACAGTACCCATGGCTGGGAAGCATATCAGCCAAAGGCTCCATCCTACAATACTGTATTGGGTTGGCTCAGAAAATATCAGTGACTTACCACCTTGTCTCATAGTGTCTATCTTTAGAAACTTCAACTGAAACTCAGCCCCTGATCCAGCCTGGTGACTGGGTCTACTGGAAATGTCACCTCTGAAAATATACCTCGGAGCCAAAGTGGAAAGGCCCCTTTGAAGGCCTGCTCACCACTCCCAATGCAGTCAAACTCTGGGGAATAGAGGCCTGGATCTGCCCATCACATCTCAAAAGGGCAGTACCACCTACTTGGATTTTGTAACCTACAGGTGACCTGACAGGATTGGACAGGATCCAAAGCAGCCAACCCCTGAGGTAGAGAGCTGTTCCCAAGACCCCAGGATGAGAAGACAACAGTGGAAAAAGACTACTGACCAAAGAAACCAGACATGGCCTGAGAGAACCACTCTGCTGAATTTCCTCTCTGTTTAAAGTTGTCACTCCAACAGTAGCAAAGGCTTGCTTCCCTGCCCACTGTGACCCTATTGGCATCCCCTGGACCCTGACCGGTACCATAGCCACCTTTGGCACACTGTACCCATCTACTGGGAACCTCTTGGCAGAATTAGCCATGAGCCTGGAGCACACAGGAAACTTATTAGCCTTCAAAAGCAGGTTAGTTCGCTTGCCCTCATGGTATTACAAAACCAACAAAACTGGACAAAAACTAGACGCCTCACAGCTGGGGGCAGGGTAGAGGGCTGCACCTTCATTGGGAAAGAATGTTATTTCCATGGCAACCAATCTTCTCAAACAGAGGAAGAACTCTATTTGCTCTAAACAAGCAAGTGGAAGATTTATGGAACAGAGGTCAAAACATTCTAAAACATGTTTCCCTCTCACCTTCCTTTGATCTATAACTCATAACTTACTTATTCTTACATAAATTAAGAATCACATTTCAAATGAATGTTCCTCATTGGCCTTCAAGGGTCTTTCTGACCTTCTTGACCAAAAGGATAGCATAGATTCTGACATATAGAAGGTGCTTAATAGATGTTCACTGAATTGAGTTGAATTGAACTTTGGGAGAGATGATCTTATATCAAATGTTCTTACTCAATAGTCAGTTACTAAGAATTTATTAAGCACTTCCTATGTACCTAGGACGGATAGTGGTGGGTGTTGTCCTTCATTCTTAAAGACCAAAATGACATCACTATGTTGGAGTTAAGGTATAGTGTGTCCCACTGTGGCTGACCAGACCGATACAAGCTCAGAAGTCTCTATCATAGGTCAGGCACAAATAGTACGCATGAACATTTGGCAAAATGGCATGGGTGATGTCTTTTGACTTGTGCATAAGTTAGACTTAAGTCAGGTGTAGTTGCACAAGGTGTCAGTCCTCATTCTCTCTTCCTGAGCCATGCAAGTCCAGTGGCAAGACAAAAGTCAAGATTACTGTCAACGACCTGGACTGCAGTAGATAACTTTGGCTTCTAAGCCCTCCAGAGTGCTTGCCTCAATCGCCTTTATGGCCATTGGAACAAATTGTTCTCATCTGCCCATTCTGCTGGGGTATGTCTTCACATGCTTGTGGTAGACATCCCTCTAACTCACCAATGAGATTGAGACTCCTTGGTTATCCTCAACCTGATTTAGCCTGTCTCTCAAAATGATTTACCTGGGTGTGGCCCTGGCCAGAGCTTCTTTGAGCTACAGGTGAGAGTTGGGTGGATTAGGTGGACACCAAAGGTGGAAAGCAGCCATGAAAAGAGCTAGGCAGCCCTCATACCAGAGGCATTATACTAAGCCTGACCACCTTGGTAAATACACCTTTCCAAAAGTGCCTTAAAAACAGCTAACTAAATGACTCGACTGATTACTTTGGATAGGGATGGGGGAGAAGTAGACCATTGAAGGCTAGAGCTGATGACATTAGACAATCACCTTTGACCCCTCAGAAGTGCCCCTAGTCCCCTAAGGAGGACATATAGTCAAGCTCTAAGGCCCCAACTTGTCAGTGAGGGGGATTCAGGATCTGCAAAATGTACATGGGCCATGTATGTATCGAATACAGCCAGCACAAAGGAACAGAGAAGTGTAGACAATCACACGGAAGCCAATGCTCCTGAATCATAAATGTGTGGAGAAGAATAAAGTACAAGAAATCTCAAAAGGTAGGAAGGCACTAGGTTATAAAGTGCTTTAAATGCCAAAAAGATGACCTTTTTTTAATCCTGTGGGGAATATGGAGCAAACCATCTCTCCATTCAAACCTTCCACATTCAGGAAGACGCCCCTAATCGGTGCTCTCTGCATAGCCAGCTCTCTGCTGCAAAGTCTAATGGGGTCTGTCATTCAGAGAAACTATCTCTATTCAGACATGAGTCATTTATATTCATATTTACAACTATTGAGAATCTTAGAAACATGGACTAGAAGGAGAATCATATACCTGGACAGGAATCCCAGAATGACAGAATCTCAGGGCTAGAAAGAATCTCAGAGACCATCTAGCCCAACCCATGCCTTAAAAAAATTCTCTTTATGATATGCTTGACAAGCATCACCAAGCCTTTTCTTGCAGACTCCCATGATGGGGAACCCATTCCCTCCCAAAGTAATTCATCTGACTTCAGGACACTTCTCCTTGTCAGCAAACTCTTCCCTACTTTACAACTTTACAACTATGAGGAGGATCGATCAGGGGACTCCCTGACCGTTTAGATGAAGTCTCCAGCCAACTTGATGAGAGGACATGGTGTAGACCTTGGTGTGAGGGTGAATTCTCATGGAGGTAGGCATGAGCCCTGGCAACTTGCCAAGAGGACACAAAGAACTCCTCCAATTGGTGTCCAGTGACTGGGCTGCTTCCTAGATGAATGGGGACGAAGAGCCAGGAGATTCTTGTCAGAAATGAGGCCTAAGATAGATTCATGGATTCTACCCATCCCTTATCCAGCCTTCCCTTGAACACTTCAAATGAAAGAAATGGCTCTAATTGTTAGGAAGATTTTCCTGAGATCATGTTGCTCTTTGCAAATCCCACTCAGAGCTTATCCTGCCCTCTGGGGCCAAAGAGTAGTATTCTAATTCCCTTCTCCAGAGGCCAACCCAACCCTTTAAATATGGCTACCATGTCATTTCCAACCTTCTCCAGAATCTAACCTTCTCCAGGCTAAATACCCACAGTTCCTTTAACCAACCATGATCTGGCATAATCTTGAGGTCCTTCAACAACCCCAGTGGCCCTCTTTCATGTATCCTCCAGCTTTTGAATGTCGATCCTACAATTTCATACCCTATTTTTGTCTCTATTAACTTTCTTCTAGTATCTGGAAGATTTTTTCTCTCATATTCAGGACCCAATCCCTCTGATCCAATCCTTCCAGCTTCTGGTCTAAACTGGCAGCCAAGTATCCACCTCCATTAATCAACTTCTTCACTTTCCCAGCCAGTGTCTTCCTAGTGTAGTGGGTGAATTCCAACTAACTCTTCAGGCTCAATCTCTTGGGGTTTAGGGAGGAAACATGTTCTGGGATCCACTGAACTGAGCCTGTTTATCCTTCTGTGAAGTATATTTGGCCACCATTTGCTTTGCCCAGTGCATTGTCAGCACACCTGGAGATATTTTCTTCCATTTTGCCCCTGCACATCCCTACACAATTTTAGAGGATCTATCGGTGAAATATAACAGGTTGACATTTTTGTGCCAAAAAGATTCACGGAGAACTTTTTACCCAGGGCCAGTCAATTTTTCTCATCCAAGGTTGGGGAGATATTTCCAGTATATTCCAGGCTCCAAATTCCTACTGGAGCACTCGCTTCCATAGCTTCTAAAAACTCATCTAGAAATAAAGTTGTTCTCTCAGAGGGGAAATTCAGATTTCCCTTTTGACTACATTTTTCCCTTTAGTAAGTTGTTTGTTTAATTTGAATTTTTCTAATTTTCTTTTCTTATACTTGCTTCCATTGCAAAGGTCCCTTATAAGTACTGGGCACAGTAAGTTAGGATAAGCCTTGCAAAATGTCCCTTGTTTTTTGAATTTGCATGGATTTATAATGGGAATGGAGGAGGGGGTGAATAAATGAATAAACCAACAGAGACAGAGAGAGTCTCAGACAGAGAGATAGCGAGAGGTAGATGATAGAATCTCAATCACTCAAACCCAATCCTTTGTATTTAGGGGTGATTAGAATCTCTAGATCTACCAGCTGTGATAGTCCTGGGCTCTCCCTGAAAACTGTTCATTTCTACCTGAAAACATCATGCTAAAAAGCATGGGAGCAAGCACACAGATCTATTTCGCTCCATTGGTGATTGGGAAAGAGGGAGAGCATCCAGAACCCTGGCAAGCATGTCGTCATGAAAGCGACGTACAGTACTGATGAATGTCTCTAGGTAACCAGAATTTGACATGATTTTCCATAAGGCCTCATGACTGACGCTATCAAAGGCCTTGGTCAGAGCACATTGTGTGCAGACCTCCATCCTACTTCTGG
>CM053625.1:311277593-311309187 GCA_028646595.1 Phalanger gymnotis
CTCCCTGTGCCAGAATTTGAGAACCTGCTACATTATCCTTTCTCTGTGAACCATTTCTCTGAGCCCAGATGATCCCACAGAGGCAAGAGGATGAGGCAAACTCCTAGGCTATTTCTCATTGGAACCTCACAACAATCTCTGGAGAAAGATGCTTCTAGAATTATTGCCCCTCTTTTACAGATAGTGAAAGTGAGACTTAGATGAGAAGATTTATACACAGTCATGGAGCTAATAATCAATCAACAAGAATTTATTAAACACTTACAAAGTGTCTAGCCCTGTGCTAAGGGCTGAGGACACAAAGAAAGGCAAAAATACAACTCCTGCCCTAGAAGAGCTAACAATCGAACAGGGAAGCCAACATTTAAAGAGCTGGGAATATAGATGACCTATACAAAGTCCATCTCAGAAAGGAAGGCAGCAGCAGCTTGGGAAGGAGTGGGGACCAAGAAGGACTCCTGAAGAAGGTGGGATTTGAGCTGGGGCTTGAAGGAAGCTGGGGAAGCTGAGAGGTACAATTCGGGGTGGGGCAGACATTCCAGAAGTAGGAGACATCCAGGGCAAAGGAATGGGGTGGGAAATTCTTGGGAAATGGAGTGTCTTATTCTAGGAAGTGCAAGGAGGCCTGTGCAGCTGGATTGTGGAGTTTATGGAAGGGGGCAAGGTACAAGAAGTCTGGAAGGGTAGAAAGGGACTTGATTACACAGAGGAGTTATATTTGTTCTTGGAGGTATTAGGGATCCATTGGAGCTCTTTGAGCAGGTGTGGGGTGTGTGTGTGAGATGATCAGAGCTATACTTTAGGGAAATCAGCTTGGTAGCTGGGTATTTGAAATGAATAGAACACTGGATCTGAAGTCAGGAAAATCCCAGTTCAAATCAAGCCTTCTTCACCTACTAGGTATGTAACCCTGGGCAAGTCATTCAATCTGTTTTCCTCAGTTGCCTCGGTTGTAAAATGCAGATAATAATAGCATCAACCTTGCTGAGTTGCTATGAGGATCAAATGAGATAATGTTTGTAAAGTACCTGGCACATAGTAGGCACTTAATAAATGCTTATTCTCTTTCCCCCACCCTTCCCCTCAGCAGCTGAATAGAAGGTGGCTCACTGCACTGGAGCCCATGTCTAGCTGCCTCCAAGTCTTGAGCTCCCTGGGTTAGACTCCACTGACTTTCTGGGCTTCACTGTCCTCTTACCAGAAGGAGGAACTATACTATATGATCTCTGAGGTTCCACCCAGTTCTGAGACGATGTGACTCTAAATGTGGACTTTTCATTTTCTACTACTACTACTACTACTACTACTTCTACTACTAGGGGTGACCTATTTATTATCCTGGAAGGAATCTTAGTATACATGTATCACAGACTGCTCCTTCTACTCTCTCACATGCCATGAGTTTTCCCTAGCAAAAGGGTTGGCACCAAATGTTAGCTGGTTTCCTACTGTTCATTGCCCACCAATGATCTCCTTTCCTAGTCTATTGCTATCCTTTCCTATTGAGGTAGCTGGTGGGGCCTAGAGTCAGGAAGACCTAAGTTCAAATCTGACCTCAGATACTTACTTAGCTGTATGATCCTGACCTCAGTTTCTTCAACTGTAAAATGGGGAGAAGTTGTAGAGCTAAGTTCATGCTCAGTGTCAAGAAAAGCTCCCCAACATTTAGATTTGTTGCAAAGTGGATTGGGTTTCCTTGGGAGAAAGGGGGTCCCCCCCTTGCTGGATGTCTCATAGCAGAGGCTAGATGGCCATCTCTCAGGCAGACTGGGGTGGGAGAAGTTGAGCAAGGTGCCTTCCAGTTCTGAAATGCTGTGATTCTGAAAACATGACCCAAAGGTAGGAGGGCTCAAAGCATCTTGTAGACATGGAGAAGCATGGTTGTGATGCAAAGGGATAGTGATGACTATATTCAGACATCCAATCTTGAAGATTCTGGAGCTCCCAGCTGTCATTTCCTCCTGCCTCCCTGGTTCCAACTCCCAGATTCCACAGGCCTCTGCTCTCGCTTTCCACGTTCAGCTCTTGGATCCTCACTGTGCACTCACTCACCTCTAGGCACCTTGTTCTGTGGACATGGGAAAGGAACATCTGAGATCCTCTGGGGAAAAGACCCTCCTGATCTCCTTTCTGGGGGAAATCATAACCTGGCTTTGCTGGGAAGCAAGTATTTCCCATGCCAACACCTCTCCTCTCTGGGAAGAGACCATTCTTCATTCATGGTCCCCCATCTTCTCCTTTCCATCTCCCAGCTTTTATTCCTCCACCAGATTCCTGTCTCTGTCCCCATCTATAAAGGCCCTTGAAGGCCCTGGCTAGATATGTTGATCCAGGCACCAGCCACAGGGTAAGTGGGGAACCCAGATAGAAGGACCATTCTAGGGCCATAGAGCATCCCCCCCCTACTTAGAGGAGGCATTCCTCCTATTAAGACTACAGCAGCTCTGGGCCTGCTCCAGGGGTCCTGGGATTCTCCATTCTCTGTAAACCACAAAACCTCCAGATTTCCCCATACCCAAGGAAGGGGAGGGTAGAAACCTTGGGTGGTAGGAGTGGTGGGTTGGTAGAGTGGACCCACTTCAGAGAAGAGGGGAGGAGAAGAAGAAGAAGAAGAAAGAAGAAAGAAGAAGCAGCCTACAGTCCTTTCTTTTGCCCTGCTTTCCCCTTCCTCCATCTCAGGCTGACCTCAGAGTCCAGTGCTGGTCAGGGTCTCTTGGTCTTCTCTACCCCCACAAACACAATGCTGCCCCCCAGCCTCTCCAGGATTCTTTTCTACTGCATGCTGCTGCCAGATCTGGTCCTGGGTGAGTCGTTCCTGAACCATGGTGCTATCTATGATCCCTGCCTTCTCCTGCCTACTACTAAAGCCAAACTGAGAAAAGAGGTTCCCTTGGGCTCAGTTTGAGTGCCTATATGATGTGATGCAACCAGGAGACCATGAAAATAGCACTTGCATTGGCATCACTGCTCACGGACTTTCCTGTGTGACCTTAGATAAGTCCCCTTTACCTCTCTGGGTGCTGGGTCTCTCAACTGCAAAATTCAGGGATTAGACTAGACAGTCTACAATCCCCTCCAGCTTGAAATCTATAGTCTCATGACCTTAGTCCAACCTTGTTTTGCAGATGAAGAAACTGAAGCCAAGAGGCAATATCACTTGCCTAAGATCACAGAAGTAATGAATAACTGAGGCAAGATTCACATTCAGGTCATAGAATAATAGATTGAGGAGTGAAAGGGACCTTGAAGGTCATCTAGCCCAACCCCTGCATTCTACAGATGGGAAACTGAGACCCAGAGGTGAAGTGAGTTGGATTTGAACTCAGCTCTTCTGACTCCACGTCTGGCATGCTTTCTGCCCCCACTACCCTTCCTCCTGGAGCCATAGAACACAGATAGAGACGGAAGGGTCCTTCAAAGGTCCTCTTTTTCACCCCCTTCATTTGTGAGATGAGGAAGCTAAGCCTGTGAGGAAATCAAAATCATTCAGGTAGTGGTGGCAGGGGTAGGTTTCAAACTCAGGCCCTCTGACTGCAAATCCATCACCCTCTTCCACCTTACCATGCTGAGTCAAAGACCTGGGCTAGAATCTTGACTGATAGAAAAATAATTATAAGGGCTAATATTTATATAGAACATACTGTGTGTCAAGCACTTTGCTAAGCCCTTTATAATTCTCTCATTTGATGCTAACAAAAACCCTGGAAGATAAGAGCTATGGTTGTTCCATGAACAGGACACTCCATCTCTCAGCTCCAGGCATTTTCTCTGGCTGTGCCCCTTGCTGGGGCTGCTCTGCCTCCTCATCTCTACCTACTGCCTTCCTCTGAGTCCCAACTAAAGTCCCATCATTTACAGGAAGCCTTTCCCCAACCCCTCTTAATTCTGGTGCCTTTCCTCCCTGAATCATTTCCTGTTTATCCTGCATATAACTTATTTGTACATATTTGCTTACTTGTTGTCTCTCCCTTTAGACTCTAAGCTCTTCTAGGGCAGAGATTGTCTTTTGCCCCTTTTTTTTGTATCCCAAGTGCTTAGCATAGTGTCTGGCACATAGTAGGTACTTACTAAATGTTGATTGATTGGGTTGAGTCTTGAGTACTGGAAGGTAGGTGTGTCTTACTCTTCACTAACCACTGCATTACCTGATCCCTCCCTTAGAACAGAAGATGGCAGTGGTCCAGCAGTGGCCTTTTTCTCTACCAAGGCCTGGGATAAGGGAGGCCCTAGCCAAACCAAGCCAAACTATTGTGTAATCCTGACTCAGGATTCAGGTAAGAAAGATAGAGAAACACGAATAATTCTGACAACAGCCAGGCCCATTTCCTCCATCCCTGTGTTTGCTGAAGCCCAGAATTCCTAGGGGCCCCTCCTCATATTAGTTCTCCTCTCTCTTTTCTCCTCCTCTTCCCCTCCATGAGCCCCCACTTTCTCCAGTGATTATCAGTTGATGTTTATTAAACATTCAGACTTAATTATGTTTTAGAATTTTTAAAAATTAAATTGCATAGTAAGAACAGTTCTAATTACTTCCCCCACAGGTGCCCCTTCCCCCAAATTACATGCACAATCAAGGGAAAAGAGGGCTCAAAACGAAAAGTACATGACGTCCTTGGTGCCTAATGCAGACTTTGCTACCCACTACTATTCCAGGCAGCTAGGTGGCGCCATAGTACATCGAGTGCTGGGCCTGGAGTGGGAAAGACTCATCTCCATGAGCTCAAATCTGGCCTCGGGCACTTACTAGCTTTGTAACCCTGGCCAAGTCACTTCACCCTGTTTGTCTCAGTTTCCTCATCTGTAAAATGAGCTGGAGAAGGAAATGGCAAGCCAGTCCAGTATCTTTGCCGAGAAAACCCCAAATGGGGTCAGGAAAAGCCAGATACAACTGAAACGACTGGACAACAACAACAACAACACACTATTCCAGGAACCTGGTAGAATATTGACGAAAAGTCAAACTCCTCATACTTTTCCAAGTTAAGGAGATCTTCCTCCAGTCAGGAGTGGGAGGCTAGAGGCTCTTCTCCTCCCCAGTAAGGGATTTCCTCTTAGGAACTTGGCTGGAACTCCTCATCCCTTTATACCGGCCAGACACTGGAATGCTGGATTCAGATCTGGCTTGCTGTTTTATCTGAGATCCAGAGAGCTTGACTGAGTCTCTTCCCAATACATCTTCTATTTGTGTCATGCCATTTCTTTCAATGGATTTTGTGCCTTCTCAAATAACTTAGGACTTTTAACTTCCAGTCTAATGCACTTGATTGAGTGGTTGATTCAACAGTGGTGTTCTCATCTGGTTAAAATAGTTGCTTTAAGCTGGATAGGATGTTTCATTTGACACAATTGACTCCCAGTCTTACACACGAATGGGTGTAGAACCGAAAGGCAAAAAGCCAAAGTCATCAGAATAGGGGCCAGCAGACCCAGTCTGCCTAGACTAACATAACCTACACTATTTCTCTGTAGGATTCCAAGCATGGAAGGATGAGCTGTGTACAGTGAAGCTTCCCTACACGTGCAAGTTCAGAGCCTTGAGGCAGCAAGCTAACAGAATGAATTAAGGTTCTTCAACCCTGGATTCAAGTGGACACTGATGGCCCTGCTTACAACCTCTCTGCCCTCCCAGAAAATCTTCATTCCACCCCACCCCCCACGCATGAACCTTTCTCCCCCTTGTAATAAACCTCTTGTCCCCATTTCTCCCTCCCCTCCACTTCTTCTGTCATTACCCTTGGTGCTCATTATCGTTGACCAGAGCATTGACCAATCACAATGAACT
The DNA here is from genome assembly GCA_028646595.1 of Phalanger gymnotis. NCBI lineage: Eukaryota > Metazoa > Chordata > Mammalia > Diprotodontia > Phalangeridae > Phalanger > Phalanger gymnotis. The sequence goes on from CM053625.1 coordinate 311,283,376, forward strand.
GTTCTCCTTACCAGCCTACTGCTTCTTTTGGTCTCTGTTGTTGGTGCCTGATTCTTCAAATATAGATTATTGTGTGTGTATGCATGTATATGTATTTCTTGGGGCTCTGGCCAGCTTCTCTCTAGCCTGTTCTAAGAGGCTGTTTATTGATTTATTCATTATGGCTTTACTGAACAAATGCTGAGTGACCTATTTGTTGTTGAGATTCCTGCAGATTACAGGAAGGCAGAATATGTCCCTTGTCCTTGGGGATTGTAAAGGCTAACTGGAAGTAAAGACCCTACACGTGATATCCAAGACAGAATTCCAGAACCACAAAATTGCAGATTTAGAAAGGAACTTGACCTCCATCTGGTCCAAGCCATATTCCCAAATCATCCTCAGTACAACATGCAGTGTCTTTATTTTGGTCCAATTCCCCTTTTTTGGAGAGGACAAGTTATGGGGACAGGCCAAGTTGGAATTATATGGGCATCTTCTAACGAAGAATTGAGCATCCCCATTGGTCCTGGGTGAGAGGACAGGGGAGAACTTCTGATCAGATTTCAGTGACTGAGGATGCATTGGAGATCCTCTGAGGTAGGTGGACTCTTGTCCCAAGAGCCATCTCTCTGTCCACCTTAGGAGGAAAACAGCAATATTTTTGCGTTTCCCTTTCCTTGTCCAGAAGACAGTGTGCAGCTGTGCAGACCTGTGTTTTAGGTGGGGAAATCTCATGTATGTTAAAAGTTTATTCCCTTCAGGAACTGTCCATGGTGGCCTTGAGTAGAAGCAGGTAGAAGTGACATGGGCTCAGATACAACTTTCTTACCCACTTGGGCTGAGATGAGATTAACTGAGAGGCTTGTGGGGATGGTGGAGCCAGACTTTGTGGATCTGGGCCCAGAAATCAGGTGGCCCAGTTCCCTTTCCATGTAGCTTCTCTCCTCCCTTCCCCAGGCCAAGAAGAGGCCTGCGGCTCTTTTGCCCTGAGGGCTTTGCCTTCCATGGTTCCAACTGTTATGGTTTATTGGTTACTGAAGAGTCCTGGACTGCTGCTGAGTTTTGTTGACCCCTGAGAGGGGCGAAGGAGTCTTCTCCTCACCTCATCGTCCCCCAGGTGAACCCTATTCCTTACTTATTGATCATCTTTTCCCCTCCTCTGCTACTTCATTTTACGTATTTCCAGGCCCTTATCCAGCTATGATCCTGGAGGTACATGGCCTCTTGCAAAACCCTCATTCCTTTCCTCCTACCTTTGTTGAGCACCCTGCTAATGCAGCTCCCCTAGGGGGGCCCATCTCCTTCCCAGTCTCCTTCTTTCAATGACACTAGCCCCTCCTGCTTCTCTCCACCATTGCTGTGTCAGGACTATCCCTCTGGTCACCTGATATCTCTGCTTAATGGGGCTGTGGCATCCTTCGTGGCCACCATGATTACTGAGAGTGGGGCTGGCCTGAAACCTTTCTGTATTGGCCTACATGACACTAACCAGATGTGACCACCCAAGGGAGTGACAGTAGGAAGGAGGGGGCTCTGGTCCCAGGCCACCAGCTCAGGCTCCTCTCACTATCTTCTGGGGGGTCACTCTCTAACCCTGAGAAGTGTGTGAGGACTGCCCCAGAGGGCAGGAAGACCTTGGGCAGGCCTGTGAGGCATCCAATGCCAGAGGGGCTGCTCACCCACTCCCTCATACTGCCAGCCCTACCAACTGGGGAATGACTGAACAGGTTGTGGCGTATGATTGTGACAGAGTACTAGTGTGCTGTCAGAGATGATGAGGGGAAAATGGCAAGACCCAGATGACCGGGTGCAAAGCAAAGTGAGAAGAACTGGGAAATGATTGTGCTCAGTAACAGCAAGGTTGTAATAATAACAACTGTGAAAGGCATGGCTACTCTGATTAATACAATGATCTGAGACAATTCCAAAGGTCTTTTTTTCTTTTTTTGGAGGGAGGAAGGCAGGGCAATTGGGGTTAAGTGAGACTCGCCCAAGGTCACACAGCTAGTAAGTGTGTCAACTGTCTGAGGCCAGATTTGAACTCAGGTCTTCCTGACTCCATGGCCAGTGCTCTACTCACTGCACCAGTTAGCTGCCACCCAAAGGTCTCATGATGAAAAAGTGCTCTCCACCTGCAGAGAGAGAACTGAAGAACTCTGAATATAAATCGAAGTAGAATTTTCTTACTTTATTTTTCTTGTTTCTTTAAAAAATGTGGCTAATATAGAGATGTTTTGCATGATTTCACATGTATAATTGATATCATTTCTTGCTTTCTCATTGGGTGGGGGAGGGGTGGGGAAGGGGTGGGAGGGAGGGAGAAAGTTTGGAACTTAAAATTTAAAAAGAAAAGAGTATAAAAAATACATACATATGTAATATATATGCATATGTGTGGCAGGAGAGAGCCTTTCACTAGTTATTCTTCTACACTAAAATTGGAGAATGAGAGACCTGAGGACAACAGGGAAGGGAAATTATGTCCTCCTCCTTATAAATTATAGTGGTGAACTAGAAGTAAAGAAACTATACCTGCCATCCCAAACACTTCAGAGGTAGAAGTGATCTTGGCCATGGTGCCACACTAAGCCACATCCCTACACCATCCTCAGAACAACATGCAAGATCTTTATTTTGGTTCACATTCCCTTTTCAGAGGGGAAAGCTTGCTGAAAGATTTGAGTCAGGTTTGAGTCTGACGAGCACCTCCCTCCCACACTCACACCGAATCCTTATTGCTGTACCTCTGCCCCAGTCCTGCTGGTTAGAAGGACAGATTTGGTGTGCCCAGTGACCACTCTGGTGGAGACCCAAAATCAGAAAGCAGGAATTTAGGGAACAATCCTAACATCCAATGACCCAGACTCCCCTGGGAGCTCAGAGTAGGCGAGAGTCAGTACAGGGCAGAGAAGTATAAGGAACCTGAGACTCAGAAGGGTCCCTGAAGGGACTGAGGAGGGGCGAGGTGGGGGACGATCTACCTGACCTTGGGGTAAGCTATGGAAGGGAGGATGGAGGGTGCTCAGGAATGTCAGCAGTGGTAGCAGAAGGTTTGGCAGCTCATGGAATGGCCCAGAGGGAGAGAAAATCTGGCATGTTCTGGAGGGCTTGAGGAAAGTTTGTGTGTAGTTGATCTGTGGAGGAGGAGAGGGAAAGTCATTGGGCAAAAGTCTCATTATTCATTAACTATTGCCCTTCCTGGTCCTCTTTCCCCAGAACGGCAGGTGGAAATGGAGCAGCAATGCCCTGTACCTCTAACCAGCCTGGGAGAAGAATGCTCACAGTAGTAATCAACCCAGCTTCTGTGCTATCCTGACTCCTGAATCTGGTGAGAGAGCTAAACCTCCGCAGCTCTGGTCTCCACCTAGGCCCATTCCCTCCAGTTCTCTTCTGGCTGAACCCCTGGATGGAGGGGGGCACCTCAAAACTTAAAATACGGAAGTGTCTCTCCTTTCCCCTCCCTTTTCTCCACTATTCTCCTCTCTTTTCCTTCCTTCCTTACTTTTCCCATTCCTTCCTTCTCCTCTTCTCTTATTTCTTCCCTTAATCTTTTCTTCTCCTTCCCTCTCCCCTGTATCTCCTTTCTCTTCTCTCTTCTTTCCTCTCAGTCTCTCAGTTCTCCCCTCACCTGTTTACTTCCCACTCTTCCCCTCTTTTACTCTTTCCTCTATTTTAGACCACAAGGGCATACATGAATGGGCATAGGAGGTCTGGGTCATCTGCATGGGATGACTTCCTGATGGTTGCCCTGGACAGCCTAAGCCAGGCCATCTCTTTGCAGGATTCCAGAAATGGAGAAATGAACTCTGTAATGAAAAGCATCCCTACCTCTGCAAGTTCCAAGCCTAGAGGAGGCCAGCCAGAAGAAGAGATGAGGATTCTACAGCTCTGGAGTCAAGCACGCACCCTGAGGACCCTGGCCGAAGTCTTCCCTCCAAGAAATCCTTCTTCTCATTCTTCTTCCTTATACCCAAACCCTCCCTACCTTTGAAAATCTGCTTCATGCCCCAATTTCTCCTCCTTCTTTCATTTACATCTCTCTTGGTGCTGCCTGGCCTGGTGTACTGGCAATCAGAATAAAGCCATCCTCTCACCTACCCACTGCCTTTAGTGTTCTCTCTGTTTGGAACCTGCCTCTTCAAATTTGGAAGTGTGTGTGTGTGTGTGTGTGTGTGTGTGTGTGTGTGAGAGAGAGAGAGAGAGAGAGAGAGAGAGAGAGAGAGAGAGAGAGAGTTTTAGCATGAAGCAGTCTTCTCCCCTTCAACCAGAGCCCTTCATCAGTCATTCTTTCAATAAGGCTTTACTAAAGCAAAATTGGAGAATAAGACCCCTGAGGACAACAGGGAAGGAAACTATGTCCCCACCCCTTATGAATTATAATGGTGAACAGAAGTAAAGAAACTGTGCCTGATATCCAAAACATTTCAGAGTTGGAAGAGATCTTGGCCACAGTGTAGTCTAAGACACATCCCTACATCATCCTCAGGACAACATGGAGGATTTTTATTTTGTTTCATTCCCCCTTTTCGGAGGGGAAAGCTTACTGAAAGATTTGAGTCAGGTTCGAGTCTGATGGGCACTTCCCTCTGGAGAGCTGGGCATTCTTATTGGCACCTGGTCAGGAGGATAAAGAGGGCTAGTGATCAGATTTTAGAGACTGTAGCTGGCTTAGAGATTACTTGGTTGGCTAGGCCTCTAGAGAGGGTGAACTCATCACAGGAGCTATCTCTCTCTGCCTGCCTATGAAGGGTACAACAGCCTGTTCTCAAAGTTTTTTCTTTTCCTTTCCCTATTCAAAAGGTACTGGACATCAGAGCAGACCTGGGTTCTATGTGAGGGATGGTAAGCTTGTGTGTGCATGAAGCTTCCTGCTCCCAGAAACTATTGATGTCTGCCTTGGGGTGGTAGCTCCTGGGTGTCCCAGGCAGTAAGATGGGGATACAACCCTAACCTGAAAGAGCATTCATTTTAATGGGGCAAATGACACATAGATATTTAATAATATATCAAATACCTGCAAAGCAATTACAAGGTAGTCTCAGAAGGGAAGGCTCTAGCAGTTGGGAAGGGAAGTGTAGAAGGGAAAGGCATCCTCCAGAAGCTAACACTTGATCTGCATCTTGAAGGAAGATGGCTTTTCTAAGCCCCCTCAGTTAGTTTTTCTAGATGGCCCTTGTGGGCACCCCTTCCCCTGTATGTACCTCCTGAAAAGCTCCCTGTTTCAAGGGAGCTGTGAGTCCACAGCCACTCAAAAGCATAAGCCATGAGTGTTACCATCCCCCTACCCCCATATCCAAGTTGACTCTTACTAGTCATTCACAGGGCACAGTTAGTACAAAGCAAAGGCATGTGACAAAAAAAACGTAATAATAAAAGTAGCAGTAGAATGTTTTCCCCACAATCCCAGGAAATGAACCCCCACTGATATGCCTGTCAGTGGGGGCAGAGTGAATACACATAGGTGTCATGCATGAGGGGCTAACATGTGGAGAATACACCTGTGGCAATGTATGTGGAGGACAAGAGATGGAGAAAAAGATTGTGGCTGGCATTTTAATACAGCTGTAAGGGTATAGGAATAGATAACGTGGGTGGCTAGGACATCTGCCTTAAGACATTCCATGACTTCCCTGCTTCAGGGCCTCCCATGTCTTTCAGGGCTGTCACCACTCAATTCTCCCTGGGTAGCCTGTCTCCTCTGCCCCAGAAGGTGAAGCATTGCATCTTGGACTGGCCAACACCTACCTGCTGTTAAGGCAATCAGTAGTGAGAAGCTCTTTCCCGCCCATTTGAATAAGCTTGAGGTGGGGCCCTAGGTGGGGCTGACTAAGGGATCGAGGCCAGCTAAGAAGGTCTGATTAGAGCTTTGCTCCTAAGTTTGCCCCAAACTCCTAATTACTGGGTGCTAAGCTGATGTGGGCAGGAAGCTTCCAAGGTCCTAAGGGGGGGTGCTAAGAGCAGAGTCAATCATGAGGCCAGCTAAGAAGGTCTGATTAGAGCTTTGCTCCTAAGTTTGCCCCAAACTCCTAATTACTGGGTGCTAAGCTGATGTGGGCAGGAAGCTTCCAAGGTCCTAAGGGGGGGTGCTAAGAGCAGAGTCAATCATGAGGCCAGCTAAGAAGGTCTGATTAGAGCTTTGCTCCTAAGTTTGCCCCAAACCCCTAATTACTAGGTGCTAAGCTGATGTGGGCAGGAAGCTCCCAAGGTCCTAAGGGGGGGGGGTGCTAAGACCAGAGTCAATCATAGGAGCTTAAGTTCTAGTTGCTCAGATGATGCTTGATGACATCTGAAACTGTGTAAAAGGAGAGAACACAGCTTGGAGACTGAGACTTGTCAGAGTGGCGAACAGCAACAGAGACAGCCGAAGCTGAAACCGAAGCCGAAGCCAAAGGAGCTGAAGAAGCAGGCCCTGCTGGTAGCAGGGCTGACCCCACTGCAGACCAGAGAGTGCTGAGCAAGAGCTTGAGGCCAGTGGTAATCTTATTGGAGGGGGGAAGCACGAATATGATTTGGTTTAATGTCATCATGTTTTTCTGTAACCTCCTGGTTACTCTTGTGAGGTGGACTTCTTGGGCCTGGAAGCTTTTGGCCAGGATATCAAACTGGGGACACTGGCTCATGGGTCTGCTACTTTGGAGCTTGAATAAATGCTTCAATTCTTCTATCTTCTACTTAGAGAATTCCTTATATCCTGCGGTTCTGAACCATTCAGGCATATTTATGATTTTCTTTGAAATCATGAATTCTGCCTTCATAATATACCTGCCTTTCTTTCACCCCTGGGCTGTGCTCCCTGTGACCACCTACAGGACCTCAGCTGAGATGCTCCTCTATAACAAGATCATGGGGCTCTGGCACTTCTTTCTTTTAGCTTAAATGGAAAGGCCAAACTTCAGTTTTCTATGTGACAAAGGCCTGCCATGATGAGCTGTGTTATGATGTCTCTCTACAAGGAGAGGGGTCTGCTAGATGGCAGTCAACAGTCAGTCAACAAGCCAGTTTGGGTTTTTCTGCCCTGGGGTCCAAGAGGGCCCTGGTTATAGAATCTCTGCCTTCCCAAAGAATCTTCTTCCCACCCTTGCTTCTCAATGCAACCCTCCCCTGTAAAGTCTCCCTCCTGTCCCCTCTTCTCCCTTCTCTCCCTTTTTCTCCCCTTCACTTACATTCCTTTGGGTGCTGACTCGGAACACTGAGCAGTCCGAATAAACCTTCCTCTCTTTGTCCAAGTATCTTTTGTCTTACTTTTAATTGGATCATTCTGCCTAATTACATTCATAGAGTTGTGCGTGTATGTGTGTTGTGTGTGTGCCTGCGTGAGTGGACAGGAGGGATGCATATGAGATGGAAGCATCATGACGTGTGAAAGTGATGGGGTAGTGGGACCTGGACCCAAAAAAGCCCTTTCAGAGACCATGTCTCTGAAAGTAACCCAGCCCCGCCCCTTCCTGGTGAGAAAATTTTCCTGTGTTGCAGGCCTGACTCAGTAATTCTCTTACCAGAACATACAGAGTAGTGCCTAGCCCAAGGATTTTTGTCCCTGGCTGGCCCAAAGAGTCTTCTTCCCACCAGATCCCCAAGGTCCATGCCCCTGACAGCTCCCTCAATGTCTAATAGACCCCCTACACTTTCCCATCCATAATGCCCAAACACACCTGGACCCTTAGATTAGCATCCCTGGCATTTCTTTCCAATGCCTCTTTTCTATATAAGCTCTAGGTTCACCCCCATTAGGGTGCAAGTGCTTGAAAGGAACTTCACCCGCTCCTATTGGCATTATAGTAAACTGTTTCTTGACTGAAAGACAGCTTGAGTGTGTGAATTCATTCCAGGCAACTCTATCTTGGTGTTCTCAGGGTCCCAGCACCCCAAACCTCTACCCCAAACCTCTTCAAAAGGAAGAGTATATACTGAAGACTTGTGGTTAGCACAGGCATCATGACTGTGTAGGTACCATGAGGAACTGGTGGAAGTATTAGGGATCTGATCACCCTAGTTCAGATAGGAGGTTTTGGCAAACAATGGAGCCCAGCTAACAGGAAGAAAAGACTTCAAAGAAACAGACTAAATACCTTGGAGTTCAAATCAGTGGTCATATCTTCGTTGTTTCACAAGAAGACAAATCTTGGAGGACAGCATCTGGTAGCTGACAGATCCCTGTCCTTTTGGAGGGAAAGTGTTAACACATAAGGGTATGGGAGGGACTGCCTTTGTCACTAAGAGAGATGAAATTGATCATCTAGATTTTTGAACATTTAGGTCTCAGGACTACTTTAGTTTGGCCATATTTTATTCTAAAACATGTTTACGCAAATTAGCAGAAGTACTCATGATGCTTCTGTAGTCTCCAACAAGGTAGTCAGTTCCTTTGATGGCCAAGAAAATGTGTTTCTTCAAATTCGCATTTCTCTAGTTTCAAATAAATAGAAGATATTTTTCTGTCTCTTTATTCCCATATAAATGAGGAATCCTTCAACATTATTAGCAGAGATATAAATCCTCCAAACCACATAATTTTCTCTCCAAAACAGTTCAAAATCCTGTCAGTAACCTTTATTTCTTCATATACATGTTGAGCAGTATATGTTAAAACAAAGTGATTTTTCAATTTACATCAGACATCACAATGTTTATTCACAACACAGTAAATGTCTCTCATCCTTAGAAAAGAAATACACATCTCTTCTTTTATAGAAAGAAACTTTTTCTTTCCTTAGCATCAACAGTTCAATATGAGAAGGGCTTTAAAGGAACAAGCTGATATCATATTGGGGGCTGACTTCCAACATCTCCAAAGGCCTGGGTGCCTCTGAGTTACTGAAGCTTCCTTCAGCCCTCCACCAGTCCAACCAAAACCTTGCTGGGTTTTCCCATGAAATGAAAAGTTTGGGGAAGGCCAGAAGAATTCAAATGACCAGGCGAGGCCTTTGAAAGACTTTGGCCCTTGTTGCAAAAGTCTTTGATTGAGGTCCCTTTCTTTTTCCTGTGACTGGAGCCAGCAGCAAGCCTCTCAGGCTTTGAATTCTTCTTCATCTGTAAGGGAGAAGGGGAATGATGGGAGAATATAAGGGTGAAAGGGGAGAAATTTGGTGCCCCTTGCCAGGTTTAAGGCTGGTTTGCTACTAATGAATGACTATAACAAGCCTCAGACATCCTGCCAAGGACTGAGCCCTGGTTTCAGAGGCACCAGAGCGGGGGGGGGGGGGGGGGCCGGGAATGCGAACCTGCTTCTTCTTCCCAGCCTAGGTCTGAAGCTTGGAACTGCAGAGTGGCCAGTCAAATAAATATCTTTTCTTAAGGACCTACTCTGTGCCAGGCACTGTGCTAAGAACTAGGGATTCAAAAAGAAGCAAAAGACGGTCCCTGGCCTCCAGAAACTTACAGCCTAATAGGAGATACAACAAGCAAACAAAATGTACAAATATGCCACTTATAAAATACAGAGAAAGTGATTAAGAGAGGGAAGGCACCAGGATTAAGAAGGGAAATGCTTCCTGGGGATTTGCATTGTGTCTTAAAGGAGGCCAGGGAAATCAGTAGGTCGAGATGAGGAGAGAGAATGTTTCAGATGTGGGGCACAGCCAGAGAAAATCTCTGGAGCCTAGAGAAGGAGTGTCTTGTTGCTAGACCATTCAGGAGGCCAGTGTTAGTGGACCAGAGTCTATGTGATGCAGAGTGAGGTGTAGGAGCAATGGAAAAGCACGAGAAGGCCAGGTTAAAGAGGGTTTGAAACATCAAACAGAGGATTTTCTGTTTGATCTTGGAGATGATGGGGAAGCACTGGAGTTTATTAAGAAGGAATGTGCCATGGAAAGGTCTAGCCAGATTTGTGGCTACATGGAGGATAGACTGGAGTGGGGAGAGATGAAAGGCAGGCCAACCGAATAGCAGGTCATTACAATAATCCAGGCCAAACCTAAGCATCCTGGATTGGGAAGTCTGGTGTCCCGAATAAAAGAAGCCATGCTGCTGATGACCTCAGGATTGCTCACGTTCTGTCCAGGGTCTTGTGGTCTTTTCTGGGAATCACATATTCAGAGAGACGTTGGTATAAATTATCCCAAGTCCTGGTCAGGGCCATCTACCTTGAATCGCCCACTGAGTACCCCGAGGGGAGGAAGTGGGCTCCAAAGTTGTTAATGAGGAGGAATCAACCTGATTTACGACTGCCTAAGTCTCACTGATGGGAACACCTTTTAAACCTCTAGTAGAGAATCTTCTAAAGGAGAGAGATGAGAGGCAAGAGCAGGCACGTGACAGAGGGGTGCTGTGGGTCTCCAGGAGGGACAAGAGATTTGGGGCTATATTTTTTAAATTACCTGGTGATCCTGGGAGATCTGCTGCTTCGTCCTGCCTACATCCTCTTGTCTCTCCCCTTTGAGGGCAAGGTTGTCGACTATGTTGACTATGTCATTGACTACGTCAATGCAACCCCAAATCAACTCTAGAAAATATGTTGGTGATCACTGAGAGGGTGTTTCCAAGACCCTGAGATCCATTTTTCTCATCCAAGAAATTCCAGTAATTAAAAGGAAGATAGAGAGCCCAGTCAAGGCCCCTTGGTTTAATTACCTAGAATTCCCTCCTTCTCCAGGGCCAAGGTCTATGACCTGATACCTTTCCCAGATTTTAGCCTCCTCCATCCAGGCCCGGCAGGGAGTTCACTCATTCCTGTGTGTATTCCCTCTTCATCCAATCACCAACTTTTGCAAACATTTCCCAGGGCTATGAGAACAAAGCAGCTGGCATCCTTTGGGGGAGGAGTCAGTCTTATGTGTTCTGGGAAGTCCTTCGTGTTCTGGGAAAAAGCACTGCTCATGGCTGCTCCCGAACCCAGACTGAGAAACACCATACTCTCTTCCAGGAATTCCCCTGCCCCTCATCAACACCTGTGCTCTGATGCTCACTCCATTCCCCCTGCCTCTGACTAGTCACCTCCTCTTCCACCTCTGCCAATGTCTACACTCCTTGAGCCCTCTCTATATAAAGGTTCTATCCCTTTCTGGTCAGATACACTATCCCTTGGTCCTGCCAATCTGGTAAGTGAGGGACAGGTGTGGGAGGTTGTGTCCCTTCAGTCTCCTGAGCCCATTATCTTCCTGGTGGAAGGTGGAGGCAGTCATTAGTTATTTTGGAGAGAGATGCCAGTAGATGGTCATTTCTAAACAATTCTGAAAGAGGGAGGGGGCTTTGCTCACAAGTCCATCCCACCAGTTGCACCCAGATTCTGTCCTATAACCAGAATCTGCAGATTCCCTGAGAACCAAGGAAAGGGAGAAGAGGAAGGAGAGAGTAGAGAATTCAGTCCCAGCTTTGGCTGAAAGAAAAGGTGAACAGTAGCACCCTGGGTCTATTGAGGTCTGGGGCACCCTACCTTTCCCCATCTCGGTATCATCTGTGAGTGGGACAGGACAGAGGATCAGGGTTTCTCTTCTCTCCTCCCCAGAATCAAAGGTAATACCATTTGACATGATGTCCCCCAGCTTCTCAGGGCTGCTCTCCAGCTGCTTGCTGTTTCCAGGCCTGACAGAAGGTGAGTCCCTCCAGGCCTTCCCCCTGACTATAAACCTGGGCCTAGAAAAACCCTGGAGGCTTTGACATAGTAGGAGGTAAAGGGAAGGGGCAGGACAGCAGGAGTATGGGGACAGTGGGACAGATAAGGAACAGTTAGGGGTTTATAGGGAACAAAGACTGATGTCCAGAGAATAGCAGCCTCAGCTGCCCTCACATGCAGCTCCTCTCCTCCTTTCCCCAGGCCAAGAGAAGGCCCCTGCTTCCCACTCTGACAGGAGCTCCTGACCCCAGGGCTTTGGCTTCCATGGCTCCTACTGCTATGGCTTGTTGGGTCCTCGGGAGACCTGGAACACTGCTGAGGTGTGCTGGGGACAGGGCCCCCTGAGGGGGGTGGCTGGGTCTGTTTTGCTATGTCAGTGTCCCTTAGGGTCAGAAGTTGGGTCACAATGAATCCATAATGCCTCACCTCTCACCCAGATCTTCCACTCCAGGGACTCCAGAGCTGGGTCTCTCTTTTTTACTGTGTCCCTTAGGTTCTCACATTCCACAATGGTGATCCTTGTCCCTCTCTAGACATCTAACCATAGTCACCTCCCCTGGGGCCTTTAGCCTTTTCCCTTTTCTTCTACTGCCACCCTGTCCCCTGAACTCCCCTGGGACCTTCTATTGCCTCCTTTGCTCTCTGCCTTTCCCAGTGACCCCTACCTCCTAGACACTCTCCACAGTTGCTGTGCCAGAGCTACCCCTCAGGCCACCTGGGGTCCTTGAGCAATGAGGCTGAGGCCTCCTTTGTGGCCGCCATGATCATGGAGGATGAGGTTGGTGAGAACCCAGTCTGGATAGGCCTGTATGACCCCAACAAGGTATGACTCAGAAGCCCATCCCAGTCTCTGTCCAGGAGAATGAAGGGGAAAGGAAATGTATGTGTGTGGCGTAGGGGTGGTTTGTACCAGTCTTGGAAGTCCATGACCGTGAGAAAATCACTAGAATTAGGGAAGGATATGAGCAGTGCCAAAGGGAGCAGGAATGTTTGAAGGGGCATGGAGTGAAGTCTGGGTGATTTCTGGAGCCAGTGGGAGTCTGCACTTCTACCTGTAAGTCCTTGGTACTCACCTACCTCCAATTTCACTTCAGTATCTCTGCCCATTTTTTTTTGATTCAATGGACAAGTCTTTTGAGCTCATGTCTGTGCTTCGTTGTCAGAATCCCCCAGAGGAGACTTCTCAGTCACCACCCTAGTGGAGGCAAGAGTCACAATGAAGAAATCTTGCATCTGGGGAATAGTGCAAAATATTCCAGGACCTAGGACTTCCCTAGAGGGTCCTCAGAGCAAGGGATGGGGCAAGAGCAAGGTAGAGGAGTGAAGCCCAAAAGGTAGAGAAGGTTTTCTGGGGAAGGGCTGGGTAATAGACTCTGCATGGATCTCATAGAGAGAATGTGATGGGAGTGGAAGCAGGCTGGTGCTGATGAATCCCAGAAGCAGCACCAGGGATAGCAGCATCTGGAGAGATTTAGAGAATTGAATGTCTGTTGGGGGATCTGGGCTAAATAAAGGTGCATGTGCAGTTGGTCTATTCATTAAGGGGTTAAAGTAGGTGGGTGGTTGGTGTGTGGTGTCTCACTATGCCCTTGCCACCTCCCTTTCAGATCCCCTCCTCCCAGAACCACAGGTGGAGATGGAGCAGCAATGCCCTTTACCTCTACCAAGCCTGGGAGATGGGCTTCCCTGGCAGAACCAACCCGAACTACTGTGTGACCCTGACTCCTCAGTCTGGTGAGCTAGAGAAATAAACCCTCACACCTCCACCATCTACCCAGCAGTATTCTCTTCACCTTGTGTTGTCTGAAAGCCTGGATGCATGGAGGCATCTCCTTTCTAGAATCTGGGAGTGACTCCTCTCATCTCTCTTGTCTTCTCTTCTTTTCAGTGCTTCTCTTCTCTTTCCCCCTTTTCTTATCTTCTTTTTTTCTCTTCCCCTTTTCCTCTCTTCTCTGTTTCCTTTCTTTAATCTTTCCTTTCTCCTCTCCTACTTTTTAGGCTCCCTATCTTTACTCTCCCTTCCTCTTAGGACATCAAGGTATAAGTGCAGAACCTGTGGCCGGGAGGCCAGAGTCATCAGACTGGCCATCTCCCACTCTAACTGGTCCCCTCAACTTAACCATGGCCATCTCTCTGCAGGATTCCAGAGCTGCAAAGATGAGATTTGTCAGAAGGAGTATCTCTACCTCTGCAAGTTCAAAGCCTAGAGGGAGAAGCCAGAAGAAGAGGTTGGAATTCTGCTGCCTTGGAGCCAAGCACAGCCAAGAAGGTTCATGGCCATAGTCTCTGCCCTCCCAGAGCATCTTCTTCCCATCTGAATTCCTCACTCCAGTCTCTCATATTGTTAACCACCACTTGGTTCCATTCTTCCTTTTCTTCTATTCTTCTTCGCACCACACTCCACTCAGTGCTATCTGCCCCATGTCCTTTTATGTTAAATGCCACAATTGGTCCAAAGTTGAAACATGACCTTAATATAAAAGGTCACCCTATTTAAAAAAAAGAGGGGTCAAATTTAACGTCTTTTAACAAATATTGGTAAGATGAGAATTCTTAGGCTTGGAATCAAGTAGGTTATTTAAGACAAAAATCTGATTACTCGAAATTGAAAAACTAAGCCAGACCTTAGTGTATGAAATTCTACTTCCATCTATATTCTGGGAAGATATAGGACTGGGCTCTCCTATGTGCCTTCATTCCCATGGCTATGTGACTTAGGGAGGATTCTCCTTCAGGTTCCTTCCAAATGGTATTGTCTGTATGGATGGTTTTGTTGTAGATTACACTAATTGCTGTGTGTCTTTGAATAAACTTCTTTCTCACCTTATCTTCTGAATTATTTTGATGAGTCACAGGTTTTTAAGCATTATGGTGTATCATGGTTTATAAAAAATTTCTCTGATACCACCCTTATAAAAACAAGCCCAATTTTAGAGATAAGGAAGGTGATAGTCGTAGACATTCTCAAAATCACAAATCTTTGGATTTCACATGAACTATGAAAATCTTTCTCTGCAGGAAGTGCTGGAGTGCAGCTAGGCCCACATAGCTTAGAATACCCCAAGGTCTGGGAGGATCCATCATTACTTCTAAAACTCATTACTTGGCCTTTTCTCCATATGTGATAACCCTTGTTGACCCTGAGATGTCCTTCATATCTTGCCTGCAGTTGCAGCAAGTATCTGGTGCTTTGAATCCAGAAGTCCCTGGCTTGTTTGGCCCCCAAGGAGTCATGTGTTTGGCTTCATGATATCTTTTCTTGGCCTTAAAAACTTTCCTCTCTGTGATTCTCCTAAGGTCATCACACTAAGAAGCTTCATGGTCCTCTCATGTCTCTGTGCATATCAGATTGGATGAAGTATATGAAGAATCTTGTTGCTCAGGTAGGCTCTACCCTCAGAAGAAGTAGCAAGTACATTGCTCAAGTTATGTGGACTCAGTCTTCCAATGGTCTGCATGCTCTTTTGGTATGTTCCACAATCCTGGTCTCCTGCCTCATGCCAGCCCCTTCTAGGGAGCATATTTCTCTGCCTTTGTATCAAAAGTCTTGTCTACTATTGTGTCTATCCCTCAAAACAGAACACCCTTTTTTAGTCGTTTGGCACATTTTCTGAGCAGAGAATGATTACCTGCAGGTAAGAATCAACATAGCAGAGAAATCCATTGGTGGTTGTTGTATGTTCTTCATTCTCCAAGAGGACCATGACATCAGGGAGATGGTGCCATGACACGCAAGTGAATTGGAGTTAAGTGAGGGAGGGCTGTGCAAAGTCCCCAGCCTCCCTTTTCCTTGCAGAGTCATCTGGGTCCAATAGTGAGATATAGATCAGGAAAACTGAAGGTGGCCCAGGATGCAATGGGAGATGCTGGCCTTTTTAAGCTAAGCTCTTTAAGAGGTCTCAGTTTGACTGAAGTAATACCCATTCAGTGATGAAGGCTAGGTAAGTAGTGAGGGAGAGAATAGCCTCTTTGCTTAGGAAAAACAAACAAACAAAAATATTCAGTCTGGGAGGAAAAGACCTTCAAGGTTTCTGGCCAAAGCAGTAACAATTGCTAATGACATTCAAGAGAAATCCAGAATTAAGCCAAGGGCCAACCATCTTCTTCAGAGAAATAGTTCAATCTCTCATCAGCTAACCAATCAAATGAATGGAATTATTCAGCTTTTCTTGTGTCCCAGACAATATTAGGGATACAAATAAAGGCAGAAAGTAGGTCCTTGATGCCAGGGAGCTCACATTCTAAAGGGGAGACAGTGTAGGTAGGACACTATACACAAGAGATAAAAGATTCCTTCAGAGGAGCTTTATTCAGTTAGTCTCACAGGTGCCGTAGGCATGAGCCCTCTATGTATCTCCAAGACCTCACTCCTTAGGTCATCAAAGGACCAGCAGCACCTGAGAGTGGAGCATGAACAGATTGAGAAACAAAAGGCCCTCAAAATTCAGAGGCACAGCTGATTTCTCCTCTCTGATGATTGAGTCCCCAAATGCCCCTGAAACATGCCCCTCCCTTGTTGCACCCCTAAATCCAGGCCCCTATAACTCCCTATGCCCAGATACCAAGCCCAGCAGGAAGGCATTCCCTCTAATCACACAAAGGAACTTAACAAAAACTAACATTTGTATAGAGATGTAAAGTTTGTGAAGCACTTTGTCACAAAAATTATGTGAGGTGGGTGATATTATGGTCCCATTTTTCTATATAAGGAGCCTATGAATGAGAAGATTAAATGAAACACCCAAGGATCCTAATTCGTGTTCAAGTCTGAAGTAGGGTTGGAACTCAAGTCTTTCTGATTCTGAAGCCAGTACTTTCTTCCCCATGCTGACTAACTCCCTCTCTATCACCATTATTATCATTACCATATATTATCATATCTTATCTTATTTTATCATATATTATAATATTATATTATTATTATACATTTAAGGATAGGCCTCCATCCCTTTGGGTACCAATTTACTTTCTCTTTGCAGTAGCTACGTGTCTTTCTGTCAAAAGCAACCTGTGAGCTCTTTTTCATTCGTTGCTCACTAATGTTCCTTTCTTTGGCGTAACATAATTTTCAATACTTTCAGGCAAGCATAGAGACTGCTTTTGGTTAACTCTGGACTATTAGACATTGACAATCTAACTGACATTCTTAGAAGCATTTGTGAAAAGAGAGATTCTTATCATGGCAAGAGAGAGTTTAAGAGAAGACAGAGAACTCCTCCCTCAGAGAACTGAGTTTTACCCTTACATAGGACTAAAGAAGAAGAGGATTCTTGAGAGACACAAGCAAGTATTTGGAGAACATGAATGATAGGGCTTTGGTTCAGATGTAAGGAGAAGTCACGATCAGAAATAATGGATAAACGTGTCTCAGTGACCTTTTTCAGAGTTAAACATTTTAAATCACTATGTCTTGGTATTAGTAAATTTGATAGCTAATAACTTTGATCAAATGATCATAGATGCTTCTAGAAGGTTATCAGTTTTGGAATTGTGTTATGTATGGAGAAGTGAGGAGCTGCTTATGAGAAAGGGATGGGGTGTCTACAGTTAATTAAAAATAATATAAAATAAACTGAAGAGGTGGCCCCAGAGCTAACTAATTAATGAAAGATGTTCCAAGTGTTGGTAATTAACAATTAATTATACAGAAATACAAATGGATCCCCACAGAACTCAGGATAATGAAGTGGAATATGGCATTGGGTCAAGTAGTGTCATGAAGAGCGATTACTGTTTAAGCTACATGTAAGGATGGTAATGCCCTGTTGAATTTTGCTAGACTATCTCAGACATATACACATACATGTGTATGTATGTGTGTATGTAGATGTATATGCGTATATATGTACATACACACATATATATTCAATATTCTTGGAATATTACTTTGTTTCTTCTCACCAAAAGTGACAAAGGAGGGGCTGTCCTCGCATGTGCTAAATTACCACAAATATGCTTTGAGACTTTATTGGGAGAATCACAGTTTAGTGTAGGAGATAGTGTGTGCATTAAAAGCCAGTTAAGATCACTGGGACCTTGAAATGGATAAATTCTTGTGGTCTTGTGTCCCTGCCTACCTCTTCTAGGATTTAGTTCTATGTGTACCCAGCTTCTGAGAGTGAGTCCGTGGTGGATGTTGAGCGTATGCACAGAAGGAGAACTCAGAGATGATAAATATTCCTCTGGGTTTGACCTGAAGTTAAGCATTTGAACTCCTGATACTGAGCTCAATCCCTCAAGTCTTGAAGTGAGGTCAGGGATTGATCTTGGGAATTAATCAACGAAAATGTGTTCATTGAGCACTCAATACATACAAAGCACTGTGCTAAGTCTAGACTTACAAGAGAAAAGCCAGACAGTGCCTTCTCTCAAGGAGTTCCCATTCTAAGGGAAGGCAGACAATACATATGGAAGGTCACAACTTCTCATCATATGGAAAGCTCCCAGGATCATTAAGGAGCAGCAGCAAAGGTGCTAACCAGGCTTCTTCTTTCATATCATTTCTACTGGTAAAATCACTCCATTTTCAGGTGTTGAACCCTTGACAGGCCAAGGACTCTGGTGACAAAGAGCCTTTGCATATCTTTATGTACATTATAAGAGGGGTGTTAACACACCTTGAGTAGGTACATGGGAGTGGGGGTGTGACTATAATGAGGGTCCTAGAAAATCTATAACAAAAGGACTGGGTCAACAAAATGTATATATTTCACCTGGAGCAGAGAAGACTTAGCATCCTGGGCTCTCAATGGGGTATTGAGGGACCTCAGCAGTCATCCAAGAAAACTTGTGTTAAAGCAGAGAATCTTGTGATGAGGCAAAAAAGTGAAAGGAAAACAGTTGAGTCCCCTGTTATGAGTTTGCTCACATGGTAAGCAAGTCAAGGAAACAAGCATTTGTTAAGTACCTTCTATATACATTCACTATACTACAAAGAATACAAAGGAAAGTCAGTTATGATCCAAGCACTCAACAATCCCATGGTCTAATGTGGGATAGTAGAGTTGTTTAATGTAAGCTAAAATATAGAAATAACTTAGACACAGGATAAATTGGAGAAAAACAATGAAGTGGAGGCACTAGAATGAAAGGGCATCAGGAAAGGCTACTTGCAGGACTGGGGCTTTTGTCTGTGAGGTGAAGAAAATCAGGGAAGCTCAGAGAGGGAAGAAGGAAGGAGAGAATTCCAGACATGAAGGACAGCCAGAGAAAATGCATAGAGTTGGGGGACGGCTCATCTTGGCCCATCATTCTGGTCTGCTGCCCTCCTTCTAAACACCCCTCATATTACGTAAGTGTAGTGCTCAGAGGCACACCCTGATTCCCAGGGCAAATTCCCTAAAGAAAGATCCCCATGGTTCAAAGTGTTCTGTCAGTATATGCCCAGTAAAACCACAGCTTATGAGCCCTTGCTTAATTACTAGTAAAGCGTAGACATTTCATGTAAGGACATAATAAAAAAAAGAGCAATGAAACATTTTGGTCCTAAATCTGGGGAAATTTCTCTCCCAAACATGCATATCATCAACAGGAACACAATAGAGATCATTTATAAAGGGGACAGGATAATTGTCATGTCCGAAGGTCAACTACTGAGTCT
This sequence comes from Phalanger gymnotis, assembly GCA_028646595.1. NCBI lineage: Eukaryota > Metazoa > Chordata > Mammalia > Diprotodontia > Phalangeridae > Phalanger > Phalanger gymnotis. Next base: position 311,302,509 of record CM053625.1, read on the forward strand.
CTTCTGTAGATGCTGGACTGAGCTCAGCCTAAGCAAGTGGACTGCATGCCCTCAGGCTCGACCTACAGACAGTGGTAGCCTCGTGGCCCCGGGATTAGTGAAAGTGGGACACAGATTGATGAGCAATCCAAGCCTCCAATGGTACAGGGCCAAAGAAATCCCTTAGTGATGTCATCATGTGTCACCAGGTGTATTCCCCATTGGCCTCTGCTAGGCACAGCTCCACTGGATGTTGGTCCCTGTCAGATGCTTCTTTGATTGACATGGCCTGCCACCATTCTTCTTGGTACGTGGAAGACCTCTCTGCTTCTCAATTCTGGCTCTAGCTGAAGTCCTTGGCTATGGTACTATAGTTTCCTCATGTGAAAAATAGACTCTGCCAGGCTCTTTTACTTAAAAAACTAATGATTTTTTGTTTATAATTTCTATAAGGAAGAGTCAGGAAAAAAATAACATCTCTAGTGGAGGGGTGGGATTGGGAGGAAATCCAGAAACCCCCCTTTTTTGATTTTTCCCAATAATACTGGAGTCAGTGGATCACCAGGTATTTATTAAGCATCATTTATGTTCTAGGCTACTGGGTGACCCTGACTTGGTATTCAAGATAAAGAAAGAGAAATATCAACCTTAGGACTTCCCCCTTCAACCTCATCGCCTCTACCATGTACTTACTGAACCCCCGGCTGAAAGAGGGGTCCTACTCACCCAGAACACAGAAAGTTCTCTCCCTTCCCCTTTCTTTTTGCCCCCTCCCCTTCCTACTATTTTATATAGTGCTAGATTCAGACTCCCAGGGCAGGTGGTCTGGCTCACCGGAGCAGTGGCCACAAAAGGATGTTGTTGGCCCAGGCCAGCCCATCATAACACTCCTCAGGCTTCCACACATACAATAATGAATTGCACTGAGAAAAAATCTCTCTGTCTGGAAGTGTCAAGACAGAAAGAGGGATTGAGATTTGACCACTTTGGGGCTGAGAGCATAGACTCAGGCCCTGGTTAGAGTCTCTCTTCACCTTCCCCACCACATGTGTTAAAACAAACTGATCATTCCATTCGCATCAGACATCAAAGTTTTTATTCACAACAGGGCAACGTGTCCCATTCTTAGGAAAGAAATACAAATCTCTGCTTTTACAGACAGAAACATTTGCTTTACTCTTCCTCATTAACAGGTCAGCTGAGGGGGCCTTAAGGGAACAAACTTATACCATAATGGGTATTGACTTCCAACATGTTCCGAAGGCCTGGTTCCTCTATGTCACTGAAGTTTCCTTCAGTCCTCCACCAGTCCAACAAAATGTTGCTGGGTTTTTCCACGATAGGAAAATGTTGGGAAAAGCCCAAGAATTTAAAGTAGTAGGTGAGGCCTCTGAAAGGCTTTGGGCTCTCTCCTAAAACTCTCAGTGTGAAGTCTTTTTTTCTCTTGTAACCATGGAGCCAAATAATAAGCCTCTCAGACTTTGACCTCTTTTTCATCTCCAGGGGAGAAGGGGATCAGGAAGTGGGGGTAGGGCTAAAGGGCAGAAATTTGGCATCCTTTGTCAGGATCAAGACCAGCTTCCTAGGAAGGAGTGACTATAACAAGCTCCAGAAAACTTGCCAAGGGCTCAGCCCTGGTGTCAGAGGCATTAAGAGAGGGAGAGAAGTGGGAAGCCTCTTCTTCTTTCCAGCCTGAGGCTGAGCTTAGAGCTGCAGAGTGGCCAGTCAGTCAGTCTGTCACTCCATAGACACTGATTAAGCACCTACTAGGTGCCAGGCATTATACTAAGAGTTGGGCATACAAGAAGAGGTAAAGGACATATTCTGCCACCTTACAAACTAATGTTTCACAACAAGTAAACAATATGTTCAAACAAATTACATAGAAGATGAACAGAAAATAATTGAGTCAGAAGGCACTGAGATTAAGAGAGAATAACAAAGGCTTCCTATAGAAGAAGGAATTTTAATTGGGTCTTAAAGGAGGGAGAACATTTCAGACAGGGGAGTCAGGCAGAGAAAATGCCTTGAACCTAGAGATGGAATGTCTTGTTGCTGGACCAGTCAGGAGGCCAGTGTCGCTGGACCAGACAGTACCTGATGTAGAGAAAGATATAAGGGGACTAGAAAGGCAGGAGAAGACCAGGTTACAAACATCAAAGAGAGGATTTTGTATTTGATCTTGGAGATGATGGGGACACACCAGAGTTTATTAACAAGGGATGTGACATGGAAATATCTCATCTTTGGGAAAATCAAATTTGTGACTAAATGGAGGATTACTGGAGTGGGGAGAGACTAAAAGGCAGGCCAACCAAAAAGCAGGTCATTACAATTATCCAGACCAAATCAAAGCATCCTGGATTGGGAAGTCTAGTGTCCAGAACAAAAGAAGTGATGGTGCCAATGACCTCAGGATTGCTCACATCCTGTCCAGGGTCTTGTGTTCTCTTTTTGAAACCACATATTAAGAGAGACATTGGCATTTAAACTGACTATGTTCTCAGGAGGGCCATCTACTTTGAATCATGCACTGGGCACCCCAAGGGCCAATCAGTGGGCTCCAAAGTTGTGAATGAGGAAGAATCAAACTGTTTTCCAACTGCCCGAATCTCACTGATGAGAACACATTTTAAACCTCTAGTAGAGAATCTTCTAAAAGAGAGAGAGAGAGAGAGAGAGAGAGAGAGAGAGAGAGAGAGAGAGAGTAGGCAGGTGACAGAGGGATACTGTGGGTCTCCATGAGGGCCCAGGAGATTTGGGCTATTTTCTCTATTTTTGTGGTGATCCTGGGAGATCTGCTGTTTGCTGCTGCCTATGTCCTCTTGTTTCTCCCCTTTGAGGGCAAAGTCATGTTAGAAGAAGCTGCAGCAAACTATGTTCTTTCTTGACTGTTGGCAATGTCATTGACTATGTCAATGCAACCTCAAATCAACTCTAGAAAATGTGCCAGGGGAGCTGGAACCAAGATGGCATAGTAAAAGCAGTGACTTGCTTTAGCACTTCCCCAAATACCTCCATATTAATGTAAAAAATGACTCTAAACAAATTCTAGAGCTACAGAACCCACAAAATGATAAAGTAAAACAAGTCTCCAGTCCAAGACAGCCTGGAAGGTCTACAGGAATTTATATCACATGGTGCTGGGAGCAGAGCACAGCCCTGCAGCTGTCCCAGCACATACTGGGATGGAGTAGACCGGGCAGAGCAGGCTTCAAGGCACTGAATCATTGCCAGCTGTGGTGGTTTCCATACTTCTCTTCAATATTTTTGGGGGTCTCCTTTAGCAAGTTGTTGACTTGTTTTTCATGATTTTCTTGCATCACTCTCATTTCTCTTTCCAACTTTTCCTCTATTTCTCTTACTTGCTTTTAAAAATCCTTTTTGAGCTCTTCCATGGCCTGAGACCAATTCATATTTTTCTTGGAGGCTTTTGGTGTAGGATCTTTGACTTTGTTGACTTCTTCTGGCTGTATGTTTTGATCTTCTTTGTCACCAAAGAAAGATTCTATAGTCTGAGTCCTCTTTCACTGTTTGCTCATGTTCCTAGCCAATTACTTGACTTTTCTCAGTGTGTGACTGCCTTCAGAGTGTAGGGTACTTTGTCCTAAGCTTCAGGGGTTTTGCACCACTGTTTTCAGAACTACTTCTATTGTGTGGTGGTATGATGCACCACAAAGCTCTGCCACACCAGTGCTCCTCCTCCCTTAAGAACTGCCAAACAGGACTGTGACCCAGATCCAAGCAGGGCAAAGCAATAGAACCTTGCCTTAGTGCCAGCAAAGCAATCTCTGCACTCCAGGTCTGATCAGCCACTTGATTCCTCTAACACTGTGGGTCTGGGGCCTGAAACAGCCACCTTGCTGATATTACTGCTGCTGCTGCCACTGCCACTGTAGCAACCTCAGCCCCCCTGGGGATATGGCCAGACTATGCACTTCCCTCACCCAGATCCATCAGTTTTCGCACTGACCTGCTCTGTTGTCTTTGGAGTTAGTGGGTAGAGAAGTCTGGTAAATGCCACAGTACAGTGATTCAGGGCCCTGAGGCCTGCTCCTCCCTGTCTACTCTGTACCTGGTCTGTCCTGGTGTGGACCACATTGGGCTGTGCTCTGCTCACAGCACAGTGCAATAGACCCTTTCAGTGACCATTCAGGCCATCTGGGGCTGGAAACTTGTTTCCCTCTGTTATTTCATGGGTTCTGTAGCTCTAGAATTTTAGAAATATTTTAGAGGTGTTTGGAGGGATTTGGGGGAGAGCTTAAATGAGTCCCCGTTTTTAATCTGCCATCCTTGTTCCAGCCCCAGATTTCTAAACTTCCCAACACACAAACATCAAAGACAACTTAGCAGATCAGTGGGAAAACCCTATTGGACCTTGGTAAGAGAAGAGCTTGTTCTGGCCCCAGCCCCAGTGCAGCAGAGGTGGCTGCAGGAGCAGCAGCTGCTTCCAGAAATCCAGGCCCACAAACAGTGGGGGTATCAAGTGGCTGATCAGAGCGGGAGTGCAGGGATCTTTTTGCTGGTTCTGAGGCAGAATTCATTTGGTTTGCCCTGCTTGGATCTGGGTGGCAGCCCTGAATGGTGGTTCTGGGGTAAGAAAGAGCGCTGGTGTAGAAGAGCTTGTGGTGGCTGTGGAGAGAGATTCTTCTTCACAGTTCCAGGGCAGAAAAGAGTGCTTGAGGTGACTCACAGGAAAGAGCACAGGTCAGGAGAGGAGTAAACACCTCTCCTTGGATCATACCTCCACAGAATGGCTAACAATTTATAGGTGCCTAGAAGTAGCTCTGAAAATAGCTGCACAAAACCCCTGAAGCTTGGGACAGAGCACTCTATATTATGGAAGCAGTGTCATACCTTGACAAAGAGCTCAAAATTCAAGTAATTGGCTGGAAAAATGAGCAGAGAGTGTAAAGAAACTCAGACTATAGAAACTTACTTTAGCAACAAAGAAGATCAAAACATACAACCAGAAGAAGGTAACAAAATAAAAGATCCTACATCAAAAGCCTCAAAGAAAAATATGAATTGGTCTTAGGCCATGGAAAAGCTCAAAAAGCATTTTGAAAATCAAGTAAGAGAGGTAGAGGAAAAATTGGGTTAAAAAATGAGAGTGATGCTAGAAAACCATGAAAAGCGAGTCAACAGCTTGCTAAAGGAGACCCCCAAAAAACACTGAAGAAAATATCACCTTAAAAATAGACTAACCCAAATGGGAAACAACGTCCAAAAAGCCAATGAGGAAAAGAATGCCTTAAAAAATGCCAGATAGAAAAGGAGACCCAAAAGCTCACTGAAGAAAATACTTCCTTAAAAATTAGATAGAGCAAATGGAAGCTAATGACTTTATGAGAAATCAAGAAATTGTAAAACAGAATCAAAAGGATGAAAAAATATAAGACAATGTGAAATATCTCATTGGAAAAACCACTGATATGGAAAACAGATCCAGGAGAGATAATTTAAAAATTATTGTACTACCTGAAAGCCATGATCAAAAAAAGAGCCTAAGACATCAACTTTCAAGAAGTTCTCAAGGAAAGCTGCCCTGATATCCTAGAAGCAGAGGGCAAAATAGAAATTGAAAGAATCCATTGGGATTGCCTCTTGAAAAAGACCCCAAAGGGAAAACTCCTAGGAACATTGTAGCCAAATTCCAGAGTTCCCAGGTCAAGGAGAAAATATTGCAAGCAGCCAGAAAGAAACAATTTGAGTATTGTGGAAACAATCAGGATAGCATAAGATCTAGCAGCTTCTACATTAAGGGATCAAAGGTCTTAGAATATGATGTTCTGGAGGTCAAAGGAGCTAGGATTAAAACCAAGAATCACTTACCCAGCAAACCTGAGTATAATACTTCAGGGGAAAATGGATTTTTAAAAATGTATTTATTTAATATATTTAGTTTTTAGCATTGATTTTCAAAAGAGTTTGAATTACGAATTTTCTCCCTATTTCTAACCTCCAGCCTGCTCCAAGATGGCGTATATTCTGGTTGCCCTGTTCCCCAGTCAGCCCTCCCTTCTGTCACCCCACTCCCCTCCTATCCCTTTTTCCCTTCCTTTCTTGTAGGGCAGGATAAAGTTCTACGCCCCATTGATTGTGTATCTTATTTCTAGTTGCATGCAAAAACTTTTATTTTTTGTTTTTGAACAACTGTTTTTAAAACTGTGAGTTCCAAATTGTCTCCCTTCTTCCCTCCCCACCCACCGTCCCTAAGAAGGCAAGCAATTCAATATAGGCCACATGCAAATGATTATGTAAAACCCTTACACAATACTCATGTTGTGAAAGACTAACTATATTTTTCTCCTTCCTAACCTATCCCCCTTTATTGAATTTTCTCCCTTGACCCTGTCCCTTGTCTCTCAATATATTCCTCTCTATATTCCTCTCTCACACACATACATATACACATACATACACATATGCATATACATTTACACACACAGACATATATACACACAAGCATATATACACACACACACACACACACACACAAACATATATATGCATATTCCCTTCAGCTACCCTAATACTGAGGTCTCATAAATTATACACATCATCTTTCCATGTAGGAATGTAAACAAAACAGTTCAACTGTAGTAAGTCCCTTATGATTTCTCTTTCTTGTTTATCTTTCCATGCTTCTGTTGATTCTTGTGTTTGGAAGTCAGCAACTGCTGTGTGTGGAGGACAC
>CM053625.1:311309687-311335604 GCA_028646595.1 Phalanger gymnotis
AGAAAACCATGAAAAACAAGTCAATGACTTGCTAAAGGAGACCCCCAAAAATACTGAAGAAAATAACACATTAAAAAATAGCCTAACTGAAATGGCAAAAGAGCTCCAAAAAGCCAATGAGGAGAAGAATGCCTTGAAAGGCAGAATTAGCCAAATGGAAAAGGAAGTCCAAAGACCACTGAAGAAAATACTAGCTTAAAAATTAGATTGGAGCAAATGGGAGCTGGTGACTTTATGAGAAATCAAGATATTATAAAACTGAACCAAAGGGATGAAAAAATGGAAGACAATGTGAAATATCTCATTGGAGAAACCACTGACCTGGAAAATAGAACCAGGAGAGATCATTTCAAAATTATTGGACTACCTGAAATCCATGATCATAAAAAGAGCCTAGATATCATCTTTCAAGAAATTATCAAGGCCCTGATATTCTAGAGCCAGAGGGTAAAATAGAAATTGAAAGAATCCACCCATCACCTCTTGAAAAAGATCCCAAAAAGAAAACTCCTAGGAATATTGTTGCCAAATTCCAGAGCTCCCAGTTCAAGGAGAAAATACAGCAAGAAGCCAGAAAGAAACAATTTGAGTATTGTGGAAACACAATCAGAATAACACAAGCTTCTACATTAAGCTTCTACATTAAGGGATCGAAGGTCTTGGAATATGATATTCTGGAGGTTGATGGAGCTAGGGAGGTCAAGGGAGCAACCTACCCAGCAAAACTGAGTATAATGCCCCAAGGCAAAATATGGATTTCCAATAAAATAGAGGACTTTAAAGCTTTCTCAGTGAAAAGACCAGAGCTGAATAGAAAATTTGACTTTCAACACAAGAATCAAGAGAAGCGTGAAACGATAAACAAGAAAGAGAAATCATAAGGGAATTACTAAAGTGGAACTGTTTTGCTTACATTCCTAAATGGAAAGATGATGTGTGTAATACATGAGACCTTTCTCAGTATTAGGGTACTTGAGGGGAATATACATATATATATATATACATATATATATACACATATGTATATATATGTATATATATATATATATATATAGGCAGAGGGCACAGAGTGAGATGAATATGAAGGGATGATATCTAAAAAAATCAAATTAAGGGATGAGAGAGGAATATATTGAGAAAGGGATAAAGGGAGAGACAGAATGGGGTAAATTATCTCACATAAAATTAGCAAGAAAAAGCAGTTCATTGGAGGGGAAGAGGGGCAGGTGAGGGGGAATGAGTGAATCTTGCTCTCGTTGGATTTGACTTCAGGAGGAAATAACATACACACTCAATTGGACATCTTACCCCACAGGAAAGAAGGAGCAAGAAGATAAAAAAGGGGGGACGATTGAAGGGAGGGCAGATGGGGGAAGAAGTAATCAAAAGCATGTACTTTTGAAAAGGGACAGGGTCAAGGGAGAAAATTGAATAAAGGGGGACAGGATAGGATGGAGGGAAATATATTTAGTCTTTCACAACATGACTATTTATGGGAGTGTTTTGCATAGTGATACTTGTGTAGCCTATGTTGAATTGCTTGCCTTCTTAGGGAGAGTGGGTGAAGAGGGAAGAGGGGAGAGAATTTGGAACTCAAAGTTTTAAAAGCAGATGCTCAATAGAAAGGTTGTTTTTGCATGCAACTGGGAAATAAGATATACAGGCAATGGGGCATAGAAATCTATCTTGCCCTACAAGAAAGTAAGGGGAAAAGGGATGGGGGGGAGGGGGAGTGAGGTGATAGACAAGAGGGTAGACTGGGGAATGGGGCAATCAGAATATATGCTATCCTGTAGTGGGGGGAGGGTAGAAATGGGGAGAAAATTTGTAACTCAAAATCTTGTGGAAATCAATGCTAAAAACTAAAAAATATTAAATAATAAAGTATGGGAAAAAATTAAAAAAATAAAGTAAAAATATCACATCAAAAAAATATATTGGCTATGCATTGGTTGTAGTTGCCATTCAACACCCCAGTCCCCACATTTCTTAGCTAAAGGATTCCAGGAATGAATATACAGAGAATTTAAGCAGCAGATGAATCTTGTCATTTTTCTTCTCTATACCCACTTCTCTAGCTCTTAGGATTGTGCCCACACCTCTTTTATGGCTTTGGTTCTTCCCTTTCAGGCCCTTGTCAGAAGGTCACTCCTTCCTGGGAACATCTGTTCCTCCTGTCCTATCCCTAACTCCCTGGAATATTGGAATAGGTCAGTTGGGATCCTTTTTCTACAGCATGGACCCTTTTGGCAGTCTGATGAAATCTATATACTCCTCAGAATGTTTTCAAGAAATTAGAGGAAATGCTAAATTTCAGTTAGAGGTTAGTAAAAAGAAAGATGTATTTTTCCCACTCAAGTTAACAGACTCCTTCAGGTTAAGTGCTCCTACTCCATTACGCTATATCTCTTACTCTCTTTGTGACCTTGGGTAAGTCACACAACCTTCTTGGGCCTATATTTCTTCAAATGTAAAATAAGGGAGCTGGGCTAGATGGCCTTTGAAGTCTTCAAGTTCTGGTTCTGTGATCTTATGAACTTATGAATGAACCAATTGTGTGCTTCTGAGAAACCTTTGATTTTGTGTGCCAGCAAGAGGGCATTGCCTATGCCAGCTCTTGAACACTGCTTGGGGGAAAATCCTCCCCATGCCCAACATCAACCCATGCTTTGTCAGCACATGTACTATGACCCTCTTTTATCTACCCTTAATTCATCAGCCTCTGTCTTGGTTCCTCCCTTTCATTCCTGCCCATATGTCTCCTCCTTTAGTCTACTCTATAAAGGATCTGTCACTGCCTGGTCAAACACACCATACCACAACACTGTCAGTCAGGTAAGTGAGGGATTTGGGTTGGAGAGATCTCTCTGGAGATCACTTAGGCTGCTTCTTATGCTGGGGGAGGGAATAAGCCATCCTAGCCTCAGAGAGGAAGCTACTCTGAGGGGAGGGTGTCAGCAAAGCTATCCTAGCATAAGTATGACAGAATGAAACTCTGGCTCTCATCCTTACTGTCAGCTTTTTTCCAACAGAGTCCCCGGATTTCTCTACATATTAAGAAGGGAGAGGAGGGGCCCATGAGAGAGATTTGGCCTCAACTCTGAAAGCAAGAAGAGGAGAGATTGGAAAGATCTTTGCTCTTCCCAACTGTGAATCCCCCATCTTCTGATCCCATCTCGATTTAGGGACATCCTGCGCTTCAGTCCTATGCTCTGTTCCTTCAGACTTGGAGACAATGCTACCCTGGATGGTGCCCACAAGTTTCTTAGGCCTGCTCTTCACTTCCCTGCTGCTCCTAAACCTGCCACAGCCAACTAATCAGTCAACGGATAAGGATTTATCAAGGACCTACAAAGTGCTGAAGACTGAGGCACAGGCACGAAGCACTGTACTCTGCACTACTGAGGCACAAAGCACTGTACCCAGCCCTACTCAGGCACAAAGCACCACGCAGAGCACTGAGGCACAAGGCACTGTACTTAGCACTACTCAGGCACAGAGCACCATGCAGAGCACTGAGGCACAAGGCACTGTACCCAGCACTACTGAGGCACAAATCACAGTGGCAAGCCCTAAGGCACAAAGCACTGTACCCAGCCCTACTCAGGCACAAAGCACTGTACCCAGCCCTACTCAGGCACAAAGCACCATGCAGAGCACTGAGGCCACAGGTGAGTCCCTCCCTCCAGGGTCTCCCCACCATCTTCAGCACTATGTTTGACGACAGCTCCCGGCATGGTAGGAGAAACCTAGAGGGAAAAGGGAAGGGGAGCAAATGTGGGGACTGTGTTGGTTCCAAGAAGAGGGAAAGCTGAGGCTGAGTTTAGGTCTTTTGAGGGCAGGAGCCCCTGGTTCTACGTTATCCAATCCCTTCCCAAATTTCCCCTAGTAGAGGACGTCCCTATTGTCCCTGACTCTTCGAGGATTGCCTGCCCTGAAGGGTCCAGAATCTACGGCTCCTACTGCTATGGCTTGTTCCATATACCTGGAACTTGGTATGATGCAGAGGTTAGTTGACAAAAGGGATCTCCAAGGAGGGTGGGCATGTCTGTTTCTTATCTCCGTGTCCCTAACTCTCTGGCTCTTCTGTTTAGTGAAGGTTTGTACCTCCCACAGCACCCCGGACCATAAATCTTCCAATCTTTCTGACCTTAGCCCCACTCATCCAGTCTCCCCAAAGCTCCCCAGGGATGGTTTCTATACTCCTTCCTCCTCTCCACCACCAATAACTAAAGCATTTCCTTCTTCTCTCTTATAGCAGAACTGTCAGAATCTGCCCTTGGGCCATTTGGCATCCCTGACAAATGAGGCTGAAGCTTCCTTTGTGGCCTCCATGATTGCTGAGAATGGAGGCAGCTGGGAACCCATCTGGATAGGCCTCCACAACCCGTTAAAGGTTTGACCCTTGTCCTCTTTCCCCTCTGTCTGTGCAATGGTGTAGATGGGTGTGGGAATAGAAGTTTCTGATCCCTGCATTCCTAACTGAGAGCCTGTCTCTCCCTCTTCCCTTTGAGCTCTGGGACTGTAGATGAAAAGAAGGAATTGGGAGTGTACCCATCAGGAAAAGGGAAGGGAGAGAGCACCTATTTTTGAGCACCTGATATATGTCAGGCACTGTGCTAAGAACATTATAAATATTGTTTCATGTGATGCTCACAACAATGCTGGAAGGTAGGTGTATTATTAACCCTATTTTGTATGTAAAGAAACTGAGGTAGACAGAGGTTAAGTGACATATCCAGGGTCATTTAACCAAGAGGTGTCTGAGCCTGAATTTGAGTTCAGGTCTTCCTGACTTCCAGATCCCCTAGGACCTCTGACCTGCGTGACTCAGTGCAGCTGTCACTAGACAGTCAGTCTATTTGCCTATTCCCAACATTTTTTCACCCATCTAGCTCATCCAGACTTCTGCAATTCTCTTCCACCAATACTGATTTAACGGGCAATTACCATGGATCTAGTTCTTGTGTTTGTTTGTTTGTGTCAGGAGAAAAAAGAAGGAAAAGTCTCAGCTTCCACACTTGTGGAGAATAAACTTTCAATCATGAAATCTTTTATTTAGAGAAAAGTACAAGACAACCTGACACCTCTAGGGATCCTTGGGAGGGGGGAGGGGGGATCAAGGATGCTTGTGCTCTAGACTGGCAGAGTAGAGCTGATGGAGTGAGGGGTGTGTGTGTGTGTGAGAGAGAGAGAGAGAGAGGGAGAGAGAGAGAGAGAGAGACAGAGACAGAGACAGAGAGAGACAGAGAGAGACTGTGTGTGAGAGAGAGACAGAGAGAGACTGTATGTGTGTGAGAGAGACTATGTGTGTGTGAGAGAGAGAGACTGTGTGTGTAAAAGAGACTGAGACAGAGACAGAGAGACTGTGAGGGGGAGAGAGAGACAGAGAGAGAGAGAGAGAGAGAGAGAGAGAGAAACAGAGAGAGAGAAGGACAGAGACAGAGACACAGAAAGAGACAGAGACTGTGTATGTGAGAGAGAGAGATAGGCAGAGACAGAGACACAGAGAGAGGAAGGACGCAGAGAGACAGAGACAGAGACACAGAGTCAGAGAGAGAGACAGATACAGAGAGACTGTGTGTGTGAGAGAGACAGACAGAGACAGAGAGAGAGGAAGGACAGAGAGACAGAGAGACAGAGAGAGAGAGACTGTGTGTGTGTGTATGTGTGTGTGTGTGTGTGAGAGAGAGAGAGAGAGAGAGAGAGAGAGAGAGAGAGAGAGAGAGAGAGAGAGAGAGAGAGGAAGGACAGAGAAAGACAGAGACAGAGAGAGACAGAGACAAAGAAAGAGAGACACACAGAAAGAAAGAAAGAAAGAAAGAGAGAGAGAGAGAGAGAGAGAGAGAGAGAGAGAGAGAGAGAGAGAGAGAGAATGCAATCATTGCTCTTTTCCCATAGAACCGCTGGCATTGGAGCAGCAATGCTCTGTTTACCTACCAAGCCTGGGATATAAATGATCCAAGTTTCAACTCTGACCTCTGTGTTAGCCTGACAAAGCATTCAGGTAAGAAGGAGGTTGAGGGAGCAGGAGAGGGGGCCGTGGGGGATAGGAAGGAAGAATGTAGAGAAAGAGAGGGAGGGAGGAAAGGAGGGATAGGAGGGAAAAGGGAGGGAGGAGAAAAGGGAGGGAAGGAAGAAGGAGAAAGGGAGAGCGAGAGAGGCAGACACACACACACAGAAACTAAATGCAATCTAATATCTTTATTTTTCTACCCCTATCCTCCAAATTTTCCAAGCACATGATTTCTAGTATGATTTTTTTCTTCATCCAGATTATGAGAGCTACCTTATTCTTTCCTTGTCCCCTCCCCTGTACTTCTCTCCTCTTCTCTCCCCTCCCCTCCCCTCTCCTCTCTTCTCCTCTCCTGTCCTCTCCTCTCCTGTCCTCTCCACTCATGCCCTCTCTTCTCTTCTCTTCTCTTCTCTTCTCTTCTCTTCTCTTCTCTTCTCTTCTCTTCTCTTCTCTTCTCTTCTCTTCCCTTCCCTTCTCTTCTCTTCTCTTATCTTCTCCTTACTACAAACCTTTTTTGTGGTTGTGGGTTTAAAGGGTGTTGAGGGGTAGGGAATAAGGCATAGAATGAATACCAAGGAAGGATGTTGGAGTCACCAGAATGTGAAACCACAAACACCAGCTGTCCTCTGGCCAGTCTGACCCATCGTATCGCTTTCTAGGATTCCTTAGATGGAACGATGCTGCATGTGAGAACAAATTTTCCTATATCTGCAAGTTCATAGCTCGGAAATGGTAAGACGGAAGAAGCTGAGATTCTACCGCCTTGGAGCCAATCACAGTCCCTGAGGGCCTTGTCTGCAGGCCAAGAGAATCTTTACCCCATCTTGTCCCTTCCCCTTATCAGCAGCCTTCTTCTCCCTGTCCCTTCCTCTCCCCTCTTCTCTCCCTACTCTTGGTTACCCGTGAGTTGTTTGGTCCAGAGTCCCGCAAAATCAGAATAAATCTTGGTTTGACTCCCAACGTTTTGTCTCTAGCCAATCAATCAATCAATAAACATTTATTAAGTCCCAATGAGCAGCTAGGTGGTACAGCGAATAGAGTGCTGAGCCTAGAGTCAGGAAGACTTGAGTTCAAATTTGACCTCAGATATTTACTAGCTGTGTGACTCTGGCCAAGTCACTTAACCCTGTTTGCTTCAGTTTCCTCCTCTGTAAAATGAGCTGGAGAAGGAAACAGCAAGCCCCTGCAATATCTTTGCCAGGAAATCCCCACCTAGATCACAAAGAGTCAGACATGACTGACTGAACAACAACACAGTGCCAGGCGCTGTGGGAAGCACTAGAGTGTTCTGAAGTCTGGCTCCTCTGATATGGAAGATGGAACATGCATGAATTTGGAGAGAGGCACCACAAGAGTCTCTGAGCTCTCTCACCTCTCTGAGTCTCACTTCAGGGCTCTGTTCAATTCGCTTAGTTCATTTCAGTGAGCACTGGGGCACAGGAGAAGCCCATTTCTCTCCTCAAGCTCGCTGCCCTTCCCCTGCTCTCAGCAGAGAATCTCGCTCCAGATTTATGTATTTAATTCTCTATATCTTGGTCATTTGGCTCCAGTAGAATATAAGCTCCATGAGTGCAGGGACTGTTTTCAGTTTTATCTTCATATGCCCAGCCATGGGCACAGTACCTGGAACTGGGCTTTTAGCTAAAGCTTTTTGAATAGAACTGAAGCCCAGAGGTTGCTTACAGGGCTCTGAGCGGAATGTCCAATGAATCAGCAGCGTCTAGTGCTAGAACAGCTTGTAAGCTCCTCAAGATCTGGGGAATTTCAGGGGTATTCTGGGGACGGCTCTTCAGAGCTGGTTGTTAAATTTTCAGTGTGATCGTTTATACCTTGGAAATCAGCTAACACTACAAATCAGGCCTTGATTTGTTATTTAGTTAATAATGCGGATTAAACTTTAAAGTGTTCATGCATATATTTTTATCCTCTGGAAAGCTGGTTATTAAACATTTACCATCATACTCCTGATTTTCACCATTTACTTCCCTGGAACTCCTCCACTTTCCAGCCCATAAATGAAAAAATTGCTTTCTTAAATCCTAGTAGACTCTGAAATGAGAATTAAATTTCTAGGTTAACACCTGTCCTGAGACTGGGAAAAACAGTGAGAAAAACAACATTTAGTCAAGGAAAATTGTCTGCCTTTGGAAGTAGCTGGATCTAGAAACCGGAATCTATGGTCTATGTAACTGAGAAATATTTCTACTCTTGTTACCATTTATTTAATTCCATTATGTGCTTCTATAAAGTATGTCCTTGAAATAGTGTCAATGAATGTCCTTTAGTTATGTTTGGAAGCACTTAGCTAGTGATAAAACCCTTGGAGGAAGTCAGTCAGTGGGGGCTGTGAGCTATTCATTTGGTTGCAGAGGGGAAGACGGTAAGCATTTACATAGCATTATTCTATGCCGAGCACTGCGCTAAGGACTTTTCACAAATATTATCTCCTTTGATCCTCACAACAACTCTGCGAGATAGGTGCTATTATCATCCCCATTTAAGTTGGGGAAACTGAGGCAAAGAGAAGTTCAGTGACTTGCCCAAGGTTACACAGCTAGTTAGTGTCTGAGGTTGGATTTGAACTCAGGTCTTGCTCATTCCAAGCCAAGCACTGTATCCACCGTATTATCAGTTGTCTCCATTGGATAGATTGGGTAACCTGTAGCCCTTCCTAGATTAATGAGGGGGAAATGACACAAACCCGTATCAGTAAGGCAAGATCCATGACCTCAAGGATGACCGTGAACTTGTCTGTATGGTTCAGAGCTGAAAACTATGAAAAAATCTCTAGGTAAAAGGCAGAGGAAGTATAACATTTATTGAGATGCCAGAGCACCAAATCCTAAGACCAGTAACTCCAATTCAATATAGCAGGAATTACATTCCGAAATAAGAAGCCCTCCTCAATGTAGCAACAAGGAAATTATAACACATATGATATGATAGCAAGGAACCAAATCATTCTGTAACCTTCCCCCTGCTAGGGTCTTTGTTTCAACAATTTGGCTAGCAGCTGTTGTGGGGGTGAAAGACAAACACAAGCCCAACAAGAAGAACGCTACCTGCACACTGCCAAAGCCCAGGTTCTTTTGATCTGCTTCACTAAGGAAAGCAACATTAAGGGGCTGACAATCTCACTTTAATCCAGCATACAAATACCATTCACTTAGTTAAGGAGAAAAAGCCAGCACCCTGAACTTCAGAGCAAATACAAACAAATTACAAACATCGACAGACAGACCAAATACAATTCATAGTTCCCAACATCTAGGTTCAGCCCAGGAGCTCATAACAAGGGCTGGTCCTGAGTCGCTTGAGCCACCATTGCTGTGGGTAAGAGCTCCAAAAAAGGGAAAGCTAATCCCTGGTTTTATATCTTTTTCAGGGTCAAGGGTGGGTCACACATGTGACTCACCAGCGTGACCTAAAATCATCACAAAGAGGTGACTTAAACCCATGTGGTCTAAAATCCTCTGATGTCCCAAACATATCCCTCAAACTCATGTGTAAACTAAGCCCTCCCCTGAGGCAAGGAGGTCACCAAGGACTCTCAATCTAATCAAGGAAATGAAGGCCGAACTCTTCAAGGGCACTCAGTTGAACTGAGTGCTAAGAGCCCATTTTGTTTACCAACACAGCCTTCCCTTAAATAATCATTCATGAACCCTAACTGTCTGCTTGCCTGCATTCTCCACCCCCTCCTTCAGTTCTCTGGTCTCTGAGCTCCCTCTGCTCAGCACTCTTTCCTGCAGCTCTGTTGACCCCTCTTTGGGCTGAATTCTGAATTCTGGCTTCTTTTCTGACTTTGAATTCTCAGTTCTCAATGGCTGCCTTCTGGGCGTATATACTCTTTTTAGGTCTGGGAGGCTTCATGTCCAACCAGCAAAAGGGTGTGGGCCCGAGGCTTAGTTCCTAGTAGGTAAAGGGATTTGGCCTGTCTACAAACAAACCTCTAATTAAGCTTTCCTTAATTGACCCCACCTGGGGTCTATTGAGTGGGTGGGAAAGATGTTTAATCCCTTATTGGGTCAGAAAGGTTCGGGGCCTGCCTCTAATCAAGCCTCCCTATGTTGGCCCCACCTGAGGCCTATTGAATGGGGGTAGGGGCAGTGCTTTCACTTACTGATTGGCCTCACAAAATGACAAAGGGAGAAATCAAAAGGTGATGTAGTGTGAAATTCATTGAAATCAATACATTTATTCATTCACTGAGTATTTATTAAGTGTTTGCTATTTGTTAGGCACTGGGGATACAAAAAAAATTCCTGTCTTCAAGGAATTTACATTCTTATGAGGGAAAGTAACAACATACAGAAAGATAAATACATATACATATATATTTCATATATGCATTTGTATATATGCACACATATCTTAACATAAAGCAATTTCTGGGATGAGGAGAGGTATCCGGATGGGTTTATGATGGGAGGCAGCAGCTGAGTTGAGGGACACTAAAATGTAGATTTGAGGAAGGAGAAAATTCTAGGCATGGGAAGAGGAGACCAGTCTATGCAAAGGCAGAGAGATGAGAGATGGAGGGCTGTGTACAAGGAACATCCAAATGGACAGTGTGACTGGAACTAGTCATACAGCTAGCCTGAAGAATGCTAATGTGCAAAGCTGGAGCCTGGTTATTAAGAAAAAGTTTTCATTCATTCATTCATTTCTTCATTGATTTATTTATCTGTTTGTTTTTTACACTACCATTCATTTGTTTATTTTTAACATTATTTTCTTTTTAAATTTTGAGTCCCAAATTCTCTCTCTCCCTCCCACTTCTTCCCCCATCCACTGAGACGGCAAGCAACAAGATATTTCCATATTAGCTATATTTCACAAAAAACAAGAGAAATAAAGAAAAATTTAAAGTTATACTTCAATTTGCACTCATAGTTCATCAGTTCTCTCTCTGAAGGTGGATAGCATTTTTTCATCATGGGTCCTTTGGAAGTGAGTTGAATCATTGAATTGATCAGATTAGTCAAGGCTTTTACACTTAATAATCATTACAACATTGCTGTTACTGTGTACAATGCTTCATTTTGCATCAGTTCATATAAGTCTTGCCACAGTTTTCTGAAAGTACCCCCTTTATCCTTTCCCACAGTACTCCATCACCATAATATGCCACAACTTGTTCAATCATTCCCTTTGATTTACATTTGTTTTTGCCACCACAAAAAGCTACTATAAACATTTTTGAATGCATTGGTTCTTTTCCTTTTTCCTTGATCTCTTTGTGATACGGATCTAGTAATGGTATTGCTGGGTCAAAGAGTATGCACAGTCTTATAACCCTTTGGGCATAACTCCAAATTATTTTCCAGAATGGTTGGGCCAGGTCATAACTCCACAAGCAGTTCATTAGTGTACCTATTTTCCCCACAACCTCTCCAGCATTTATCATTTATGATAGGTACGAGGTGGTACCTTGGAGTTGTGATTTATAGCATTTTTTCATATGACTATACATAGATTTGATTTCTTCTTCTGAAAACTCCCTGTTCATATCTTTTGATCATTTATCAGTTTGGGAGTTACTTGTATTTTTATAAATTTGGCTCAGTTCTATACTCAGCATGTATTTGAGAAATAAAGTCTTTATCAGAGAAACTTGCCCTTAATTTTTTTAAATATTACTTCATTGTCCATGGTACCTTTTAGTAAAATGTAGCTTCTCTGACTATCTCTTTAGGTCTATTTTTACTTTTGCTTTATCTGAGATCATGATTGCTACCCCTGTCCTTTTATAGTTTATTTGAAGCATATTAGATTCTACTCTAGCCCTTTCTTTTGACTCTGTGTATCTTTCTATTTCAAGTATGTCTCTTATAAACAATATATTATTGGATTCTGGTTTCTAATCCATTCTGCTATCTGCTTCCATTTTATGGGTGAGCTCATCCCATTCACATTCATAGTTATGATTACTGTGTATTTCCCTCCATTCCATTATCTGCGCTCTCTCTCTCTCTCTCTCTCTCTCTCTCTCTCTCTCTCTCTCTCTCTCTCTCTCCCCTGTCCCTCCTCAAAAGTCTATTTTGCTTCTAATAATATTGTGCCCTGTCCCCTGATTTACCCTCCATCCTGCCCTAGCTCAACCCACACTTTGTGTTCTCATCTCCACGGAAATGATCCTGCCCCAGCTCGCCCTACTGTTTATGTTCCCATCTCCACAGGAATAATCCTGCCCCAGCTTGCTCCACAGTTTGTGCTCCCATCTCCATGGAAAGCAGTTTGTATTTTTTCCCTTTAAATATCCTGACCCTACCCCTGCTCGGGGCTGTTTGATTTGAGCCTTTACTCTGAACAGTTGCGTGCTTGAATAAATCCACATCAAAATTTATATCCGGGTCTCGCTTGCTTTTTTCAACATAACAATAACTGCCTCCTTTTAATCCACCCTCCTTTTTATTATCCCCCACGCCTTTCTCTTATCTCCTTGCCCTCCTATTTCCATATTCCTTAAGTCACATTTTTATACATAACTGAGTGTGTGTGTATGTACGTGTGTATTTGAAGTAAAGGTTTTTAAAGCCAATCAAAGGAGTCTGTATTCTCGTACTTGTGTGGCAAAAGTATGTTGGCAGGGAACTGGACAGAGGACCGGTACAGGAAAGGAGGTGGACAGGAGGATGTCCGTGTGCCTCACAGGTGCTATTGTTTCTCTGGACTTACTAACATATAAGGAATCATCACCTCTAGAATAAAGTCTGAGTGGGGCTCACCAATATAGCACTGAACTCATTACTTAAAGCTAATAGGCTGTCTTAGCTTCAATGGTACTTGAGGTCTCAGCCACATTTTCTGAATTTCAGGCAACAATTCTCTTCTCTTCCAAGGTAACTGGAACATCCTTCTCATATATGGGCCCCTAGAAAGGCTATTGCATGTTCAAGGCAACCACTCTGAATTATAGCTTGTGAGCCCCACCTCACCCCCACTGGATATACTTTTACTAGTCAGCCAGCAGATGCACAGGTCAATGCAAAGGCACAATAATCAAAGAAGCAATGGAACATTTACTCTACAAACTTTAAAAACACACACACACCACAAGTAAGAGGAATGAGCATGCTTTGGTCATAAGTGGGGGGCATGCATAGGCAACATGTGAAGCCAGGGTACAAACATGGAGGAAAACCCAAATATAGAACATTCATGTCCAAGCTACAAATGTGGGGGGAAATGTGACTCAAGTGCACACATACAGAAAGGCAAACCCAGAGAGAATATGCACTCCCATTAGACTGTAAGCTCCATGAGGGCAAGAACTATTTTTTGCCCTTTTTTTGAGTCTCCAGCACTTAGCACAGTGCTTTGCCCATATTAGTGCTTAATAAATGTTTATTGCTTAATGTATTGCCATAGCACACCTATGGAGAACCTCGAATTTCCACTGCTCCTGTGCTATTAATGTCTTCTGGTAAAGATATCTCACTGCTCTCAGCTTTGGAAAGGACCTTGGAGAACATTTATTGTATTCTATTTGCCATGATGGATGTCTAGACTCTCATGCTCCTTGACCCACCCCGCAGCTCTGTCTCTGTTTCTCTGTCTTTGTCATTCTGTTTCTCTCTGTCTCTGCCTCTCTGTCCCTATCTGTCTCTGGCTCTGTCTGTCTCTGTCTCTCTGTCTCTTCTCCTCTCCTTTCTTCCTCCCCCCTCTTTCTCTCTCCTTCTTTACCACACCATCCCTGATGGCCATGGCCTACTTAGCTTCCCTCAGGAGAGTCTTTACCTGATCTAATACCACTTTGAGCCTATAGTCAGGAGGCTGAGAGGCCACATGGAGCAGTGGATAGAGGGCCAAACTCACACTAGAAGCTAAGTTAAAGAGTAGAGCAATAGGAGGCATGAACTTTGAAACAGGAAAGTGTGCTTCATGAATTGGTCAGTACTGGAAATGACATGGACAGGACCAACAAAGAGGGACTTACCTCACAGGACCCAGGGCCTATTCTGTGACCAGGCCCACATGGGAGCCTAGAATAAACAGTGGAAAATCTCAATCTGGGATTCTCTGAATCAGTGAAACGCTTCTTCTCCTGACAGGAGAACCAGCCTTGTCCATCGGTCTGTCAATATCATTCCTATCAATTTACATGTATAGAGACAAAGGGGTCATTGAGGAAGGTGAGAATTCCTCGGCTGGCTTCTAGATAGACCTTCAGGAAGAGAAAAAGAAGGGCAAAGACAAGGTGGCCAGGAGCCAAAGGCAGGATTCCTGGGGGTCAAACAGGGCAGCGCCTTTCTCATCCAAGGGGACAGGAGCCCAAGAGTTCACAACAACCCAAAAGGCAGAAGGGAAGCATATCCCTGGGCCAGCAGGAAGGAGTAGTATTCATCCTCATGAAGAAGAACAGGAAGTAAGTTCTAGAAGGGACTAAGAGGCCCAATGGCACTCCCAGCTATGCCCAGCTGAACAGCAATGGGGCCGGGGACTTGTTTACAGAAACATCTCTTCAGTGATTGCTAAGAGTAGTACACCAGAAAGAGTCCCAGGATGGGAATCCAAAGACCCAGGTTCAGGTTTGAGCATTACCCCTCAGAGTTTTGTGACCTTGAGAGGCTGCTAACTTCTCCAGCCTCTATCTCCTCACCGTCTCTCTCTTCTGAGCTTCTTCTATTTCTGTTGAGGACACTAATGAACAAACATTCATCGAGCATTTACTCTGGGCCACACACTATGGCTTCCCAATGTTAGCATCATTTTCACTCTCATTCACCCTATGTAGGCACAAGGAGCTGCCAAATCTTTTCTTGTCTTTATTTTTTTCACTACAGCGTCTCTTTCATGGGTTTCTTTCTCTCCACCTACTTCCACCATGGAACTTCAAGCCTTTTATCCAGATGATTACAATAGTGTCCTAACTGGTTTCCCTGTGGTTAAGAGGCCCAGTAAACAGAATGCTAGACGTGGAGTCAGGAAGACCTGAGTTCAAAGCTAGCCTCAGACACTTACAAGCTGTGTGACCCTGGGCAAGTCACTTCACCTTTGATATCTCAGTCTCCTCCTCTGTAAAATGGGGAGAAATAATATCACAGGTTTGTTGTGAGGATCAAATGAGACAATATGTCTAAAATACCTTTGCAAGCCTTAAAGCACTATGAGGAGGTTAACCATCATTACAACTAATTCTTGTTCTGCTCTACTCTGTTCTCCACACAGCTGCCAAAGTGATTTCCTAAAGGGTAGGTCATGCATCTCCCCTGTGGAATAAACTCTAATGCTTTCCTAGGGTCTCTAGCATGAAATTTTTTTTTCATTTCAGGCCCTTCCAACCCAGCCCCGATCTCCCTTTCCAGCCTAATTGCACATTACTCTTTTAATTTGCTTTGCAGTCCAGTCAAACTAACCTTTTCACTCTTGCTTGGGGGCGATTCTCCACTTGCCACCTGCTTTGTTTCCTTGCCTTGATGGTCCTGTGTGTCCAGAAGGTGATGAGGCCTTCTTAGAACCCTAGATTCTTAGCACCCCTCACATCCTCCAAGGCTCAGCTCTCATCACCTTCTTCATGAAGCTTTTCCTTATTCCTATCCTATCATGCTGTACTAACTCTTCCACCCCCATCACTTTGTATTTAACCTTTATGTACTGAAATGCAAATGTGATTTCCCAGATAGAAGACAAGCCTCTTAAGGGTAAAGAATATTGTTGTATCCCCAGAAGCTAACATGGCCTCACAGTAGTAATAGAAATAATAGTAATGATTCTGGAAATGAATATTTGCCTATGTTTTAAAGAGCACGTAGTAATAGTATTTTATGTAGCATATAAAATATAGTAATATGTTATCATTTTAAATAATATAGTTATATAATATATTGATGTTTATAATATATTAATAATTATATATAACATATTCTAATATGTATACACACTTATACATGTGTGTATACACAGACACAGACATGCACATTTATCTATATCTATAGCTATTGTGGTTCAGTTGTGTCTGACTCTTTGCAACTACCTGAAAGCTATGATCAAAAAAGAATCTTGATACAATAACACAAGAAATAATTAAGGAAAAGTGTCCTGACATGTTAGAACAAGAGGGGAAAGTAGGAATAGAAAAATCCACTAATCACCTCCTGAAAGAGATCCTATGACGAAAACCTAGAGGAATATTATAGCTAGGTTCTGAAACTCCCAGCTCAAGGAGAAAGTACCATGAGCAGCAAGGAAAAACAATTCAAATATGGCAGAGCCATAATTAGAATCTCATAAGATCTAGCCGTGGTTACATTAAAAGACCACAGGTCTCGGCACACTATATTTTGAAGAGCAAAAGAACTGGGATTGTGGCCAAAAACAGCATACCCAGCAAAGCTAAGAACAATCCTGGACACTCCCCCCAAATGGAAGTTCAATGAATTGCCAGACTTCCAGAATCTTTTTGCAAAAGACATGAAATCAAAAGAAAATTTGACATGTGAGAACCAAGAGAAATATAAGGTAAATATCAAAGACTAATTACAAGAGACTCAAAAAGGGCAGACCATTTACTTTTTATATGAGGAAATGTAAATCACACGCCTAACATTGTTATTAGTAATTGGGTAGTTCGAAACAAAGACTGGAGTAGAACTCAGTATGATGCGATACTAAAAAGTAAGCCATCTAAGAAAGAGTAAAAACAGTAATTATCTTATATAAATGAGGCACAAGAGAAAGAACCGACCGAGAGAAATTAGATGGGGGAGGAGGGCTGGTAGTTCTGGAACCCTACTATCATCAGGAATAGGTTAAAGAGGGAACAGAAAATACATATCTAGGAGAGTATAAAAGTCTTCTAAATTCAGAAAGAAATATAAGGCTAAGAAGGATGTGGGGGAGAAGATAAGGGAAGGTTTGGTGGTAGGCTAAGTAATAGGAGGCAAGGTAGCAGGTAGAGGTAAAGTAGAGGAGTTAGGAGGGATAGAAAATAAGAGACACACACAAAGAAAACAAAGATCTAGAGTGGAATTCATTGGGGAAAAAGCAGCTGTAGTAATCATGGTCTCAGACAAAGTTAAAGCTAAACTAAATTTAATCAAAAGAGAAAAACAAGGGAATTACTCTGTCAGCCACATTAATCAAGGTTATTTTAGAGTATTTAAAATAACTAGACAGTATAAGGTTGGAATCTTGCTGTGATGTAGGAAATGATGACTTGGTGGAACTTAGAAAACAGAAAGACTTGGACCTATGAAAGAAGATGTGATCCACTCTCAGAGAAACAGAGGATGAAGAAGTATAATACAGTCTTACATAGATGCATATGAAAGTATATGTCTACATTTAAGTATGATTATAGATATCTAGGTATATATATTATATATATATGTGTGTGTGTGTGTATGTGCGTGTAAGTGTATGATGTATATATGTTTGCGTGTATATATATATGTGTATGTGTTAACATGTATGTATATGCACATACATATATGTGTGTGTTTAAGTATGTGTGTGTATATCCGTACTTAATTATGTCCTTCTTGGGAGGGGGGAGGGAGAGGGAAAAAGAACAAATTAAAAAGCGGGCAGCAGAGAATGAAAGAAAACTCACAAGGAAGAAAAGTAAAGATGGACAGCTCTGAATATAATGTGCAGTATTTATTACATAGGCTTTCTTGAAACTGAAATATATTGCTGTATATTTTGAATCCTCTCTTATGTCTTGCTATGCATATAGCAATGCCTTTTCTCTTTTCTTATTTTGCACTTAAGTTTTTGTATTTAAGTT
This sequence comes from Phalanger gymnotis, assembly GCA_028646595.1. Lineage (NCBI taxonomy): Eukaryota > Metazoa > Chordata > Mammalia > Diprotodontia > Phalangeridae > Phalanger > Phalanger gymnotis. The sequence goes on from CM053625.1 coordinate 311,327,438, forward strand.
TAAAATAAATTAATAAAAAGGAAAAGTGTAGTATCCAGGAATAGGGAGGTGATAGTCCAGCTGTCTTGTGCCTTGGTCACAATCTGCAGCAACACGTTCAGTTCCTGGGAGTCACATTTTTAGAAGACATTGATAAGTTGTAGAAGACCCTGAGAGCTACCAGAGTGGATAAGGCACTCAAGATTTTACTGTAAGAGGACCAGGTGGAGGAACTAGCAATGTCAAACCTGGACAAGAGAAGACAGTTGGGGCATAGTACTTGTTTTCAAGTATTTGGTGGGTTAAATTTGAAGTACTTGCCTCAGAAGATAGAATTTGGAGCAGTCGATAGAGGTGGCAAATGGGTGAATTTAGGTTTGATGTCCAGGAAAACTTCATAATCAACCAAAGTGTCCTGGAGTAAAAAATATGCTATTGGGGCATAATGGGCTCCTCATCACTGAAGATCTCCCAGCACAGGGTGAATCATCCATCAATCAATACACATTTATGAAGCGCCTACTATGTGCCAGACACTGTGCTAAGTGCTGGATCTGACAAAGAATGCATTCTCCAAAAGGCGTATATTTTGATGTTGTCTGAGGTCCTTTCCAAAGCTGAGATTCTGTGACATTGTGATTTTTGCTCTTGCTGATCTAGTAAATTCTGAGCTCTGAGCTTATCTCCTTTGGATAAGAGTGGGGAGAAGGGAGGTGCACTGATAAGAATAAATGTCTGTTTTATTGAAGTTACGGTCAGCCTACACCTTGAAGCTATCAGTTCTGCTTAGGTTCCTCAGGTCATTGCACAAATCTAGAAACAGATAGGGAGGTGGCAGAGACAGGTATGGGTGGGGGTGGGGCAATAACTGAGGACTTGGCTGCTCAGAAATATCTTATCTAAGAAGGGTGAACTTGGATAGACCAGGGAGCTGTCCAGGAAACCTAGCAATAGTGATGTGCTTGTCTTAGACATAGCAGAGCAAGAGACAAAGGGGAAAATGGATTAATACGAGAAAAGCAGAAATGATTCAGCATAATGTCCAGTCCAAGTCTGCAAGTTAGAACAAAGGATCCAGGGTCATGTAGCCTCCTGCACTGAAGAAGTCTTCTGTTTCACACAGCCCACTTTTAGGGAATTGTCTTCTATGCTAGATACCATATTGGACATGAACATTGGTAATGTGGCAGGTGACTAAGAGACAGCAATAAGCAATGATAAATACCCAAAAGACACATCAAGAACATGCTAAGGGGTCTCAAGGTGACTGAAAAAAAAATATCTCCTCCAACAGAAGATAAAAAACATTTCCTTCTTCTCTTTAGAGCTGTGTGTGTGAGAAAGACAGGCAGACAAAGAGAGAAAGACAGAGACAGAGAGACACAGAGAGAGAGAGTGGGGGAGAGGGAGAGAGAGTAAGAGAGAGAGAGCCTCATAGGTAGTAAATGTTACATACTCTGTTAGACATTTTCGATGCCTTTTATTTTGGTACCACAGTCCACAGAGTGTTGGGTCTGGAGTCAGGAAGATGTGAGTTCAAATCCACCTATGGAACCCTAGCTAAGTCACTTAACCCAGTTGCCTCAGCGCTGTTTTTCTTTGTGACAAACACGGATACTACAAAGGAAAGCGATACCAGTTAATGTCTATGAAGCAAAACACAAAAGGTATCAGTAATACTTTAACTTCATTCTCAAATAGGACTGATGACGTCACAATGGTGATGTCTTGCCTCGTAAGTGAATTTAGATTTAAGTGAGGCAGAGCCTATCAAACTCGTCAGCCTCACTCACCCCACCAGAGGCAGAGAGGCTAAAGTACAGAACTGAGAGGTGGGAAGACCTGAGTTCCAATCCTGACACTTGTTAGTTGTGTGCCCAAATCACTTAACTTCTGCTCTGAGCCTCAGTCTCCTCATCCAGAAAATGGGGACAACAATACCTGTAATATCTATGTCACTGGATTGTTATAAGGCTCAGACAAAATGATACATATAAAGTACTTTAAACTGATATTTAAATGTCAGGGATTATGATAGCCATAGTTCTCAAAAGGGGTGCCTCAGTTTCATTATCGGCACTGTGAAATTCTGGCTATTATTGCTGTGGGATGACAGGGGCTAGGAGTGATTCAGTAGCTAGAAGTCTAGCCTGAAATCAGGAAGATCTGTGTTCAAATCCAGTCTCTGGACACTTACTAGTTGTGTCATTTGGGCAAGTCACTTTAATTTCAGTTTCCCTCAGTTACCTCTTCTGAAAAATGGGGATAATGATATACCAACCTCCCCAGGACGTTGAGAGGATCAGATGAGATGATCAATGGAAAGCAGTAAGTGCTAGCTAAATGTTATCTATTAGTTATCATTGCAGAAAGAAGAAATATAATAGAAATATTACTTACCTAGCATATGTAGTATGCTATGTGTAGCAGTACAATATTCACAAATAAGTAGTGCGATATTCACGAAGTAAACCAAGCTTGCCTGTTACCTATATGTCCTAACCTCAAAATGTGTGTGACCTCAAACTTGTAAGGAATTCAACACAATGCCTGCCCTTATCGAGAAGCAATTGAGCGTATATGTGTGTGTATATCTGTATCTGTGTGTGCATGTGTTTGTGTGCATCTGTATCTGTGCACATGCATGTGTGTGTCTGTGTCTCTGTATGTTTCTGTGTGTATGCACGTATGTCTGTATCTATGTGTGCATGTGTCTGTATCTGTGTGTGCATGTGTTTGTGTGCATTTGTATCTGTGTGTATGCATATATGTGTCTGTATCTCTGTGTGTCTGCATGCGTTTCTGTGTGTATGAATGTGTGTCTGTATCTATGTGTGCATGTGTGTATGTGTCTGTATCCGTGTGTGTCTGCATGTGCATGTGTGTTTCTGTGTGTATGCATGTGTGTCTATATCTGTATGTGTATGTGTGTATGTGTCTGTATCTATGTGAGCATGTGTGTATGTGTCTGTATCCGTGTGTGTCTGCATGTGCATGTGTGTTTCTGTGTGTATGCATGTGTGTCTATATCTGTATGTGTATGTATGTATGTGTCTGTATCTATGTGAGCATGTGTTTGTGTGCATTTGTATCTGTGTGTATACATGTGTGTACATGAGTCTCTATCTGTGTGTCTATCTCTGTGTGTATGCATGTGTATGTATCTGTGTGTGCATGTGTGTGTGTCTGTATCTGTGGGTCTGTGTGTGTGCATGTGTTTCTGTGTGTATGCATTTGTGTCTGTATCTATGTGTGTATGTGTCCATATCTGTGTATGCATGTGTTTGTGTGCATTTATATCTGTGTGTATACTTGTGTGTGTACATGTGTCTCCGTGTGTCTGTGTGCATGCATGTGTGTTTCTGTGTGTATGCATGTGTCTGTATCTATGTGTGTATGTGTATGTATCTGTGTGTGCATGTGTGTGTGTCTGTATCTGTGTGTGTGCTTATGTGTGTGTCTGTATCTGTATGTTTGTATCTGCATTTGTGTGTGCGTGTGGCTCCTGATTCTCCTTTAATTTTGCCAAATTAAATACTGATTATGTCATGGTCTTCACAGCAAAGAATATTGTGCCATGATTAAGTAAAAAATTGGAAAACCACTGTTTTAATTACAGAAGATTAACTTTGGATTGTCCCAATAAGTCGGTCAATAAATATTTGCTAAATGCCTAGCGTGTGCCAGGCAGTGTGCTAAGCACTGAAGTATTAAGACAAAAGTTACACAGGCTCTGTCCCCAAGGAGCTGATACTCCAAAGGGTAGAGATTGGATTGTGTGTATGGGAGTAAATTAACTGTCCCCTAACTGATTTAGACTGGATGTTAAGCACAGAATCTTTTGTACTCCTCTTTGGGAGCAGGTGCCATTGCTAGCTACCCACAACCTGGGCCATTAGCTCCAGGCAAGTCCACTAGCGGCAGCAAGACACTGACATATTACACAATCACCCACGAACCTCATCCCCTTCATCAGAGGACAGTCTGTATTTGTCTCTGGGAGCAACACCGAGTAGGTAGATTGTCAGAGAGTAGATTATGAGCTTCTTTAGCAGAATACCTGGCACATAGTAGGTGCTTATTAAATCATTATTCATTGACTGACTAGGGATAAGCCCAGTCCCTACCAATTATGTTATAGCAACCAGCAGAGTGGGATCCAATTTATCTGAAGCAATCCTTCCAGAAGCCTATATCCCAAACCAAATGTAATTATTAACTCAAGTGATTTTTTTAATGCAGACATCACCCAAAGAATATTGCTAGCAGAATACCCACCCCAATTTCCCAGTTTATGGTTATCATTTCCATTATTAGGAATCAACTCAAGTCATCAAATTCTATCAAGGACACATTGCCCTCTGTCGTTATCCTACATGTCATTGCTAAATTTCCTTGGCATACATAATCTACTTTTCCCCGTTCTGATGATAAGCAATTCAGATCAACATATCTAAGAAAGTAATAACCTAAAGAATAACAAAGCAAATGCAATAATGAAGCAACAACTATCAGATGTGGTTGGCTTCCTAGCCTGAGTTTGCACATGTCTTCAAGGTTATCTTTGCAGCAGTGGTTTGTACCTTCTACCCTGATGAGAAGGGAGGCTTGCTGAAGCTAATCTGTAGGTTCTGTAAGGATTGAGTTAAACATTTATCTTTTTTATTAAATGCGTATTATCTGCCAAGCACTGGAGGTACAAATAGGAAAAAATATTCTTATGATAAATTGCAGGAGATCACACGAAGTTCAGGCACAAAATGGTTGGCAGGACTCAGAATTCCTGACAACAAAGTGGCAGAGCCTAAGGCAAGACTCAGATGTCCTTAAGTTGTGTTCTGGGGAAGCTAAGGGGGGCCAGTAAATAAAATTTATATTAAATCAGGAAGACATGAATTCAAATCCAGCTATGCAACTCTGGGCAAATCACTTAATCCCTGTTTGCCTCAGTTTCCTCATCTGTAAAATGAGGATAATAATAATACCTATCTCACAGGGTTGTTGTAAGGCTCAAATAAGATAATAATTGTAAAGGGCCTAGCCCACAGCAAACACCATATTAATGTTTTTTATTCTTTTATCTTTTTAACAACTCAGATGGACATGTTGAGAGTCTAGGGGACATAGAAATAGGGTAGATAGTAAGGCCTGTTGTTCTTCCATCTTATTGGAAGGAATAGTTATTTGGCCATGTTGAAATTGCAAGTAAAACCCCATAGAGCTCACCATTGGCCAAATAGTTCCGAGAGGACTCTGGCAGTGGTTTTTACCTTGTCAGCTGTTGCCAAAGCCTCTACCCAGCAAGTATAGTAGATATAACTACTAGTCATTCCTTACTTAGGGGTAGCTAGGTGGTACAGTGCTGGGCCTGGAGTCATGACGATTAATCTACATGAGTTCAAATCTGAACTTAGACACTGACTAACCGTGACATTGGGCAAATCACTTAATCCTATTTTCTCAGTTTCCTCATCTGTAAAATGAGCTGAAAAAGGAAATGGCAAACCACTCCAGTACATTTGCCAAGAAAACCCCAAATGGGATCATAAAGAGCTGGGCATGACTGAACAAAATTCTTCATCTGTGGGATCCCCACTTATCCTGCCTAGTGCTTAAGGTACATTAATTAACGAAAACAGAAAACCATGACCTTCACACAGGGAAGGTCATCCCAAACCATCCCAAGTTTAGTTGCCTTCTGTAGACTAGTTAAATGCTTTATGGCTCTGGATCAATTTATGATTCCTGTGCATCATTAGCATCTTGTGTATTTTTTACATGATAAAGTTAAGGCTACCCCTTCCCCCAAACCTATATTATACATAGTGTCCATTTGGAGTTGAAGGGTCCTGTTATTTACCTTTGAAGAAAGCTTGGCATGACCTGTGCTTAATATTTATTTTGGAAGGAGAGAGAACTTGACTCTCTTGGGGTGAGGTCCCTAGGACCAGACCTGATCTATTTGGGTCCAAAGTCTTTGTAATGACATATACCAAATAAATCTAGTCCCTTCTCTGCATAGCACGACTGCATGAAGATGGTGACCATGGCACCTCTAAATCATCTCTAGTTTAAGCTAAACATACCCAGTTCCTTTAATTGATACTTAAATGTTACAATTTCCAGCCCTTCCACCACCCTGATTTTCTCTTCTCCAAATAAATACTCATTGATCTGGCCTCAACATGGTCTCCTTCAGATGTGGTGAAGCTTTTCTGCTGAATCCTTTGGAAAAATGCAACGAAATGTTGTAAGTCAGCTACCACCAAGAGTGAAAACCCCTGAGATCCTATCAGTTACATTGTTTCCAATGGGAAACAGCTCTCTCCCCATCTATTTTTGGCCCAGAACTGGGGCAGCTAGGCAGGGCAGTAGGTAGAGTTCTGGCCTTAGAGTCAGGAAGATCTGAGTTCAAATCTGTTTTACAATACTTACTAGCTGTGTGACCCTCAGCAAGTCACTTTTAAAAAAATTTTTCTGCCTTAGCTTCTATATTCTAGGGTTGCTGTGAGGATTACAGGAGCTAATAGGTGCAAAGTGCTCAGCACAGTGCCTGGCACATACTAATAATACTAGTTAATATTAACATAGGGCAGGAGGTGAATATGAAGAGGTCAAAGAAGCATTGGAAAACTTATATGAACTGATGCAGAAAGGAGAAATCAGAATCACAGAAACAATAAACAACAATGATTATAACTTCGTAAAGAAACATAACAACAAAAAAACCCCAGCATTGTATTATTGTAATAAACAGGTTTGTCCCCAAAGAGGAGTCAGAAAAATGCAATGTGTTTCTTTGCAGGTGTGGGGGGACTATGGATGTGGACCATCAAATGTGCTTTCTGACAGCTGACATTTTGGTTAATCTTTGGTTAATTTCCAATCTGATGGAGACTGATGGCTCCTCTCCTGTCTTTTAAAAGTTTTTCCCTTCAGTAATCTAAAGTGGGATTGGCATCTTCCATCTTTCCTTTTGAGGCTGGAAGCCAGAAGCCCATTGAGAAATACAAGGTTGGAAGAGAACTTTAGAAAATTGAAAGTGAACTTTGGAGCTGTATCTCTCAGTCTTTACAACACCTTTCACAAAGGGCAGGACCTCCATCTCCACCAGTGAGGAAAGAGTCCCATAGCAATGGGATATGGAGCTAGGGTTACATCTTTTTTACTCTTTATTAAAAAGGATAGGTGGGGGGCGGAGCCAAGATGGCCGCCTGAAAGCAGCGTGTTACCAGAGCACTCTCACAAGTTCTGTCGGATTCCTATAAAGAGGTGAATTTGAGCAGATTTGAGAGAGTTGGAAACTGCGAGAAGTCTGAGTGTTGCAAATTTCCCATCCAGGAGAGTCTGAAAGGCCGAAGGAACGAATCTATAGGCTAGAAGAGTGCTCGGCGTGCAGAGCTGCTCCAGACGGGACAAAAGCAGAAGCGGCTGGCCGGGAAACCCACGTAGGAGATGGGCTGGGAGAAAGGCGGGTGCCCGAAACTGACGGAGATCCCCAGGCCTCCCAACACAGGACGGCACTCCATGGAAGCGAAGAGAGGCAGCTCAATGCCACTGGTCCGTGAGATACCAATTCCTGAGGCTTATAGCCCAAAGGACACTTCTTGAACTTCCGGGAGACAAAATGGCCAGGTAAACGGCTCTAATCCCTCCCCTCCCCACCCAGAGAATTCCCCGGGGGAAAAAAAAAAAGCTGGAATAGAGGAGACAGAACTGGGGCTTCAGTGGCCAAATAGTAGGAGTACCTGAGTCCCAGAGGGGCACAGCCAGCAGGTGTCAACACCAGGAGCCCAGACATACTCTTGCTCCCCCAGGGGAAGTGACAGACACCCAGCTTGAACAACAAAGAGCTGAGACCACTGCTGAAGAGCAACAGTACTGGAAAACAACCCCAGGGGAAAAGGAGATTTGGGGCAGCCAGACCCCCTCCCCCACCCCTCAGGAGAATAAGAAAGCTGGGACAGTGAGCCATTAGCCCCAAAAGCAGAAATTTATTTTTTTTTTTTGCAATTTGCAAAGAAATTTGCAATAAAATATTGCAAAGGCAGGAAAAGGTTAACCAACATGAAGAACACAAGAAAACCAAGGACCATTGATTCTTTTTATGGAGACAGGCAGGATCAAAATACCAATTTGGAAGAAGATAATAATGACACTATATCCACATCTGATACCTCAAAAGGTA
>CM053625.1:311336104-311362388 GCA_028646595.1 Phalanger gymnotis
TACAGCCAGCTCTGCTACACCAGCACTCCTCCCTCCTCAAGAACCACCAACCTGGACCTGACTCAGATCTTAAACCGGCTCTGCACTCCTGCTCTGACCTGCCACTTAATTCCTCCCACCAGGTGGGCCTGGGGCCAGAAGCAACTGCAGCTGTAGTTTTGTAGCTGCACCACCTCCGCTGCCCCTGGGGCAGTGGCCGAACCACGAACTCTTTTCACTGTGTCCCCCCGCAGCTTTTCCCACTAACCTTCTCTGTTGTCTTTGGTGTTTGTGGGTTGAGAAGTCTGGTAACTGCCACAGCTCACTGATGCAGAGCGTTAGGGCCTCCACCACCTGACTCCTGGTCTGGTTGGTCTTGCCGCCGCCCACGCTGGGGCGTGGAAATTTATATCCTTAAAGCCTTTTTTATCCTTAAAGGCTTATTTATTTATTTATTTATTTATTTATGTTCTCAAAGCCTTTTTTATCCTCAAAGGCTAATATAAAGCCTATGCTCCCCTCCGCTACCAGCCCCGTGCACGATAGACCTCACCCAGCAACCATCCAGGCTGTCCTGGGCTGGTTCCCTGCTTCCCTCTGCTATCTTGTGGGTTTGGCAGTTCTAGAATTTGTTCAGAGCCATTTTTTATAGTTTTTGGAGGGACCTGGCGGGAAGCTCTTGCAAGTCACTGCTTTCCAACCACCATCTTGGTTCCGCCGCCCTGATCTAGGATTTGAACTCATCTTCATGTCCAACACTCTGACCACTATATAGCCAAGCTGCCTAGCTAAACCTTTCTACTATCTCTTCCTCACCACCCAGAGCAACACAGCCCATAAGGTTTTCCTGTTCCTGCGATGAGTCCATAGACCAGAGTTGATTCTCCATCTTTGCCTCTACCGTTCTCTGCTTAACGTCTGGTGTACCAGGCACAGTAGCTGGTACAGAGTAACCACTTGATAAATGCTTATTTCCTGTCTGCCTGCCTAGATGTCCCTAACTGGATGGGCATTAAAACCTCATGGAACATGGTGGAAGTAATTCCTTCTTCAGTCATGAAGAAGTCTCATGGCTTTCAGGTTTTAGATGGACTGTGTAGAATTTAAGGTTGTTAGACTTCCTTAGATATTGGAATGGGTCAGTATTACTCCAACCTGCTGTTCCTTGCCCCCCTACAACCAGTAATGTGTGATTATGGATCTTGGATGTGATCATGGACAAGTCATATTTTCTAAGCCTCTGTTTTCTCATTTATAAGATGGAGACAAACTTCTGCTACCTCTCAATCAACAAGAATTTATTAAGTGTCTCCTATGACACTGGGGGATATAAAGGCAAAAGTCTGAATATTCTTTTTTTATAAGCATTACAGCAGTATGTAAATGTGAGTTATTATCTGGAATGAAGTATCCTCTGGCTTTTGTTCTAATGGCCTGTTGAGAGATGAGATATTTTGCCTGACGATTTAGATCTTTATAGCTTGTATATGGAACAACAGAGATGTATGGAGTGCTCAGTTCTCAACACTAGTGTGAGAGCTTGCTGTACCCTTTTCAGGGCTGCTCATCCACCTTTGGTATACACATGTCACCCCACTCTCACCTGTGGCTCCAAGAAGCTGCAGCATGCACAGTGGTCAGTAAACTATCTCAGCAGATGGGTTAAATCAGGTTGAGGGTAACCAACTGACTTCAAACGCATTGGTGAATTAGAGGGATGTCTACCCCAATTATGTAAAGACTTCCCCTGGTGGAATGGTTGGAAGAGAATAATTTCTTCCAATAGCCATGAAGGGTGATTAGGACTTGGTCAGACAGTGAAGATGCCAAGGTCATCCACTGCATCCCAAGCCGTCACCAATCTTCTTTACTTTTGTCCTGCCACTGGACTTTGATAACTCTGAAAGAGAGAGTGAGGCTGGGGACTTTGTGTAGCTCTGCCTCACTTAAATCTTATTCATGAAGGAATCAAGACATCCCATTATGTCATCAGTCCTCTTTGAAAATGAAGGACAAATGGAACAACAGCTAGGACATTTGAGGCCTGGTTGGTTAACAGCAAAGGCCACAATTTAGTTTGTCTGGTATTTTACTATATCACAACACCTCCCTCTTGAACTTACTGTCATAGGAAATTACATGGTAACATAGTACATAGCGGGACAATCAACAATTCTCAAGCTTCTAGCTGCTACTGTAGCTCATGAGCCCCCACAAGGGTGCTTCCTATTGACATTCATCTAAGTAGACTTAACTTTTTAGTCATTTTTCAGTTGCATCTAACTTTCCATGACTCCTTTTGGGGTTTTCTTGACAAAGACACCGAAGTGGTTTGCCATTTCCTTCTCCAGATCATTTTACAGATGAGGAAATTGAGGCAAACAGGGTGAAGTGACTTGACCAGGGTGACACAGCTAAGAAACTGAGGCCAGATTTGCACTCAGGAAGAGAAATCTTCCTGACTTTAGGCCCCGCGCTCTATCCACTGCACCATCTAGCTATGGAGCTAGCTCTCTTTTTAGAAAAGGCATTTGCTAAGATTGTATGAGTTCAGTTGGTATAAAACATTCCCCTCAAAAGCCTGGTTATACTTTCTCACAAAAGCATGCAGCATCAATGGAAAGGGTGAGCTCAAACTACATACAGCAAAATAATAGTAGGATGTGCCAGTGACAAAGGTGGAGACCACAACATCTGTTACTGGAAATACTTTGTCCCTTTGAGGCCCTCATAGAGCTCTTTGCTGGGCAGAATGCTCAGCTGGGTTTCCAGGGTATGCCCCTTTCTGGAGTCCATAGATGGCACTTCTCTCTGCCATCGAGGGTCATATGGCCTAAAGCTACGTTTTTCCTTGTGTGACTCTCTCTCCAGAAAGAAAGGCTAGGGAGCTTGCTTCCAAGACAGTCATGATGATAAACCCCTGCACTGGTAACTAAGGTGGGACTTTCTCCTTTAGAATGATAAATTAATTAAGTCTCTTTGAGCCTTACTAGGTGCAAAGTCCCAGGCCCAAACCCCTATCTACTAGGTGCTAAGCCTATGTGAGTGTGAAGCCCTCAGGGTCCTAAGGGGAGCTGCTAAGACCAGAGCCAATAGTAAGAGCCTAAGTTCTGGTTGCTCAGATGATGTTTGATGACGTCCAAAGACTGTATAAAAAGAGAGAACAGAGCCGTTTGCTAGAGGCTCTCACTCCTGGAGGAGTGTTGGTGTGGGACTCTGGCAGCCACTGTAAGGGCCTCCTGTCAACCCAGATGTCAATGATTTCTTGGTAACTATGAATTGTATTTGGTCAGTTTATAATGTATATTTGTAATTTGTTTGTAATTGCTCTGAAGTTCAGGGTGCTGGCTTTTCCTCCTGAAGTAAGTGAATGATATTTGTATGTTGGATTGAAATAAGATTGTTAACCCCTTAATGTTGCCTTCCTTAGTAAAGCAGATCAAAAGAACCTGGGCTGACAGCATTCTTGTTGTTGGGCTTGTGTTGGTCTTTCACGCCCACAGCAGCTGCTACTCAAATTGTTGAAACAACTCCCAACAATCTTGCTTCTGACTTTGTCAAGCAGTTGAAACTATTCTCTTCAAAGTTACCAATGATGTCTTAATTTCCAAATCTAATTACCTTTCCTCAGTCCTCACCCTTTGTTTCCAAAGTGCTTAGTACAGCATCTGGCATATAGTAGACTTTTTTTAAAGAAAGACTCAACATTTGTTAAGCACCTTTAGTGTGAAAGGCATGGTGCTTGGCACTGTGTCAAGATACAAAGATCAACACAGACAAACATTCTGCCCTTGAGATGGCTTAAAGCCTAATATGGGCTTATGTAATACAAAAACCCAATGTAAAATAAAAGAACAATGAACTCTATTCTTTACTGTTCCAAGTCTTGACCAAGTGTCATTTCTACCCATCCCTAAATATAATATTAGTATTCAATTAGCAGACCATCTCTTTAATGATCAGATATTTCAGTCACTATTAATTAATTCTCCATAGAGGATTAACTCAACCCAAATAGATATGGGAAGTCACTTGATTAATAATTTGAAAACAAAGTACAAATGAGTTTTCAATTAATAGACCATCCCTTTAATGACCAAGCAATTCAATCACTATTAATAAGCTCTCCACGAAGAACCCTAAGAATTCAAATAGATATAGGAAACCACTTCACTAATATTTTGAAAACAGGGCAATCCCTGAAGATGATGAATTAATTACTTTTGATTTGCTGAAAGCCTATGAAATAGGGGCTAGCTATTCCTGTCATTATTATTTTGTATCCCCAATTTCCCCATTCCAAATTTGTCTGGGAATCCAGGCTGTCAGTAACTATTTTAGCCATAGTACTAATAACCAAGGGCCCCAGCCCTCCTCCCCACAAAAAATGTTCAGCTGGATTTTTTCTCCATGGTACATCTCATTAAATAGATGATTAAATTTATAACACTCAGCCGCATCCTCAAGAATTTTTCCTATATGGGAAAAGCTTCACAGTATGAGTGTTGGTTTTACTCAAGCCCCTTCCTTTCCAAGACAGAAAAGAAAAACCAAGGAATGGAATGGAATGGAATGCTTTTTATCCTATTAAGAGGAAAACAATGAAACTCAGAACTGGACCTCTTGGCCCTTTCTCTTATCTCCTCCCAGTTCAAAACACTTACACCTCTTAATGGCAAGCATCCTCTTAGAGCCGCAGTTGGGTTTGACACGTTCAACTGTCAGTCAAGCTTTTTTTGTGGTCTTTGCCTTTTTTGGGAAAATTGGTTTCGTTTAACCACCATAGCCACTCTGCTTCCATTGTGTCACCTTTTCCCCTGCAAGTACAGGGAATCCTTGCCTTTCTTGTACTGCATCACTTTGTGAAGTTGGTCCTTGCCGAACTTTTTGCAGAAAGTTCTGTGGGTTTTAGGGACATTCACTGAAGGGCAGGGCTGTGCTGCCAGCTGGGCTTCTCTGATACCAGGATGCTGGGATCCCACAGCTGAGCGCTCATAGGCGAGCGCTCGGCCGAAGACGATGATGAGCTGAAGATGACTACTTGGAAGGATGATGGAAGAAGACTGCCGTGTATTTGACATTTAACAAATACTTATTTCTACTTTGTCTCAAAGGAGAGGACTAGGAGCCTTGGGTAAAAGAGATGCAACAAAGAACTTTTTAACAATTGATCTATGGGAACATTTTTCCGTAGTTTTAAGGGATGGGTTTTATACATTCTTGAGTTCTTTAAGTTACCCAATCAGAGATAAATGAGAAGATAATACAGGAAGATGTCAGTGATTTCAGATGAGGAAGAAGAGAAGAGAGGAATCTCTAGTGAATGAACTCATTCCCGCTCCACTCCAGCAAAATATGAGGCAAATTCCCCAGCTGAGTGGGTGGAGGAAAGGAACTTCTGTGAGGCTTGAGTAGAGCTCTTCTGGTAAGTAGGATGGTTGTTCATCCTTTGTTTTCAAAGAAGACCAATGACACCATGTGGGAATTGGATTTAAGTGAAGCAGAGTTGTGCAAAGTCATTGGCCTCACTCTCTCTTCCGGAGTCATCAGAGTCTAGTGGCTCAGGATGCAGTGGATGACCTTGGCATCTTCAATGTCTGACCAATCTCTAAGCGCTCCACAGCAAGTACTTCAGCTGCCTTCATGGCCATTGGAAGAAATTGTTCTCGTCCACCCATTCTGCCAGGGGAAGTCTTCACGTGCTTGGAGTAGACACCCCTTAACTCACTGAAAGATTTGAAGCCGTAGTACTAATAACCAAGGGCCCTGTTGGTTACCCTCAACCTGGGTTAGCCCGGATGCAGATTTTACCCGGTTATAGCTGCTGTGCTACAGCTTCTTGGAGCCACAGGAGAGAGTTGGGAGACAGGTGGACACCAAAGGTGGATGAGCAGCCCTGGTAAGGGCTTTTCTAAGCCTTCACGCTAAGTTGCTAGTCCTTCCTGAACTCCCCATACACCACAGCTAGGTGATGCACTGAATAGAGTGCCCAGTGTAAAATCAGTAAGGCTCATCTTCCCTAGTTCAAATCTGGCCTCAGACATTTACTGTGTGACCCTGGACAAGTAACTTCGCCCTGCTTGCCTGAATTTCCTCATCTTTAAAATGAGCTGGAAAAGACAAGCCATTCCAATGTCTTTGCCAAGAAAACCCCAAGTGGAGTCACAGAGAATCAGACATGACTGAAAAATGACTGATGATTGAAATAACAGATCAATTAAAAATAAATACAGGGATTGTCCTCCCATAAGGACAGCCCAAGTGAAATAATTTAACACGAATTTCTAGTAGACTCAGTCACCATGATTTTTTTTTCTAACAACTAGCTTCTGGAGGTAAAAGATTACCTTGGAGGAGGTAAAAGGTTAATGATGGGAGTAATCCAAAGTTGGAGTTTAATGAGGCATAATTAGCAATAGGAAAAGGGGAAAATGTCTACACGTCAGCCCTTCAGATAGCAGAAGACAACCGCTATGCTTCTCCCGGCCAATTATTTTCTTCTCCGGGTGAAACATCTCCAGTTCCTTCCTAAGATCTTCCTATGGCATAGACTCAAGTCTCTTTGCCAACATGATTCCTTTCTTCTGAACACTCCAGCTCATCCATGTTCTGCCTAAATCTGGGACCCTAGAAGAGAACATCATGATGATGATGAAGAGAAGAATGATGATGATAGCTAGCATTTATGTAATACCTACTCTGTGCCAGGCTGAGCACTTTGTAAACGGTATCTCATTTGATCCTTGTTCATTTTTGGGACTGACATAAGCCTTAAGTGCCTCACGGTGAAATTCCCACCGTGTAAACTCTCCAGATCTTTTTACAGGAATCTCTTTCTAGCCGTGCCTTTCACATTTTGCCCACTCAGTTCATTCTTTGAATCCAAATGTAAAACTTTGCCTTTTTTGCTCTGAGATTTCATTAAAAAAATGTTCTAGCCTATCATGATCTTTTAAGGTCTCGACTGTCTCCTCTTGTGTGTTGATATTATTTACAAGTTTGATAAGAATGCAATCTATAAATAGAAGTCATGGACTGAAATTTTAAATAGAACGAGACCAAGCACAGATCCCTAGGGCACTCCTCTGGAGACTTCGTTCCAAGTTGACATCAGATCATTAGTGATCACGTGGTTCATCCATCCATTCAATTTTTTCTAACCCATTGAACTGTAGTATTGTCTAGCACACATCTCTCCGTCTTTCTCAAAAGAATAGCAGGAAACACTTTCTTAAATGTTTTGCTAAAATCTGGGTAAATTCCTATAGTATTTCTCTATTAGACCTACTCCCTTAAGTACATACATACATATATACATAAGTGAAGGAATGTGTACCACCCCACCCCCACTCTTGAGCTTCCTACTCCAACTTAACACTCATAAGTTGCAGGTTGGATATCCCGAAGGTGGCTACTACTTCAAGCTCAAGATATTCTGCAGGTCTTTACTTCTAAAACTGTAGGTCAGAAGCCCCTCCTGGTATGTTACTTTTTAAAAATATTTTATTTATTTTCAATTTTAAATATTCATTTCCATAAGTTTTAAATTTTCTTCCCGTTTCTCCCCGAGACAGCCTGCAATCCTATATGGGCCCTAGACATCTGGTATGTTACATTTAGCAGTCATTCTTTCCATCTACTCTGTCTATTTGTAATGTAACTAGTTATTTGCATGATGTGTCTTATCATCAGAATGCAAGCTTTTTGAACATAGGGTCTATATTGGCCTTTCTTTGTGTCCATCATTGTTCAGTCATTTGATCATTTTTGCTCATGTCCAATTCTTTGTGACCCCATTTCGGATTTTCTTGGCAAAGATACTATATCTTTATTTATACTGTACTATATTTGCTATTTCCTTCTTTAGCTCATTTTGCAGGTGAGTAACTGAGATAAGCAAGGTCAAGTGACTTGAGGTCAGATCTGAACTCATGAAGATGAGTCTTCCAGATTCCAAGCCCAGTGCTCTATCTACTCAGCCACTTGGCTGCCCAGATTGTATCCTTCACATTTACTTTAATACCCACCATATAGCAATGTACCTTCATAAAGGATTGCTGACTTACTGGTGGACTAGCCACAATTAGCCATGATGGCAGATTAGGGGCAGCCACCCAAGTGAATTCTTCCCAAATTCCCCTTCAAACAACTTTCAAATAATGTCTCAAATAAAATTTGGAGTAGCAAAGCCAACAAAAGATTAGGGTGAGCCACTTTTTCCAGCCTAAGAAAAAGCAAGAGGTTGGTAGAAGTCTGTATCACTGCAGTGAAAGTGTATATGGAGCCCATACTTGAGGTGGAAGCAACAGTGGCAGTAGCTTCAGGAGTCTCAGACTAGAGAGAGATTGGGCAAGGAGAGGTTGGGCAACTAGTCAGGGATTACAGGGGATCCTTTGCTGGCACTGGGTACAGCTGGTGCTGATTGGTAACTATTGCTCAAAAGCAATTCTTGGTCACAGTTCCAGGGTGGAGAGGAGCACTTGTGGTCAATCAGAAGTGAGCAGGGGACCTGGTCACAGTTCCAAAGCAAAGAGGAACACTAGTGCTTGTGGCTGCAGTGGACCAGGGTCCCTTTCTGGGTAAAGACCATAGCTCACACCAGAAGAGCAGTGACCATACTCTCCCAAGATCATACCACTTTGGAAGCACCAAAACTTGCAACCCCCCAGAACTAGCTCCAAAAACAACAGTGTAAAGAAAGCCTAAAGCTTGGGACAGTGCCTCCCCACTGCCAGGAAAGCAGACCCCAACTTTAACATAAAGTTCCAAGTTTAAAAAAAAGTAGGCTGAAAAATGAGCACACAAAAACAACATAAATAGCTACTATGGTGGCAGGGGAGACCAAGACATAAATTTAGAATCAGACAATGTGGAAACAGCTGCAAAAAATCCTTAAAGAAAAATGCTAATTGGATCCAAGCCCAAGGATTCCTGAAAATCTCAAAAAAGGAGGTAAGAGTGGTAGAGGAAAAATTGGGAAAAGAAAAGAGAGTCATGCAAAAAAGTTATGAAAAGAGAATTAACAGCTTGTTTTAAAAAAGACAATGCTGAAGAAAAAAATACCTTAAAAACAATTGTAAAAGAGGCAAGGGCAGTTATATGGTGCTAGGCCTAGAGTCAGGAGGACTCCTTTCCCTGAATTCAAATCTGGCCTCAGACACTGACTATCTGTGTGGCCCTAAGCAAGTCACTTAACCCTATTTATTTCAGGTTCCTCATCCTCCAATACTACCAGAAGCTAGTTGCTAGAAAAAAAAATCATGGTAACTGAGTCTACTAGAAATTCATGTTGAATGAATGGAGAAGGAATTGGTAGAGTAAAGATGGAAGAGTAAAAGCAGGGACTCAACTGATCTCTCCCCCAACCCCCTCCAAATAGCTTTAAAAATGACTCTAAATAGATTCTAGAGTAGTAAAACCCACAAAAGATGGAGTGAAACAAATTTCCAGCCCAAAACAACTTGGAAGATGAGCAAGAAAGGTCTTTTGCACCAGGGTGACAGAGGAGCACAATCCAGCACAAATCCAATGCAGGCTGGGCCCTGCCAAACCCAGAGCAGGCCTTGGGGAAACTGAAGTGGCAGTTTCCAGACCTCTCAGCCCATAGACCCCAAAGACAACTTAGAAGGTCAGCAAGACATAGCAAGTGTCTCACCTGGATGAGAGTGGAGTGTAGTACAGTGCAGGCCATGCCAGCACAGCCTTAGGACTGGCTGAATCAGTGGCAGCAGCAGCAGCAGCTGCTTCCAGAGCTCTCATCCCACAGATGGTAAGGGGGTGGAACAACTAGTCAGAAGGAGATTACAGGGGTGTCTTTCCTAGCACTGAGGCAGGACTTTGTTGCTTTGCTCATACTTCGATCTGGGTCCCAGTCCTGGATGGCAGTCCCAGAGTCAGGAGAAGGATTAATATAGCAAAGCTTGTGACCACAGTGGAGATGGGACTCTCCTCACAGTACCAGGGCAAAAAAGAGTGCTCATGGTTGCTCACAGACCAGAATACAGGCCAGGAGAATAGTAAACACCTCCTCTTAGATCATTCTACCTTGGAAGAGCTGAAAACTTATAGGTCCCCAGAAGTATCTCTGAAAACAGCTGCAGAAAACCCCTGAAGCTTGAAACAGTTCACCCTCCACCCTAGAAGTGGAACTCTAATTTAACAATGAGTTAAAAAGTCAAGTAATAGACTGGGAAAATGAGCAAACAATGGGGGAAAAACTCTGATTATAGAAAGATACTATGGTGACAAGGGAGATCAAAACACACACTCAGAATAAGATAACAAAGTCAAAGCTCCTACATCCAAAACCTCCAAGAAAAATATTAATTGGTCTCAGGCCACGGAAGAGCTCAAAAAATTTTGAAAAACGGGTAAGAGAAGTAGAGAAAAAAATTGGGAAGAGAAGTGAGAGTGATGCAAGAAAATCATGAAAAAATGAGTCAACAACTTGATAAAGGAGACACAAAAAATTACTGAAGAAAATAACATCTTAAAAAACAAACTAGGCCAAATGGTAAAAGAGGTCCAAAAATCAATGCTTTAAAAATGTAGAATTGTCCAAATAGAAAAGGAAGTCCTAAAGCTCCCTAAAGAAAATAATTCCTTTATGATTAGAATGGAGTAAATGGAAGCTAATGACTTTATGAGAAATCAAGAAATCAAAACAAAACCAAAAGAATGAAAAAATAGAAGACAATATGAAATATCTATTTGGGAAAACAATTGACCTAGAAAATAGCCCTAGGAGAGTTTGGCTTTTTAATAGAGATAATTAAAAACATTTTTGGACTACCTGAAAGTCATGATAAAAAAAAGAGCCTAAACATCATCTTTCAAGAAATTATCAAGGAAAATTTTCCTGATATTATAGAACCAGAGGGTAAAATAGAAATTAAAAGAATCCACCAATCCACCTCCTGAGAGAGATTCCCAAAAGGAAAACTCGCGGGAATATTATAGCCAAATTCCAGAGTTCCCAAGTTAATGAGAAAATATTGCAAGCATCCAGAAAGAAACAATTCAAGTACCATGGAGCTACAGTTAGGATAACACAAGATTTAGCAGCTTCTACATTAAAGGATCAGAGGGCTGGGAATATGATATCTTGAAGTGCGAAGAAGCTAGGATTACAACCAAGAATCACCTACCCAACAAAACTGACAATGCATGGATAATAATGGGGGACAATCCATGAGGGGGGAAAATGGACATTCAATGAGATAGAAGAATTTCAAACATTCTTGAGAAAAGACCAGAGCTGAATAGAAAATTTTGTTTTCAAATACAAGACTCAAGAGAAGCGTAAAAATGTAAACAGGAAAAGAAACCATAAGGGACTTAATAAAGTTAAACTGTTTATATTCTTACATGGGAAGATGATATTTCTAATTCATAAAACCTTCTTATTGGGGTAGTTAGAAGGAGTATATATAGATAGAGGGCACAGGTTGAGTTGAATATGAAGTGATGATATCTAAAAAATAAAATTAAAAGGTGAAAGAGGAATGTTAAGGAAGAAAGAGAAAGGAAGAGGTAGAATGGGGTAAGTATTCTCACATAAAAAAAGGTAAAAGAAAGCTTTTACAGTGGTAGAGTGGAGGGGGAGTGTGTGAACCTCACTCTCATCAGAATTGGCTCAAAGGGAATAATATACACACTCAATTGGGTCTAGACATTTATCTTACCCTGCAGGAGAGTAGGGGGGAGCAGGAGATAACAGAAATGGAGGTTGATAGAAGGGAGATTGAGGGAGGGGGTAGTCAGAAGCAAAACACTTTTGGGGAGAGAGTGAAAAGAGAGAGAGAATAAAATAAATGGGGGGAATGGGAGGGAGGGAAATATAGTTAGCTATGCTATAAAACTAGTGACTATGAAATAGTAGCTATGAAAATAGTAGTAGAAACTATGAAAAAAATTTTGAAGTAAGTTCTCTGATAAATGCCTCGTTCCTCATAGAGAACTGGGTGATATTTATAAAAATGAGAGCCATTTCCCAAGTGATAAATGATCAAAAGATATGATCAATTTTCAGATGAAGTGACCAAAGCTCTCTATAGCCATATGAAAAAATGCTCTTAAGTCACTGTTTATAGGAGAAATGCAAATAAAAACAATTTTGATGTACTACTTCATACCTATTAGATTGGCTAATAAGACAGCAAAGGTAATTGACAAATGTTGGAGGGGATGTGGGAAAAATGAGATGTTAATGCATTGTTGGTGGAGTTGTGAACTGATTCAACCATTCTGTAGAGCAATTTGGAATTATGCCCAAAGGGCTGTAAAACTATGCATACTCTTTGAGTTAGCAATACCTTTACTAGGTCTGTATCCCAAAAGAGATTAAAAAAAAACCAAAAAGCCAAAGGACCTATATGTACAAAAATATTTATAGCAGCTCTTTTCTGGGGGCAAAGAATTAGAAATTGAGGGGATGCCTGTCAATTGGGGGATGTGATTGCGATAGAATACTCTTGTACTATAAGAAATGATGAACAAGATGCTCTCAGAGAAACTTGGAAAGACCTATATGATCTCATGCAATGTGAAATGTACTGTGTACAAAGTAATAGCAATACTGTATGATAATCAGCTGTGAATAACTTAGCTTTTCTCAGCAATGCAGTGATCCAAGACAACTCTAAAGGACTTATGATGAAAAATGCTATCCATCCCCAGAGAAAGAACTAGTGGTATTTGAAAGTAGATTGAAGCATGCTTTTTTTTAACTTTATTTTTCTTGAGTTTTTTTGTCTATGTTTTCTTTCACAATATGACTATTATGGAAGTGTTTTGCATGACTACACATGTATAACCAATATCCAATTGCTTGCCTTCTCAATGGGGGGGGGGCTGGAGAAGAAGAAAGGTAGAGAATTTAGAACAAAGCTTTAAAAATGAATGTTAGAAATTGTTTTAAATGTAACTGGGATAAAATAAAATACTAAAGAAAAAGAATAGAGGGTTTTCAAGTATTCCTGATGAAAACACCCAAGCTGAATAGAAGACTTAACATTCAAACAGAAGATTAAAAAAAACCAAAGAAAGGTAAACATGAAAGAGTAATCATAAGGGATTCAATAAAGTGAAAGCAATTCTGATGGGAGTGAGGTTCAAGCTTTTCCCACCACCTCCTCCCATTTTCCCCTCCACTGTAAAAGCTTTTCCTTGCACGCCCTTTTTCATGTATGATAATTTACCCCATTCTACTTCTTGCTTCCCCTTCTTCCATTGCATCCATCTTTCTCACTCCTTCATTTTTTGAGGAGATCATTTCAACATAATTGACTCATATTCATGCTGTCTGATATGTTATAGGTGAAATTAAAAAAAATGCAAGGGTAGTAATCGTGATCTCAGACAAAGCAAAAGTCAAAAGGGACCTAATTAAAAGGGACAATCAGGAAAACTCCATTTTGCTAAAAGATACCAAAGACTATGAAGTAATATAAAAAAATTAAGGGCAAGTTTCTCTGATAAGCATCTTATTTCTTAAATATATACTGATTACCATCTCCTATGTGTCAGAAATCCAGATGCTGGAGGGAATGTGAGAAAAATAGGTAAACTAATGAATGGCTGTTGGACTAGTAAACTGGCCCAACCATTCTGGAGAACAATTTGGAATTAGACCCAAAAGGGTATAGAATTGTGCATGCTTTTTGACCCAGCAATAGTGCTACTAAGTCTGTATCCCAAAGAGATCAAAGAAAAAGACCTATTTGCACAAAAATATTTATAGCAGCTCTTTTTGTGGTGGCAAAGGGGATGCCCATCAATTGGAAAATGGCTGAACAGGTTGTAGCATATGATTGTGATGGAGTCCTGTTGTGCTATAAGAAATGATGAGGAGACTGGTTTCAGGATAAAAATCATGGCAAGACTTAAATGAATTGATGCAAAGTGAAGTGTGAAGAACCATGAGATCATTATGCACAGTAACAGCAATGTTGTAATGATGATCAACTATGAAAGACTTGGCTACTCTGATTAATATAATGATACAAGGGAATTCCAAAGGACTTATGATTAGAAACTGCTATCCACCTTCAGAGAAAGAACTAATGAACTCTGAGTGTGAATTAGATTATAATTTTCTCCGTTTCCTTATTTTTCTTGCTTTTTTGAAATATGACTGATACAAAATTATTTTGTATGATTTCATATGTATAATTTATATCATATTACTTGCCTTAGTGGATGGGTGAGGGGGTGGGAGGGAGGAAGAAAATTTGGAACTCAAAATTTTAAAAGAAAAGAATGTTTAAAATATAAAATAAAATGTTAAAAAAATTAAATCTGTCTTTCTGCAACTTCTAAAAAAATAAATGGAGCTTGGCCTGCTAATTCTTAGCTCTCCCTCTCATCCCCTTCACCAACTCCTATCCTTCTAGTCTTGGAGTGGGCCAAATGAGGCAGAGCTTTCCTGTGCCCAGGTGGCTACAGATTTTCTTGCTACCCTCAAGTCATAGGACACCCAGTCTCTGTTTCTATTCTTTACCTTTACTATGTGGGATGGTATACCTAGGTCCAAGGTAGATTTGGGTTGGCATACATTCTAGGTGTCAGGTATAAGTGAGAACACCAAGGCAACAGCCCTCTTCCTGGGTACACCAGTATCAAAAAGAGCCAAAGGTGTTTGGCAAAAGTCACACCTAGTTTCCTCCTAAAAACTCACCCTTTCCTCAATGCTGACATTCTGCTGATCTACTATTTTGCATTGGGATAATTTATGGGGAGAGGAATTCAAGAGTGTATAGAACTGTCATCAATCCTAGTATAGAACTTCCAGTGAGGAACCACCTGTAACAAGGCCAACAGGTAACTGCTCTAACGTAGAGTGTTAGAAAATTGGCTGGGGTACTGAGAGGTTAAATAACTTAAGTAGGGTCACATGGGTCAGTATATATCAGAGAAAGGACTTGTCTCTGCTGGTTTTCAAAATTGGTTTTTTTTTTCTATCAAGGACTAAATAAAGCCATAGCTAGCATATCTCCAGATGATACAGTACTGCGAGATGGCTCTAATACCCTAGAAGGAAGAGTCAGGATCCAGAAAGATGTGTTGGGGTAGAATATTGGTCCATTAAATTATATGAAATTGAACAGGGGCAAATGTAAACTTTGGTTTACAAAATCAATTTCCAAACCATTGGGACTGGGAAGGTCTTCTCTGTGGTTTGAAGGGGATGCTGGATGCAAAGTAGGTGCTCACTTAAAGACCTAGTGGATGAATGAATATTGCCTATGAGAGGAAACTACAAAAGGCACCACCCCATGCATACCACCACCCTCCAGCACACACCATGGCCTTAATTGAAAAGTCAGTCTTCAAACAAAGAAGATACAAGAAACAGGAGATTGGGAGAAACTACAGTTTATTCTGATTGTCCTACATTTTGCACCTGGCAGCCCATAAGTCTATGTAAGCAGAGGAGGGAGATGTTAAGCAAAGGGAAAGGAGGGAGCAAACAAAAGGATGAGAGATACCGGCTTCTAAAGAGGGTGGAGAGATATTTCTGAGAGGGCAGAGAGTCAATAGCAAGTCACACAGGACTTGATTCCATGGTAGCAGAATCTCAACTCTTTTCTCTGGCTTGTAATCTCTAGGCTTTGAACTTGCAGATGTAGAAGTTATTGTTCCCACAAGACTGATCCTTCCATTTTTGGAATCCTGGAGAGAGATGTGATCCATCAGGTTGACCAGAAGATTGGAGTTTCTGGCCGCCACTCTAGTAACTCTGGTCCCCAGCCTTGTAATTCATCCCCCAAACCACTAAGAAAGTATAACCAGTTACTATAGGCTTGTGGTCACAAGAAGAACAGAAAGAAACAAGAATATCTCCCACAATACAGGTAAAGAGGGGATCCCCTCCTCAAAAGCATAGTAGTTAGCAGACATAGATAGTGTGGGTTGATTAGATACAACTTAGTCGTGAAACAAGGAGAATTGGAATTGGGTGATTCTCTCTCTTTTGCTCTTGCCTGTGTCTGGTGTCAGGGTCACACAGTATCCAGGATTGCTGTTGCTTGGGGTGCTCAAAGCTCAGGCTTGGTAGGTGAACAAGGCACTGTTGCTCCATTTCCAACACCGGCTCTGTAGGGGGAGGTAAATGAGTAGAGAACATCTCTTCAAACACATACACAACTATTCCTCATGGTCAAAACTACTCACACTTATTCTTCCCTTAAGTTCTTCTATATACTATCCTCTTTGCTAGAATTCCAACTAATACAAGCATTTATTCATCAAAATCCTGAATAAATGAAGTAAATAATAAATAAAGTAAATGAAACACTTTCATATGGACAAGGGACTGGTGTTGTTCTTCCTGACCACATTTAGAAGCAGTGGGGATAAGGTGCAAAGAAGAGAATTTAGGCTTGATGTAAGAAAAGTCTTCCTAAGGAGAAATGGGCAAGAGTAGAACGAGTCATTTTACATTCTCTCTCCTTGGAGGTCTTCAAGTAAAGGCAATTCTTGTGGAATCTGGTGTTGTGGAGATTCTGTTTGGGTACAGGCTGGATGGAGCGCATGACCTCAGAGGTACCTTCAAAGTCTGAAATTCTGTGATTCCCCATCTGTGTGCTCTAACAGGAAGCCCATCTCCTCCAGAAAGCCTTCCTTAACTTCTCCCACACTAATCTGCCCCTAATCTGATCATCTACAGCATGGACAGCCCTGACTGACCAATGGAGTCCTAGTCTAGACTGTGTCTTCTGTTAGGATGTGTTCCTTTCAGACCATCAGAGAAAGGGACAAAAGGTGTTAATTTTCTGCAATTAAGTCCTGTGACTGCACTTCGACACTGTGTGGTCCCTCTCCCAATCAAACATGATATAATTACAGAATGTAATCACAGATGATAGGGTGCTAATGTATTAAAAAGATGTTCACTCACTGTTCTTCCTTTCCCAATAGTGAACACCCCCTCCTTCTGCTCTGCCAATTGCTTGGTTCTCTAAAGGAAAGGTTAGGTAATTTTGTATCTTATATCCAACAAGATGGAGACTGTGACCTCCAATGAAGTGAATGGCCATGATAAAGAGTAATACGAGTTTGAATAAAGTAGGAGAGGAATGTGTGTGAAAGATACTGAGTTCGAATGGATGTGTTGACTCTGACTAGAGATACCTGGACAGAGCCATGAGAAATGAGCCTGTCTCTCAACAGCTTCCCCACTTCACAATTTCTTCTTTCTAAAACTCCAGTTGGGAAAGGAGTGACATGGTCTGAGAAGGTTCTCAGAGCCCCTACGATAATAACCTGGGCAGGTAGAGAGGCTAGAGGGATGTGTGGGACAAACCTTGTTTGGGTCATAGAGGCCAATCCAGATGGGGGCCCTGCTGCCCCCACTCTCAGCCACTAAGGACGCCACAAAGGAAGCTTCAGCCTCATTCACCAGTGAAGCCAGATGGCCTGAAGTCTGGCTTTGCCAGTTCATCTGTAGGGGAAGAAAAAGAGACCTTTCCTCAGAAAGGGTGGAGAAAAGGAGACAAGACAGAGATCATACTTTCAGGAACTGTAGAGACTGGATGGATGGTCATCAGATGGAAGAGGAAAAGGCTGGGGGCACCAGAAAAGGGGCACAAATTGAGGGGCTGGTGGGGAGAGTGATGGAAACTGGAAAAGAATGAAAGTCTTAAATCAGAGAAAATGAAGAAAGAATATTCTGGGATTCTCCTGGAGACAAAAAAAGGGCTAATTGTCCATGACTAAACCTCAAGGGGCATTGTGATTAAAAAACAAGTCACTCAACATCCCCATCCCTATTTGGAGATTCTTTCCCCCAACTAACCTTTGCAGCATCCCAGGTCTGTGCCATACTGAACAAGCCACAGCAGTAGGAGCCAGATGATTTGGACCCTTCAGGACAGGACCGACAAAAAGAGGCAGCAGCAGTAGCAGGGGCAGCCTCACTTGAAAGAAGGATGGAAAGAGATGAGATAGCAGGGGACCTGGGGCTACTCTCCTCCTGAATTACTGAATGTTCTTCTCCTCTCTTCTTTGTTCCTCCTCTGCATCCCCAACATTATAACCTCTTCACTTTTCCCTTTCGGTCTGCTCCCCCTCTTCTTCTCCACGTACACATGGGGCTGTCCCCAAGCATATCTGGTAAATCAGGGAGGAGGTACGAGAAGCACTCACCATGTGCCAGGCCTATAAGCAGCAGGCAGGCCAAGAGCATCCCTGAGAAGCTGGGGGCCATCACTAGGGGCAGCATTGCCTCAGAATCTGAAGGGACAGAAAGACCAGACACAAAGGTACAGAGCATCTCACTCTGGAGGAGAACCCAGAGATGGGATCAGGAAAGGGGGGAAAGGCAAAACACACTCTCAGCTCCCCTCCTCCCTTCAGACCTGGTGGCAGGTTTTCATGACATCTCCTCCTTCTCCCCTTCCCCAGGTGTGTGGGAATAGCATAGGAGGCTCTGGGAACAGCAGGGAAGCTGATAGATGGCGGGGAGGGGACGGCTCAGGGACTCCTCCATCACAGTCTAAGATGGCCATCTGCCAACTCTTCTCCCAAAGGCAGCCGCCTCCCTGAGCTTCATGCTCCTCTTCCACTCAGAGAGAGGCATAGTGTCTGGCATCCCAGGTGATCCTTTTTTTCTCAGGTCCTCCACTTACCTGTCTGGCATGGCTGTGGAATGGTGTGTCTGAGCAGGCAGTGACTGGACCTTTACAGGTTGAGTTTCAAAGAGAGGTGACATGGACAGGAATGAAAAGTAGCTGATAAGGAGCTGAAAAATGTGGAAGGAGGGGGGAAATAGTAATAGGTCAGAGTACATTTGCTGATGAGATATAGGGTGATTCCTGACATCTGTCTGGTCTTTTCCAAGCAACAGAGAGATACTGGCAATGGCTACTTCCTAAGACACAGGAACAAGGTTTTCTCTGGGAAGGGTACAGAGTGATTCTGTTTTCTGGAGGATTCCTGGTGCCCACTACTATAATGATGGGAACAGACCCAAGGGCAAATCACCTTTCAGCAAGACCTCAGTTGGGGTTGAGGGGGAAGTGTTATAGAATCCTAGAATCTTATTGGAGCACAGCTCTGGAGGCTGGGGGAGCCAAACTGATGGAATGAAGGTCCAAAGATTAATTGACCCCATATCCTCTCTGTACATTCATTCCTGGAATCGCTTAGCCCAGGAGGAAAAGGGCAGAGGGCTAGAAAGCCCCTCACAGTCCTCCATTGACCAGAGATAAATTTTATTTTAATTTAAACTTTTTCTTAAATGATTCATATTTTTGATAATGTTTTTCATCGCTTCCATTTCCAATTATGTCTCTCCCTTAACCATCTTTTTAAAGAAAAGTTAAAAAAGAAAAAGGCAGTTCAGAAAGACTAACCAAAATATCATCTTCAGCATATTTGACATTCCACACCCATAGACCCCCACCCTACAAAAACAAAAGGTGTTGCATTTTCTTGCCTTTTCCTTGGAGAACAATCCTGTTTATTAAAATGATATAGTTCTGGGTTTGCTTTTTATTATTGCTGGGTTTTTTATTTGCAAATTTGACATCATTTTTGTACATCATCTCACTGGTTCTGAGTATTTCTCTTTGTTTCAGTTCAAATGAGTCTTCCAATGTCTCTCTGACCTCTTCATCATTTCTTGGAGCACAGGAATATTCCAGAATTAAACTAAACCTACTCCCTTATGAATGGATATTTACTTTGCTTCTAATTTTTTGGCTAACACAATGTGTTACTCTGAATATTTTGGTCAGAGTTGCAAATTTAGGTTTAGGATTATGGTTAGAGTGCACATTTAGGGTTAGGGTTAGAGCACAAATTTGTGGGGCCTTTCTTTGATCATTGCACTTTTTGGAATATATATCTCACAATACAATCACTGGTTAAAGTTTAGTTGCTTTTTAGCATAATCCTAAGAGCAAATTTTCCAGAATCTGTGACTAAGGGACATGTAACAGAGCATGCAGGAAAACATGTTCGGACACCAACTAAACCAATCCCAATAAAAAGGGGAAGGCTTGGATGTGAAGTGAAGGGTGTAAGCTTAGACCTTCAGAGAGTGTAGACAAACCCCAAAGTCAGGCCAACCTTTACCAATAATGGTTTTTCTGTCTTCACAACATCTGCCCCCCTTCTAGGTGGTGCAACGGATAGAGTATGGAAACTGAGGTCAACCAGACCTGTCTGAATCCTGCCGCAGATACTTACTAGTTGAGTGACCCTTGGAAAGTCACTCAAACACTCAGTTTTCTCCTCTGTAAAATAATGATAATGAGGATACTGCTAATAAAAACAGTAACTAAAATGAAATTTAAATAGCCAAAGAACAGATGCCTTGGTGAGGCTGGAATTTTAGTCTTTCAAATGTTTGAACTCATTCTGTGATTCTTCATGGTTTAACCTTCTCTTTTCAGTGTGAGAGAATAAAACTGCCTCATGCATACCTGATTCCTGATTGTACTTGGAGTTTTACTCTTATTGGAATGTGTGCTGAGTCAGTCTAAGTCACCCGCATTGTTTCCAGTCTCGCTTGTCTTCCAGAGTCTTCACAGCCAGTCTGTAGGAAAAAGCAGCATGTACTTTGATCTCATCCCTTTATTCCTTGTAGCACCTGCTAGCTCCATCTAGCTGCATGCACTTTTGCCCCATTTCCTTATCTTTAGTCTCACTTCCTTTTGATGCAGCAACAAGAGAGGAGGTGCGATACTAGCTCATTACTTTTTAGAAATGTGAACCTACTGGGATTGTTTTCCTGTTATTATGGAATTTGTGTATTTAAAATAATCATGCATAAAAGAGCAAGTAGATATGAATTTTGTTGCCTGGCTGCATTCAACATGTTTTTGCCTTGGTCGCTACAATAACCTTTAAATATTCTCTTCCTGGGTTGGCTCCATTATTGAAGGCAAGGCTTGAAGGATTTTCTTTTAACATTTCCTCTACCTCCCAGATGGGGAAGTCCCTTTAAACTAGAATTTTTTAAAATGTAATTATTCCCTAGAAATCTGAGGTAGTTTTAGAACTTGATGCGTGGGAGTTAGTTCTCCTACTGAGGTGACAGGTAACACCCAATCAGCAATAGTAGGTCAAGGATAGGAGTGAAGGAAGGAAATGGAATTTTATTAAGTGCCTACTAAGTGTCAGCTGACTCAAATGGAGTGGTCAAAGCAGCCCATTACCTCAAGTTCCGCTTAAGGCCACTTTAGAAGACAAAGAGATTCAAGTAAGGTAGTCAATGAAATACCAAAAGTAACAGGGGCCGCTCTGCTCCTCTGCCCCTCTGCCCTGAGCTGAACAATGGAATAATGTCATGCCTAGATATTCATGAAACTCTCAAACAAAGTCTCTGGTTACCTCATGTCCCTATCCACAGCAGGTTTTACTCTATAAGAATCCCAAGCCTGTCCTGGCTAGTGGGCATCCCCTTAATGGGCATCTCTCTTTATTGGACATCCCCTTTGGTGGGCATCTCTCTTGGGGGGAGCTGCCCCCTCTCCCTATGGGGGTGCCTCCTTTTGGGGGCTGCCACTCCCCCTCAAGCTTTGTTTCCCTTAAGGGAAGGAAGAGCCTACTTGGTGTGTTGTGTTATTCCCAATAAACACCTTCACTCCTTTTGGAGACAGCCTGAGCAAATTCTTTCAAGACAACCTTTTACCATGACATTTTTGGGTGCCCCTAAACTTCATAATTTTTGGTGCCCAGTGGGCTTGTCTCAGCTTTAGGCCCTCTCTAAATCAAGATATGACCATTCCCTTTACTGCTGGCACCCCAGTCCAACTGGGAGTAGTTTGGGGTCTGCACTGTGTTTGCAGGTTCTCTCTAAGTGGGAACCCCATGATTTTCCCCTCCTATGGGACACTGTGGAAGGCAGAGCTGCTTAAAGGGAAAGTGACTTGTTTTGGACTTATGGCACAATGGGCAGTTTCCTTCCAAACCAGGAGACTCCTCTTTAGGCTGCCCCACTCTAAGTTTTTAAAGGGTAGACATGGAAGTGAAGTTGATATGAGAAAAAGTTGAAAAAAATCCTTTTTTTGGTGAGGCAATCAGGATTAAGTGACTTGGTGAGGGTCACACAACCAGTAAGTGTCAAGTGTCTGAGGCGGGATTTGAACTCAGGTCCTCCTGATTCTAGGGCTGGTCTTTCTGGAACCTTTTACCGTATCTCTCTTCAGAGCTATATGGGATTCACATGCACCAGGAAATGGCAGGGAAGGAAGATGGAAAAGAGTTACAAGATGTTCTTTACTTTTATTGTTTTTTAGGAGGCAGGGGACATCAGTTTGCTTCGGATTTCCTCCTGAACAGCACTCGACAGTATTGCACGAACTGTTCTATTTGTCACACACATAACAATGGGCACCCAGAAGGCATAAAACGTGAATTCCATTCAGTTGTGCCAATTAAAAAAGTGCAAAAGACATAGTTTCTTGTATTTTTATTAATAAGGCCAGAGGTTTATTAATAAACGGATGGTCGTTTGACCATCTCTCTTAGACCAAAGACTGCTCCTGGTGGTGGGCTTAACAGTTTATATGCCCTTGGAAGAGGAGGTGCTCCTGAGGGATGCCTAATCACCCTTGACCAGCTCCCACAATGGGAGGTGGCCTATGTTGGGGTACCTGACTTAAGTCACTCAAATCTTGATCAAAGAGACATCAATTTGCATATCACCTGTCTAGAGAACAACCTTTTCCTGGACCTGTCTGAGCAAACACAATGGGCAGGAAATACAAACTTAGAATTTCATTTACTGTCTAATTAGATCTTGGCCTGGGGAAAGCTCTAAGAGATTTCACACATTGGTTGATTTCTCCTTGAGGATGCAGAAAAGGGGAAAAACCTTGCTCCTAATACAACAATTACTTATTAAGTATGAGAGAAATATTCATTTCTTATACAATCCTGGCAACTTTTTGCATGTATATAGATTAATTTCATTCAAATGCCAAAAGCAAGTTCTTTGGAATATGTAGTTGGAGTTGTATGCTGACATTCAAGATACATTTAAATTTTTCCTTGTAAGAAATCAGATATGACAGTTACTTAAAGACTTTAAAAGAATTCGTCCCTAGATTTGGTGTCCATAGTGACAGAAGCACTGATCTTACAGGATGAATTTACAAAGCTCTGCAGATTTTTACCATCTACATAACATAGTCTGCAAATGCAGTAGAAACAAGGAATGAAATTCTTAAGGATAATATATATATATATAGTTAAAGTTTGTTCTGAGTATGGATTTAAATGCCAAGATGCCATGCCTTTAGCCCTCAAGTGCATGAGATCAAGTGCCAAATAATCAAGTACTTATTAAGTGCCAGCTGTGTGCCAGGCACTGTGTGCTAGGATACAAGTACAAAGGGCAAAACAATACCTACTTACAATCTAATGGGAGAGAGACAGGGACCACCTTTCTAAAGCCAAGTGTGGCTAATTCATATCAATTGATATTCAAAAGAGGAAAAGGAAGCAGATTAGTTGGGGCTCATAAGTTGTAGCACCAGAAAGAGCTATCCCTTCCATCAATACCTGAGGATTTCCTCTGGACCCTGAGAAGGGATGTAGCAGCACCCCTCTGGTGACCTGAACTGCCAGTGTGAGTAGGTATTGGGTGCATAGGGAGAGCAAACCATGTGCTATTGTAAGCAGCAGGGGAATAAGTGGCAAGTCAATTACCCATTGGTGAAGAGGATTTGAAGAACCAAAGTACAGACCATTTGCCACAGCACCCCTCCTCTGCTTTCTAGAAAAAAAAGGTTTTTATTCAGCTCTTGGGAACATGGCTAATTGTCTCCTGGCTGGGCTTCCATGAGCTGGTCAGGATTATTTTCTTATTTGATCAGTCAGAAAACTAATGACTTTGTCAAAAGGACTGAAACTCTGTCCTGAAGAAGAGATCATACCCTTTTATGAGGGAATATAACCATGATTTTCTACATATGTCACATCAGTTTTCTGAAGACTTGGACATTGTTAAATGCTGAATCAGTCCTCCTGATTTGGACTACTGAGGAGAAAGTATTCTGGTGATACAGATTGCAGAATCATGTACTTTTGATGACTCCAATAACTCTCCAATAGGGAGTCAAGATGTCACAGCAAGAACAAGTAAAGCTCAGCTCCTCCAATGTCAGAAAACACTAATGTTGTTTTATATACAAGACAGAATTGAACTGATTCTCATAAAACTGCAGCCATTTGAATCTTGGTGGTTTATATTTTCTTTACTTCCTCCTGGAATTGTAAAAGCTATAAGACATTAAGACTACTGTTTTAATACAATCAACTGTAACTTTGATTTGCTCTCCCTAATTGACATACACTCTGTTCCTTAGCAATAACCTTCATGTAAAACCCAAGAGCATGAGGTAATTTCTAGAACTTTCCATGAAGATTTTCCACAAGACTCAGATTTCTGTGTCAAAGAGGAGAGACACTAGATTGATAGAGAGAATTCTCTATTGCTCAACCATCCTCCTAACAGGTGTTTGATTGTGAAAGAAAAATACTGGCATCTCTGATTCAGAGATAACTGAAATCTCACCATATCTTAGACTTAAAGCTTGCCAATTCTCTAAATCTGTTAATAGCTAATGATCAATCAAGGTCGCCTGTGTGCAAATGTTAAAACAAACTATGCGATGACAGATGACACTAATATTTTAGATATATGATTAGATAGGATTCTGTTTATTCCCACATTGCTAGAATCTTTGTTATTTTCTTCTCTTTATCACCTGCTAGAAATCTTTAATATTGTAAGATACCGTTTGGTTCTAATTGTTACTTCTGGACCAAGATACAGGTCATCAGGAGACAAATAAGGTGAGATCAGCTACTCTCATCTCTTTGAAAACTTGCCACGTTTTATTGTGATCCACATAATCAAGGGCATTAGTGTAGTCAACGAAGCAGAAATGGGTTTTTTACTGGAAATCCCTTATTTTTTCCGTAAACTAATGAATGCTGGCAATTTGGTCTCTAGTTCTTCTGCCACCTCAAAAATCACCTTACACTTCTGGTAATTCTCAATTCGCATATTGCTGAATATCGGCCAACTTGAAGAATCTTAAGCATAACCTTGCTGTTATGTGAGATAAGTGCAACTGGATTGCTGCCTTGTTATGGCAGAGGGCCTTGTGTAGCTCAATGAAACTATGAGCTATGCCATTTCAAGGTTACCCAATATGGGTATGTCATAGTAAAGAGTTCTGACAAAAGGTCATCCACTGGAGAAAAAAAATGGCAAATTATTCTAGTGTCTTTGCCAAGAAAACCCATAGACAGTGTTAAAAATGTTTTACAGGGTGCAGAAAACTCAAGGCTAAATGATGACAGTGAGCAGGCAGCAAGGAACTAGGAGAAAGGATGAAGAAGTAAAGAACAGATTACTTCAGCATGTCCCACAGATAAGAAGGCAGGTAAATACGGGAAAACCCTAATTGGTATAAGCAGATCCCTGAGCCAAACAAGGCCCCTATTGTTCATATTTCATTGGAGGTAGCATTTTCTTCCCTTGCCACTGGCTCATTGCTGATATGTGACCACCCCAAGCTCCCTTTGTCTGCATAGAGCTCAAAAGTTAGTTCTTGATATTCTCCTTTCCCATGATCCTTCAGTCCCTCTATCTAGACAGGAAAACTACATTTTCTTTCAGCTCCTTCATTCCAGGGACAATACAATTTTGGGACCTGGTAGTTCTCAAACCCTGTCCTGCTAGTCCCTCAATCTTACCTCACCACCCCTTTGACATATTTCTACCTTTACATTTGGGGAAAGCAATGAAGTATCAATTTACGGGATCCTATATAATCCTGATCCAGAATCCCAAACTCTAGGTTATTATGGGTTGAATTCAAAAGCAAGTCCTAAGAGTCAGGAGTGGAAGGAAGACATGCCTAGCCTAGGCAGTTTTCTTGAAATGGAGGTTCTTAAGAAGAACTAACCAATCAGAGAAAGGAACCGGAGGGGAAGAATGCACTCCCACAGTGAGAAGGACAGATTCAGAATTAACTTCTAGGATAAGCCAGCCACAGTGGTGTAGTAAGAAGGCAGAATTTATGATTTCTAAGAGAATCATATATATATCTGAATGGTTCAGAACCGCAGGATATAAGAAATTCTCTAAGTAGAAGGCAGAAGAATTAAAGCATTTATACAGGCTCCAAAGTAACAGACCCACGAACCAGCCTCCCCATTTTGATATTTTGATCAAAAGCTTCCAGGCCCAATAAGTCCGCCTCACAAGAGTAACCAGGAGGCCACAGAAAACCATGATGGTATTAAACCAAATCATATTCATGCTTCCCCCCTCGGGTAA
>CM053625.1:311372423-311384138 GCA_028646595.1 Phalanger gymnotis
AGAGGCCGGGGAGCGGGGGCCAGAGCGGGCTCAGACCAGGCCGAGGCCTTCCGGCGTTCTGGGACTAGTTGTGGCTAGAGGACTGCACCCGTGGCTTCCCCGGCGGAGGCTGTGGAGACTCTCAGGCCTCTGGGATGACGTCACGGCGTCGTGCGTCTGGGGAAAACCAGAGGCTGTCATTGGTGGCGCGCGGCGGAGGCGTGACTTCCCTGGGGCAGCGGGAGAGTTACCGGGCTGACGTCACCGGGGGGGGCCGAGCTTTTGTGAAATGTTCACCTTTCCCGGTTTTATTTACACTGGGATCCCTGAGTGAATGAATGCATGGAACCATCAACGAAGTAATGAAAGTGGATATAGAACGTTCAGATCTAGCCTCATACTTGACCAGCTGTGCAGCCCTGAACAAATGTCTTAAGCGCTCAGTTTACTCATCTGTAAAATGGATGTGGTGTTGAGGATGCTAGAGGCAGCCCAGCATAGGGACTTGGCCCCAGCCCCAGGGAGGTCCGCCTTCAGATTTGGCCCCCGACATAGCCCGGCTGTTCCACCCTGGGCGAGCCACTTAAGCACCGCCTCACCTCGGTTTCCCCATCTGTGACATGGAGAGAATCTTGAGAATCACCACTGGTAATTATGAGGATAATAGCCGGCACATATAGTGCTTACTCAGGGCCAGTTACCGGCTTTAGTGCTTAGGATGCAAAGGGAAGACAGGGCTTGCCCCCGAGGGGCCGGCGCTCTAATGGAGGAGACGCGGGCACCTACATGATACATCTGGGGCAGGAATCTCCTGGGGAGAAAGAGATTCAGCCAGGCACCGGTGGGTCGCGATCTACAGGTGAGGAGGGCATGCAGATCGACGAGCCACTGGAGTGTTAGGTGCCTGGAGGTGCTTCAGCCAGAAATCTGCCCTAGACGGTTGTGGAGCACCTCAGGAAAGACCTGAAAGAGTTCCTGAATCGCACAGAAAGCCATCGTTTTCTCTTGGGTCTCTAGCACTTAGAGACAATGAGGGTAGTAGGAGCCAAGATGTAATGCATGGAGGTTTGCACAACACAACGGCATAAATCATCTTTGACCTAAACACCTCGAAAGGTCCCTGGACCGCTAGTAAAGTGCAGACTCCGGGAGCTTGCCACTTAGTAACAATATAATAGTGGTTTATGTTTATAGAGCAATTTCAAGTTTGCACACTGCTTTACAAATATCTCTGTGTGGGGAAGGGGGGTTTAGCACAGTGGAGAGAGCATGGATTTGGAATCAGATGACTTAAGTCAGTGTACACTAAAATCACCTTCATCCAGGAAAGACAAATTAAGGGTCAGAATTTTAAGATTGGGGGAAGGGGTGTGAGCCATTGTCACATGTGCCTACAATATTCTGTGGTAACTTTTTTTAAAAAAAAAGTTTTTGTCTAGGTATTTTTTTTGTTTGTTTGCTGCAGTGGAAAATGCAGTTCGTATCGCAGTTAGACCTATTTCCTGAGTGCACAGTGACTCTTCTCTTGTTTCGTGGGGTAAAAAATGCTGGAGAGTTAAGAAAAAAGGCCATGGAAGGTAGCATCAATGGAGCATTAATTAATGCTACGATGGTAAGTAAGTGTATGCTTTTAGACCAAATGTCCATTTTATGGACATTGCAGTATGTGTCTGATGTTCCCTCTGTATTATGGAAGCAACTTCGAAGTTGACCTTAAACTCTTCTAACATCAGACCCCTTAGAGAATTCTGGGTTCAAAAGTAGGCCACTCCTAAATATAATAATTATAAATTATAAAAGGAAAACAAAAAGAAAGTTGCAGTTCTAAAATGACATCTCTTTGAAAGAGGAAACATTTGACTTAAATGATATGAACTTACCATTTTAATGTATGTATATTATTTTTAAAATATTTCTTTCCATTCAAATGAAGTTGCTTTATTAATTTTTGTCATCCCTGTTGTGTTTTTAACTTTTGTTGTCACTCTGAAAACACACATCAGAGTCAGCTTCTGTGTAAATCAGATTGGGAGGAGAAAAACGAACACCCAGTATCTGAATGAATATGGTAGTAAGTGTGGGATGCACAGCCAGATCTCATTGGCCTGGTACTTGGCTGGTTGATAGAACTCTGTCCTGGGAGTCCCAAGACCTGGTGACTGCCATTAACTCTCTGAGTGACCTTGGGGAAGCTCCTTCCCCCTCTGGGCTTCAGCTTTCTTATCTATGAAGTGAGAGGCTTCCCTTGCCTCCCCTGACCTCTCTAATTCAAGGGCCCAGACAGGCCCCCTCTGCAGCACACTCCAAGGCCTCAGCCTGTCCTCTTTCTTCTCCTCCTCTGTAGGTGCTCGATCCCTTTCAGATCCTCGTGGCAGCAAACAAGGCCATCCATCTCCACAAGCTTGGGAAAATGAAGACAAGGACTCTGTGCACAGAAATTATCTTCAATCTTTCCCCAAACAACAGTGTAAGGAGAAAGACTTATGCAGGGCCTTGTCTGCTTAATGCCAGACTGGAAATTGAGCCATTCAGACCTGGTGAAAGGCTGTAATCTGTTGAAATGACAGAATCGGGCTTCCTAAGGACCTGTCGCAAATACCCAGAGGGTGGGTGGGAGACCAGTAGGACACATCCAAGTTTGTCCCATCGGGCCCCTGAGAAAGCACACACACACACACACAAACACACGCACGCCCGCACCCATTCATGACAGCTCTGAAGCCCTATTGGGTCCTTTTTGCTTTCACTGCAGATTTCAGAGGCCTTGAAGAGATTTGGCATCTCCAACAGTGACACTTCAGTTTTAATTGTTTATGTCGAAGAAGGAGGAAAGAGAATGAATCCAGAAGATATCATATCCCAGGTGGATGGTCATCAGGTTTCCTTTGACAGGCTTCCAGAAATAACAGATATCACCAAAGTTAAAAAGGTTTGAGGAATCTTATGTTTTCAGACTGATAGTGAGGGGATGGAACAAGTTTGTTTTGTTGTTACTGGCTTGTCAGAAAAGTTCTCTTCTGGGTCCTCTGCACCTGGTGGTGAGAACATATGTTTCCTTAAGCTTCTTCAAGACAACTTAACTTGGGCAGGGCCAACTGGAGAACTGTGGAGAAATCCCTGACAAATTTTTCTGGGTTTACAAGCCTTGGAGAAATGTTGACCAGTGCCTACTTCCCATATTCTTGTAATTGTCTGCTCCTGAAAAATTGGACAGTATTCATTGAGAGAAAGTGTCATGTCAAGTATTAATCTGCCACATGTGACTTTATTTTTACAGACGTACAAACTGACTCCCAAAGAAGAAAAGATCGGGACGTTATTAGAAAGTGTCATTTGCAGAATGTCAACCAAAGATGTTTTATGAAGTAAAAAAAAAGTCAGCCGATGTTTCTGGCATGATTTTAATGATAATGTTTTTTAGTTTTATTTCTGGACGTCATGATGGGTGAATACTTTCCTGTCAGTCTCACTGAGGAGTGAAGGTTCTGCCCTTTCCTGGCAGGGCTTTGGTTGGAGCCCAAACCCTTGGAGCTCAGCATGGCTGGTGAGCAGGTCCTGCCTGCACTCAGACTGCTCCCATTCTGCCCCTTCCCACCCCACTGCTCCATTTTACAGATGAAGAGACTGAGGCTCAGGGAGTGACTCATAAGTGGCACAGCTGGGCCCTGAGCCCAGGTTCACTCCTGAGCTGGTGCAATGGCCTCCTCACTGCTTCTCACACTCAGTTAAATCCAGCTTCCTTCAGCTGCCAGTGGGGTCTTCCAAAAGCCCTTCCTTCTTCAGGACCTTGTACCCGGGTTGGGCCTTTCATGCTCTGTGTTTCCCAGCATGCACTTTTCCAGTGAGCCAGACCGGCTTCCTTGTTGCTCCTCACACACAAGATCCTACCTCCCATCTCTTGCCCTTGCACAGACTGTTCCCTGTACCTGGAGAGTACGCCCACCCCATCTGGTAGGATCCCTAGCTTTCTGCACAGCTCAGCCCAAGTGCTCTTCTGTCACCAAGGCAGCTGGTGGCCCAGTGGATAGAGCAGTGGTCCTGGAGTGAGGAAGACTCGAGTTCAAATCACTTATTAACTGTATCACCCTGGACAGATCACTAGATTTCATCTGCCTCAGTTTCCCTAACTGTATAATGGGGATAGTAAAGGCATCTACCTCCCAGGGCCTGGCACAGAGTAAAGGCTTATTTATTCCCGTCCTTTTTCTTAAATCCCCCTCAAGGCTAGTGCCCTCTCTAACCCCCAATTAACTGGTATTTATTTTTCTTTTATTTATAATGTGTAAATTCCTTGAGATCAGGTACTGTTTCATTTTTAGCCTGGCCTGGCAAATCGTTAGTGTTTAATAAATACTTCTCGCTTCATCCACCTGATGCCATGACCTTAGACAAAGAATTTTCCCATTCCTCCTGGACAGGGATCCTTCAGGTTTCCCTGGTTCCAACCCTTGTCTCTGGGAGGTCCTGCCTGCCCTTTTAAGAACCCCAGCTATATTTCTTCAGCTTCCTTTGGCCCATCACTTTGGTCTGGGCCCTCAAGGCAGAGTCTCTGACTCAGGAAAGAGCAGGGCTGTTCCTCGGGAAGCAATTGGAGCAGGCTTCCTAGCAAGGGAGTGTAGAGATGGAGAAAGCCCCAGAAAAGGCTCTCTCTCTTTTCCTCCCCTCTCTCCCTCCATCTGAACCAAACACTGGCAGAGGGGGCCATTGAGAGTAGGTTCGGAGGAGCTTTGGAAGGAGTCTGTCAGTTTGGGCACTGATGTCGTGAGGGTAGCCAGGTGCTGTCCCAACCTCTCCTGCCTCTCTTTGCAGAGTTCCCCCTGTCCTCCAGTAACAAAATGGCTTCTAACCTTCACAACCTAAAGATTATTCTCCTAAGATGGTACAGAGAAAATCACTTCACTGCTTATCATTCTGTTCATCCCAAGGAGCTGTCCTGTGCCTTCTCTGATGCCCATCCCAGATCCCGGGAACACAGACTGACCCAGTCCTACAATGTTGTACAATCGAACCTGCTGGTTTTACAGATGAAGAAACCGAGGCCAGGAGTAAAGTTAAATAACGCACAGCCTAATAAACAGGGTGATGCATATGCTGCCTCCGTAGTGGGTTCAGATCCCGCCTCTGACATCCACTAGCATGGTGACCAGAGACAAGTCGCTAACCTTTCAAATTCTGTTTCCTCTGTGCTATAAGAGATGATGAGCTGGTTGGTTTTAGAAGAACCTGGAAATGCTTGTGTGCAGTAATGGAGAGTGAAACGAGCAGAACGAAGAGAATGTCGTACACCGTAACAGCAGTACTGTTTGAAGAGCAGCTGTGAATGACCAAGTTGTTTTGAGTACTGTAAATACTCAAATCACCTAGAAAAGACACACGCTTTCCACCTCCAGGGAACTGATAAATAGAAGTAAGCAAAGCATGGTTTTACATACATATGTACATAGATACACACACACACACACACGTCTCTGTCAATTGGTGGCCTTCTCTAGAGCTGAGTGGGGATGGAGGAAAGTAGACAACATGATACTCAAAAACTCAAAAAACCAAATACAAGTTTTTAAAAAGTAACATTTCCTCCTCTGTGAAACAGGGCCAGCAATACTTTTTTTTTTTTTTTGCAGGAGCTGCCTTCCTGACTTAGGAGACTCAAAGGACCATAAAGTCTATGAAGCATGTTGGGTATTTTAAGCACTGAGTGTTACTGCCCAAGATTTCAAAGGGCTATGTGGCAGAGCCAGGATTTAAATGTAGGCCCTCACAGTGACTACACTGGTAAAAGTGGGAAAAACACAAAACAATAACCGTAAATGCTGTGAAATGATAGAGAACAAGCCAAGCCCCAAAGAAACACTATGAGAAGTCACCCCCTCTGCCCCCCCACCCCATGCTGTTGCAGAGGCTGGAGTCCCTGGGTGTAGAACATTACGTGGGGGTAATTCTGTTTGGTAATTTTTTTGTCATCCTCAATAATTTTTTTTAAAAATTCATTGTTATAAGGCACGATTCTCTGGGACAAGGGAAAGATTGGGGGGGAATCAAAATAATGTAAAAGTAAATATAACAAAAACCTATTTAAAAAGCAAGGAAATTCAAAGTAATATGGGGGCGAAGGACCACCAGGTAAGATTTGCAGAGTTTGCCTTGTTTTTGATGGGGCTTTAAGCAGTAATGTTTTGGGAAGTGTTTAAGACCTGGCTCTCCAAAAATAAAAAAGTACTTTGGAGCACACTTAGCTTTAGTCAACAGTATTACCATTTTCTCCACACCCTTCTAAAATCTAGAAAAGAAACAAGTTAAGTCTTGGTTTGTAATGTTTTCTTATTTCTGAGGTGTAAATCCTCACTGGAAATGTAGTGTAGGCTTGCAGCCATTACAGCCGGCTTCGGCACTCCACTGACTTCGCATCATTTTCTCATTCCTCCCCTTAGTACCTAGCTCTGGGCTTGTCACAGACTGGGTGTTCTGATGAATACTCACTGAATCCAGCTCACCCCTATCGCTGCCCCACTTCACCAGCTTGATGGTCCCCTGCTTAAGGATTCACAGCAAAGTTATCTGGGGGCAGAATAGTCCTCTGATTTGGTCCCTGAGGTCTGCCAATGTCTGACGTGAGCTTTGTAACAGCCCTGTGATGTGGATGCAACAGTGTTATTTTCATCCACATTGGAGGCCACAGGTGGTTTTCCCAGGGTCATACAGCAAGTGAACCCAACTTCTACAATGTCAGTAAAGGACCCTACTCATTGACAAGACCATCTCTTCCCTTCAAACACTTAAATTATGATTATTCAGACCTCCCACATACTTGCACTTTAACATAAACCACTCTTCTAAGGTTGTCTCTTGGCCTAGAAGCACATTTTCAGAGAACAAGTTGCAACTAAGAAGGGGCCATCGATGGTTACAGGTCAGTTAGGAACTTCGATTGATCAGTGGCTTCGGGAAACTACCTGCCAAATGCCAAAAGGCAGATATGGAGCCAAGGGCCTTTCAGGAATAGGGGGACGAGGCATATTTGTAATGAGCTAAAGAAAGGGCTAAGATGGGCCATTTTGGGGCATTTGGTATTTCATAGGATTTCCCAAAGCCAAGACTCTCGTACAGTCTTCTTGCTGAAGAATTCCAGCTGGCAGTGGCCAGGACAACACCATTGTACCCCTTGTCCTGGGCAAAATGGAGCACGGTCTGAGTCAAGGTTTTGGCGATGCCCTGACCCTGGTGGTTCCATCTCACAGATAAGTGTAGCAGCTCCAGGTGCTTCTGTCTTCCTGAAAGCTCTTGTGCTGGGTGGGCACACACCAAGCCCACTACCTGACCCCCTGACATGGCCACCCAGAAGCAGGATCCTCTGTGACTGAGGTAGGATGCCCTGATATCCCACATGTCAGTTTGCAGAGTGTGATCTGCATAAGAGGAAAAAGGATACCTAGCAACCAGCCACAGGATAGCCAAGAGCCCCAGGAGGGCCAGGAGAAACAGGAAGAGGGAGCCAGAGCCAAAGAACAGGGCCCCAGGAACCCCAGCAGGAGGAGGAGCAGGAACCTTCTGGGCCGTTTCAGCTGATGCCAGAAATGTTCAACACCTAGCTGCATCATTCCCTCCATGAATATGGCCCTCACCACATGCCGGTCTTGGTCCTGGTATCTCCAGATTTGGCAGGGCACTATGGATGCTGCTTCTTCTATGTCCTAGGGACCCTATGGATGAAACCCAAGTGAGTCTCTGCCTTCCCTATTCCCCCAGCTCCCTCCTGCCTGCTTAATCACTCCATCTTTCCTCCCAAAGCCCACCTCCTGCCTCTGAACCCCAGAGAGGATACTGCCTGATGGGAGGGCAAAGGAACACCAGTTCAGCCCTCTGCCCACTCTGGATATTCCTCATGCTCTTCGGAGACATGCCACCCAGGACTGTTCAAGGGGGCAAACGTAGCTGGAGACAGGGAGAAACAAATAACATGGTCCTCTCAGACCTATGCAAGACTAAATCTTCCAATGGGAGTAGAAGGCCTTCCTGCTCAGTCCCTAGGCTCCAAGGCAGAGGATTTCCCCAAAGAAGATGTCTGTTCCCTCTTCCCTCACCTGCACTCCAGACTGTTCTGTTATTGCTCAAGGAAGTTGGATGTTTGCACGAGTCTACAGAATACTCTGACCCATCCTTCTCTCTGGCCACTCCCCAAGGTCTCCATGGGAACCCCTCCAGATACCTGGCCAAGGACAAAGACTTTACTCATGCAGCGAACCTCTGATGCCAGTGGGGTCCTCAATCTCTCACTCCCTTTCTGGAGTTTCTGCTCTACTTTCTCCTCATTGAAGGCTTTGGGAGTCTTCATAGTTTGTCACTTCAAAAAAGTAAAAACAAAATAAACTCTAATTATGTGTTCATATCTACACTATATATGTTCATATCTACACAAGGATATCTCTATTATTTTATTTATAAATTGCTTTTAAAATTTTAGTTAATATTATAAATGACCATAAGGCAGCTAGGTGGTATAATGAATAGAGTGCCAGTCCTGGAGTCAGGAAGACTTAGTTCAAATCTGGCTTCAGACACTTCCTAGTTGTATGACCCCGGCCAAGTCACTTCACACTCTTTGCCTTAGTTTTATCATCTGTAAAATGAACTGGAGAAGGAAATGGCAA
Organism: Phalanger gymnotis; assembly: GCA_028646595.1. NCBI lineage: Eukaryota > Metazoa > Chordata > Mammalia > Diprotodontia > Phalangeridae > Phalanger > Phalanger gymnotis. The sequence goes on from CM053625.1 coordinate 311,381,051, forward strand.
ACCACTCCAGTATCTTTGCCAAGAAAACCTCAAATAGGGTCACAAAGAGTTGGACACTTCAAAATGGCTAGACAAATAAATGATTGTGAATCTCTATTTTATTCTCAGTGGCAACATGAGCTAATGAGTAGGGTCCAATGTTTGGAATCAAGGAATTGGCCCAGGGCCTTTTCCCACTATTTCCAAGATGAGCTTCCCACAAAAGCTTTGTCGTAAACAGTTGGCTGCTGCCACCTGCAGAAGTGGGACAGACACAGGCATCCATCTATTAAGTGCCTGCTGTGAGCAGAGTATCATCTAGGAGAGAGGGAAAAGGCACTGTTTGGTCAGATCTCCTCCTTGCTCTCACAGAACTCCCATCTCATTGCTTCAGTGGACCTGCACAGCTTCCTCAGACAGATGCACAATATTACATGGAGAGAGAAGAAGAATGGCTCATTAAGAGAGGGCTGTTGTTGCAAGAGACATAGTGATAATGGGGAGGAGTAAACACACATCTTGGCCTGTGATGAAACTGGGAGTTACCTGGAATGTGTAAGTCTGGAGGAATGGAGTTAACTCCCTAGTATACATGAGTGCTTTCATTCACCTTCTCAGGTGTCAACCCTAGATCATCAGCTAAGGTATGAGGACTGGATAGGTCCCCAAGGGAGTAAGGGTCTCTCAGGTAGAAGTTGCAACTCACTGTGGCTCTTAAGTGTTTTTTTCTAACAAAGGGAACGTTGACCTGAGAGTGGTATGCTCTAAGTCTTTGGGACTGCATTGGTCTCTTTTCCATAGGTCTAGTGGTGAGTTGTTTATCTAACAGTGCCTAGTTTCATTACTTTCTCAACTTTAGCACACTATTATAAATTTGGAATGCTAAGTCCCTGGTGAAAACAGGGACCCATTGGAGAAAGAAGTTTTATGTGTTCAGGTGTGGGTCCTTTCTGTTTTGTATTTTCTCATTGGGGAAAAGAAAGTCTGTTCTATATTTGGCATATTTCTAGCATGAATATTCACTGCTGTTTGTCCTTTGTGTTTGAAGAGGACCATGACACCAGGGAGGTGATGCCATGACTTGCAAGTAAATTGGATTTAAGTAAGGGGTGCGCTGTGCAAAGTCACCAGCCTCACTTTCTCCTCCAGTGGCCAGATGTGGATGTGGAAGCTAACAGTAGTGTGCTGGTAAATGTTTAACAACTGGCTTTTAGGGCGGGGTGGTTGGCGGGGGGGGGGGGGGGGGGAAGCACCTTTTTAGTTTAATCTGCATCATTAAAATTTTCCCATCACTTTATGTCCTGCTTTGTAGTGTTTGCTGATTTCTGAGGTCTAAATGCTCACACTGAAAATTTAGCAACCAGCTAGCAGGAGCCATAGGAGCTGGTTTCACCACACCCCTGAAGCTGTGGCAGATTTATTTTAGGTTATATTACCTTTTCTGCAGTAATCTAGACATGACAAAAATGTGGATGTTCCTGGGGAAAAAAGGAGGGTGAGGTAAGGGGAATGATTTGTGAGAACCCCATGCCCTCTCCTTAGCCCCAGATACACACACACACACACACACACACACACACACACAAACATACACACGCACAGCGAATGTAGTCTTCTCTGTGTGAACAAGGAGCATTTGATTCTGGGCCACAGGTCATTTCTTGGGGATTCTTCTAGATTTATTTTCCCCATGCAAAGTATTTGATATATGCAAAACAATGTACTCAGGAGGATTTGAGGGGGAATTATTACCAAGAGAGGTTCTCAGGATAGGCCTTTAGTAGGAAGGTTAAGCTAGACTTTGAAGTATGGATAGAAATTTAAAAGGTGAAGAGGAAAGTGAAGAATAAGGAACAGTATGGGCATAGGTGTGGAGGTGTGAAAATGCCGAACACACTGAGGATACTGAAGATAGTCCAGTTCAGTAGCGGAAAAAAGAAGAGGTGGAGTAAGGCTGTACAGATGAATGGGAAATTGAAGTACTTGAAGTAGAATAGGTAAAGAAGAAACTAAATTATCACTTTTTGCAGATGATATGATGATTTACTTAGAGAATCCTAGAGAATCAAGCAAAAAACTACTTGAAATAATAAACAACTTTAGCAAAGTTGCAGGATACAAAATAAACCCACATAAATCCTCGGCATTCCTATACATTATTAACAAAGCCCAACAGCAAGAGATAGAAAGAGAAATTCCATCCAAAGTTACTGTAGACACTATAAAAGATTTGGGAGTCTATCTGCCCAGACAAACCCAGGGCCTATATGAACATAATTATGAAACACTTTTCATGTGAATAAACTCAGATGTAAATAAATGGAAAAATATCAGTTGCTCATGGTTAGGCCGAGCTAATATAATAAAAATGACAATTTTACCCAAATTAATTTATCTATTCAGTGCCATACTAATTGTACTACCAAAAAATTATTTTACAGAGCTGGATAAAATAATAATAAAATTCATCTGGAAGAGCAAGAGGTCCAGAATATCTAGGGAATTAATGAAAAGAAATGCTAGAGAAGGTGGTCTTGCCATTCCAGATATTACACTGTACTACAAAGCAGCAGTCATCAAAACTACCTGGTACTGGCTAAGAAACACAGTGGTGGATCAGTGGGATAGATTAGGTACACAAGATAGTAGTCAACGACTATGGCAATCTACTCTTTGATAAACCTAAAGAGGCCAGCTTCTGGGCTAAGAATTCACTATTTCACAAAAACTGCTGGGAAAATTGGAAAATGGTAGGGCAGAAACTGGGCACAGACCAATATCTTACACCATATACCAAAATAAAATCAAAATGGGTTCATGATTTAGGAATAAAGGCTGATACTATAAGCAATTTGGGAGAGCAAGGAATAGTCTACCTATCAGATTTATGGAAAAGCAACGAATTCATGACACAACAAGAGATAGAGAGTATTACAAAATGCAAAATACATAATTTTGATTATGTTAAATGGAAACGGTTTTGTATAAACAATGCCAATGCAACAAAGATTAGGAGGGAAGGAGAAAATTGGGAGAAAATCTTCACAACTAGTGTCTCTGATAAAGGCCTCATGTCTAAAATATATAGGGAACTGAGCCAAATTTATAG
>CM053625.1:311390686-311426269 GCA_028646595.1 Phalanger gymnotis
ATACTTCCATGGGACCTTCACACACATATATGTATATGTATATGTATATGTATATGTATATGTATATGTATATGTATATGTATATGTATATGTATATGTATATGTATATGTATATGTATATGTATATGTATATGTATATGTATATGTATATGTATACATATACGTATATGTACCCTCAAGGTCTGTCTGGCTCCCCTCTCCCTGTCAATCAAACACTGATTAAGTTTCTACTCTATGCCAGCCTCTTTGCTTGTCACTGGGGATGTAAAGACTGAAGGGAAGCATGCCTGTTGCATCCTAAGAGGAGACGCAGAAAAACCATGTCAAAATACATACTGCATAATTATAAAGTGAAATAATGTAATTATCTACGGAGTCATTGAATACAAGGTGCTTTGACAGCAAGGGTTCCAGCAGATTGGGGAGATAAGGATGTTTCTATGTAAAGATGGTAATTGAACTCATGGGAGTTGATGAGATCTCTGAGGTTTTAAGAAGCTAGCGTAGATAACACTGGGCTGAGAGGCAGGAGAGAGCAGGGTTTGGTCCCACCAGAGGTAGTGTGGTAAGCTAGATTCGGCCCCAGGCTTAGCATGAGAAAACCAGGATTCAAATGAGCGTCACCAATTGACTCAGCGATATCATTTTTGGAGTCACTTGGCTTCTCTGCCATATCACAGCATTTCTAGGAACCCCACTCAGCGACATCTTTATGCATCAGACTTCATCAGAGCAGCTGTTAAGGTATTTGGAAATCTAGACAAAGGCTGATTAGCCAGTCCCTGGTTTCACAAGAGGCAATGTCATATGAGGGATAAAGTGCTAAAAGTCCTTTCCCCAAAACTTGCTAACTGTGGGACCCTGAGAAAATCCTGTCTCAGCCTCATATTTGCGTATCTGTAAAATGGGGATAATCATATTTCTAGCAATACCCACCACCTGTTCAGCTCTTGCTATCTTTTTTCAGCGTGGTGCAAATGTCAATCTTGATTCCAATAGGCAATTCTTGGCTCTCTCCAGAAGAATTAAACTGTTTGAAAAGGCTGGCTCCGGGCTCTTTTGTTCTCCTCTTCCTCTTGACCGCTCACAGTGTGGAGCTCATCAGCAGCTTCCTCATCTGATAGAAGGGAAATGAGGAGAAAGGGAGGTCTCCAGGATCTCCCCAGTGGAAGGCCTCTGGTCCATTCTGGTCCAGGATAGAGCTTCATGTTCATCCCTCTGTAGTGTAGGGGCTGCATTTTTGGAAACTGCACAGTACAAGGGACAATGGGGCAGCCCAGTGAACACACATGAGAACCGTTTGTGATGAGCCATGGTTCTGAATCTTTTTGTTGTTGTCATAGGGTCCATCCAGAACACAGCCTAGCACAGTTTATTCCTTAATGTATAGTTTCTGGTAATATTAAGGCCAGAGTTGCATTTTCAATCACTGATCTGTGTAGCATTTATAAACGAGAGAGTGGTCAGCCCTTTCTTGGCAAAGCTTCAGCACTTTCACTGTCCACGGCAAAAGGCTCAATTTTAAAGATCAAAAGAAAACTGAAATTAAAAAAATAAGGTAGCAGGTGAGATGATCTGATGAAGGAAGGTAGTAACAGGAAAGGGTTCTGAATAGCCACTGTTGGGACCATGACAGAGATCACAACATCATAGAGTTGGCACTGGAAGGGAGCTCAGGGGCCATCTCATCCAAAGGCCTCATTAAGGAAGGAGAATCAGCAAAACTAAGTGATTTGTCCAAGGTCAAGCAGATATGACGTAATTGGAGGCAACCACTGAAGACAACTTCTACATTGAAAGTCTTCATGAAAATAGATAACTTGGCTTTTGAGTAAATCCAGAAGGCAAAGTGAAACTTTAAACCAGTAAAGACAAGTGAGGGGACACAACAGGGGTGTGACCAGCCTCTGTTGAGAGCAGGGGTTTACTCAAGTAAGCCTATCTCTAATGTGCTGGTCAAGGGGCTGGCCAGTTGAGTCATACTCAGCTCATCCCTTGTGAAGTGGACATGCCATGTATTACTATCCCCCTTTTTTTCAACAGATGGGTAAACTGAGGCTTAAATATTGGAAATGTTATTATAGAATCACAGAATTTGAAAGTTGGAAGGCACTTAAATGGCCTTCTAGCCCAACCCATACATGAAAAGAATCTTTCCTAATCCATGCCCAAGGTCACACAGCTAGAATGTCCTAAAACTGAGATTTCAACCCACATCTATTCCTTTCAAGCCCAGGCCTTCTTTCTACATTGTCCAGGGAGTCAGGAGACTTGTGGGCTGGTCTCAGTTGTGCTGTGGTTTTGGCCAAGTTATTTCTGCTCTCTGGGCATTAGTTCCTTCCTCTATTTTTTTCAATTTCAGTTTTCTTTTGAGTTTTAAAAATGAGTTATTTTCTGTTACTAGCCGTGGTAAGCTTTGCTCAGAAAGAGCTACGTGGTCTCTAGTTTTTAAAATGAGAAAGTCAGACTAGGTGATTCTCAAAGTTAACTTGTAGCCCAAACATTGCAAGCCCATCCCTCTATTAGCAGGACACATACTTTACAGTGTCTGACCCGAAGAATCCCTAGTTGGCACCTAGACTCACACAGAATCACAAAGTCTGAAAGCTGGAAGAAACCTCGACCCCCATCTGGTCCAGTCCATATGCCAAAGTAATGTCATTATAACACAATGTTAGAAGACTCTGTCAGAAGACCTCCCAAGAGGGGGAAGTCCATTTCGCTGCTGGACAGATCTAGTTCTGAGACAGATTTTCCTGAATTAAGCCTAGATTTATCTCTTTTCAAATTTTATCCATTGTGCCTAGTTCTGGCCTCTGGAGACAAACAGAACATGTCTGATACCTCCTTCCACTGACAGTCACTGAGTTTTGTCTTCTCGAGGCTAAACATACCCAGTTCCTTGGACTGATACTTATATGACACAGATTTAAGATCCTTTGGCATTCTGGTTGCCCTTCTGTGGATACTCTCCAGCTCAAATCCTCTTGCCCAGAAACAAATGAAAGACTCCAGATGAAGTATGCTGTGGCATGAGCAGAATACATAGGACCATCATCTCCTAATCCTGGAAGCTATACTCCTCTTAATGCAACCCAGGATTACATTTGCTTTTTTTTAGAAGAAAAAAAGGGAAGGAAGGAAGGGAAAAAGGGAAGGAGTGAGGGCAGAGAGAAAGAAGGAAGGGAGGGAGGGAGGGAGGGAAGAAAAAAACACAGAAAGAAGGGACAGTAGGGAGAGAAGGAAGGGTATGTTAAGTGCTTGCTAGGCACTATGCCAAACACTTAACAAATATTATTGCATTTTATCTTTACAATAACCCTGAGAGGTAAGTGTTATTATTATCCTCATTTTATAGATGGGTAAACTGAGGCACACAGAGGTCAAGTGATTTGCCCAGGGTAACATAGCTAGGAAGTGTCCGAGGCTGGATTTGAACTTAGATTTTTCTGACTCCAGGTCCAGTGCTCTACCCACTGCACTACTTAGTTTCCATTCATACCACTGATTCACTAAAAGCCAAACTCTCTTTTTCAGAACTGCTGTCTAACCAGGTTATTCCCATCAGGTTATTCCCACTTGTAATGCAATTTTTTTGGTCTCACTTTGAAAGTCTTACAAGGCTTTATATCTATCCCTATTGAATTTTCTTATTTAATTCAACCAAATGCTCTCATGTGTCCAACTCTTTTGGGTCCTGACACTATCACCCAGTGTTTTAACTATCCCTTCCAGCTTTGGGTCATCTGCAAATTTGATGAGTATGACACTTTTACCCAAGTCATTGATGCAAATATTGTATAGCACCGGACCAATGGCAATTCCATTGAAGACCTCCTGCCCCATTGGTGTTGAACCTTCAGAAGCTATTCTTGGAGACTAGTCAGATAACTGAATTGGAATCCATCTGATCATCTTAATATTCTGTGTCTATTTTGCAAAGACAGGCCTAACTGAACTTGGAGGAGCTTCAAAGTAGGTTTGCAGGCCTTAGTTATTCTGGAATCCTCTAAGTCAACACTTCTTAAACTGTGAGTCAATGACCCCATATGGGGTCGTGAAAAATCAGTAAAAGTTTATGAATGTGCAATGACCAAAAATTAATTAAAAATCAAACACATAATGAATTGAAGGTGTTTCTGGCAGTGCTCACCCATGTTGCATCACACAACTTCACTGCAGTCTTGGTTCTGAACACAAAGCATGCATGCTTTGCACTGCACATGCCCTCAGGCTATGCAGTGTCACTAAACACTGCTGAAATGGGAAAAGGGGTTGTTAGTGGAAAAGTTTAAGAAGCCGTGCTCTAAGTGATAGAGGATATATTGGGGGAAGGACTCATAGGGATGAGATCATAGATCCTAGAAATATTATGTGGTACAACGCACAGAGCACAGGACTTTGAGCCTGGGAGACTCAAGTATGAACCCTCCATTAGATGGCTGCCAGCTTTGTGGCTTTGGGCAAGTCTCTTGACTTCCCCAAGCCTAATTTAAATTCTTTGTTCATTTAAAAAATATATTATTTATTTATTTTTAACACAATTTTTTGAATTCCCAATTCTTTCCCTTTCTCCAGACTTTTCCCTGCCCATTGAGAAAGTGCACAATATGATATCAATTATACTTGTGAAATCAGGCAAAACAAATTTCCATATTAGCCATGTCACCAAAACGAGCAAGAAAGATGAGAAAGTGAAAAATTGTACTTCAATTTGCACTCAGAGTTCAGCAGTTTTCCCTCTGGAGGTAGATGGCATTTTTCCTCATGAGTCCTTTGGAATTGTCATGGATCATTGTCTTGAGCAGAGTAACTAGGTTTTTCAGGGTTGATCATCATTGCAATGTGGTTGTTACTATGTACAATGATACCCTGGTTCTGCTCACTTCACTCTGCATCTGTGCATATAAGTCTCCCCATTCTTTCTCTGAAATCATCTTGCACATCATTTCTTATAGCACCATAGTATTCCATCACATAATATGCTACAACTTGTTCAGCCATTCTCCAATTGATGGGCATCCATTCGGTTTCCAATTCTTAGCCACCACAAAAAGAACCGCTTTAAATATTTTTGTATATATAGGTCCTTTTTTCCCTTTGGTCCCTTCGGGATATAGATCTAGTAGTGGTATTTGCTGAGTCAAAGGCTATGTGCAGTTTATAGCCCATTGGGCATAGTTCCAAATTGTTCCCCAGAGTGGTTGGATCAGTTCAGAATTCCACCAACAATACATTAATGTAGTATTGTTTCCTCCACATCTCCTCTAGCATTTGTCGTTTTCCATTTCTCTAATCTTAAGTCAATTTGATGGATGTGAGGAGATACCTCAGAGTTGTTTAATTTGCATTTCTCTAATCAATAGTGATTTGGAATATTTTTATATGACTATAGATAGCTTTGATTTATTCTTAAAACTATCTGTTCCTATCCTTTGATCATTTATCAATTGAGCAATGGCCCTTATTTTTCTAACTTTGACTCTATTCCTTATATATATGAGAAACGAGGTTTTTATCAGAGAAACTTGTAATTTTTTTGATATTACGTCATTGTCTTCATACTACCTTCTTAGCAAAATGTAGTTTCCCTGATTATCTCTTTTTATTTAGGTCTATTTTGCTTTTGCTTTGTCTGAGATCATAATTGCTACCCCTGCCTTTTTTTTTTTTACTTCAGCTAAAGCATATTTGATTCTTCTCCATCCACTTATTTTAATTCTGTGCGTGTCTTTCTGTTTCAAGTGTGTCTTTTGTAAATAACATATTATTGGGTTTGGGTTTCTAATCCATTCTGCTATCTGCTTCTATTTTGGGAGTTAGTTCATTCTATTCACAGTTATGATTATTAACTGTGTATCTCCCTCCATCCTATTTTCTTCTGTTTATCCTTCTCTCTTCTTTGTTTTTCTTGAGTCTTGTGTTTGAATGCCAGATTTTCTATTCAGCTCTGGTCTTTTTATCAGGGGTGCCTGAAAGTCTCATATTCCACTAAATATCCCTTTCCCCCCTTAGAGGATTGTACTTAATTTTTCTGGGTAGCTTATTCCTCTTTGTAATATTAGCTCCTTTGTCTTCTGGAATATAATATTCTAAATCTTCCACTCCTTTAACATGGAAGCTACTAAATCTTGTGTGATCCTGACTGTCGATCTACTATATTTGAATTGTTTCTTTCTGTATTTTTGAAATATTTTCTCTTTGACCTAGAAGTTCTGGAATTTGTCTATAATATTCCTGGGAGTTTTTGTTCTGGTATCTCTTGAAAGAGATGATCAGTGACTTCTTTAATTTCTATTTTACTCTCTGCATCTAAGAGATTGGGATAGTTTTCCTTTATTATTTCTTCAAATATAATGTCTGGATTCATTTTTTTTGATTTTGGCTTTCAGTCAGTCCAATAATTCTTAAGTTATATTTCCTTGATTTATTTTCCTGGTCAATTGTTTTTCTTATGAATTTCACATTTTCTTCTTTTTCATTCTTTTGACTTTTAAAAATTGTTTCTTCACGTCTCATGGGTCATTAACTTCCAGTTGCCCAATCCTAATTTTTAAGGCATTATTTTCTTTGGTAAGCTTTTATACTTCCTTTTCCATTTTCCCAATTCTAATTTTAAGGGGTTCTTTTCTTCAGTGATTTTTTGTGTTTCTTTGGCCATTTGGCAATTCTGTTTTTTAACACATTATTTTCTTCAGTATTTCTGGTGTTTCTTTTACTAAGCTGTTAATTTTCTTTTTATCATTTTCTTGCATCATTCTCTTTTCTTTCCCCAATTTTTCCTCTATTACCATTATCTTTTTCTTCAGCTCTTCCAGGAATTCTTGTTTGGCTTGTGTCCCATTAACATTTTTCTTTGAGACTTAGGTTGTAGCTATTTTCAAGTTGGTGTAGTCTTCTGAGTTCATTTCTCAGTCTTTCCTGCTACCATAGCAGCCTTTTTAAGTTCAAGTTCTTTCTGTTGTTGTTTGTCCATTTCCAAACTATTTCTTGACTTTGAACTTTGTGTTAAGTTGAGCTCTGTTCTTGTGGAGGAGTTGCAGTGGGGGAACTGTCCCAAGCTTCAAGCTTTTTCATGCTGCTGTTTTCAGAGCTAGTTCTTGGGGTCTGAAAGTTTATGATGTTTTCAAGGTGGTTTGATTGGGGAGAAAGTGTGGTCACTGTTCTCATGGCTTATGCTCTGTCTTTACCCAGGACAGCCCTTGATCCCCTGTAACTACAAATGCTAATGCTCCTTTTGTCCTTGGAACTGTGATAAGGACCACTGCTGTCCCATAGCTGCAAGTGATGGTGATCCTCTCTGTACTGGAACTGTAATGAGCATTAGAATTCCAAATACCTCTAAGTCCTGCATTCAGTGTCAGCTTAAAGTCTCCTGTAATCCCTTTCTGACAAGTTGTATGAGACCTTATCATCTCCGAACTGAGAGCTACCAAAACTGCTGCTGTCTATGGACTCAGGGCCAGCTCCCATCCCAGTGTCACATACATCTCCTGTTGACCTCCTGAGTCATCTTGGAGTGAAAAAATGTCTCACCCTGGCCTTCTGTTGGCTCTACCATTCCAGAATTCAGTTTGAGTCATTATTTTAAAGTTGTTTGGAGGGGATACTGGGAGAGATCATCTGAGTTTCTGCCTCTACACTATCTTGGCTCTGCCCCACTGTTGCAACAATGTGCTGGCAGCTGCTGTAGGGGTGTAAGACCCACCAACAACCAGCACACAGAAAGCTGCCAACATAGGTTCTTTTGATCTGCTTTACTAAGGAAAGCAATGGTTAGGGGGTTAACAATCTTACTTTAATCCAACATACAAATATCATTCACTCAGATCAGGCGAAAAGCCAGCACCCTGAGTTTCAGAGCAAATACAGACAAATTACAAACATCAACAGACAGACCTTGTCTGATTCAAATCTCAATTCACAGTTACCAGAGTTTAACAAAGTCTGAACATCTGGATTTACAAGGTGGAGGGCTCTCAGCTACAGCTTCCCAGAGTCTCCACTCAGCGCACTGCCAAGAGTGAGACTCCTAAGCAAATAGCTCTATTCTCTCTTTTTATGCACTCTTTAGCCATCATCAGACATCATCTGGGTGACCAGAACTTATGCTCTTACTATTGGCTCTGGTCTTAGCAACTCCCTTTAGGACCCTGAAGGCTTCATGCCCACATTGGCTTCGCACTTAATAGATAGGGGTTTGGGCCTGGGGCTTAGCACCTAACAAGACTCAATCAAAGACACCCAACTTAATTGATATTACACCCCCCCCTAAAAATATCCCCCAGTAAAATGCCTCTGTTTTTTGATCTGTAAAATGAAGGAGTTGGACTAGATGGCCTCTAATATCCTTTCTAGCTCTAAATCTACAAGCTGGTGATTATTGTTAGCAGAAGAAACATTATTAATGTTTTGTTATTATTGCTGTTGTCGAAGAAGAGTATTCTAGAAGTAAAAAATGAGCAATCCCGATGGTATCCCCAGGGGAATGATGAAAATTTACCTCCAAACCTCATGACATGATTATTCCAACCAGATGGTGCCTTGAAGTTGGGAAATTTGTGAGTTGCTCAGTGAGGCTGCATGTGGGAGTAAAGTTCCTATTTTCTATCTCTTACCTCATAAATAAAACTCAATTTCAGACCAGTGGAAAAAGTGAAACCACTTTATTTTGAAATAAGGAGAAATTTCATTTCTTCTTATTTCCAATTGGACTCACTATGAGGAAGCCATGCCACAGGATGTAATGTCTGAGGATTTGGGAGCCAAGAGGAGTTGCCAGGCTATTCTCCCTCCATTCCCTTGGTATATCCCTTGCCCAAAGTTACATAGCTAGTTAATTATAGAGTCTGGAAATGAATCCCAGGTCTCTTGACACCACATAGAGCCATATTTCCATGATGCCATCCTGCCTTCTGACTGACTTGAGTTATTAAAGGGAGTTCAAAGCACTAGATCAAAACAAGGAATTGGGGTCAAGAGTGAGGATGATGGTTATGGGGGTGGGGGAAGACAAAGGTAGATCTCCCCAGAATAAAGTCAGGAAAGTATCCTGGAGGGAGAAGAAAAAAGACATTGAAGAATGATGATACATTTCATGGAAAATTTTCACCCCAAAACACATTATAAAAAATGACTTTATCAATACTTCTTTGCTCTGCTCCATCTGTGTCATTGTGAGCCTGAAAATTCATGGAAAGTTGGAAAGGAAGTCAATGGCCAGCTAGTCTCACTTAGGCTTGAAAAGGAATCTCTACTACAATATATTTAACAAATGGTTGTCTAGCCTCTGCTAAAAGACTTTCAACGAGGTGAAACTTTGTCTTCTGAATCGTTTCAAGGCCAGTCTTGGCTGTGCACCAGAGTCATTATTAGATTTTTTAAAACTTTTTTTTGCTGTTTTGACTTAATGAGTATTAAAGGGAGTTTCAAACAGATAGTACTAAAGCTTTGCCTCTCTACTCTCCTTTCCCCTTTTCTCCTTTTCTTTCCTCTCATCTCCTTTCTTTTCTCTCTCCCTTTTCTTCTCTTTCATAATTCTCATAGTATTCTGTCTTTACTGTTGTGAGAATAAGACTCTACCTTCTTAAACTTCTGTTATGTGAGAACAATTCTTGATTGAGCCAATAAATCAGAACTGAGTGTGAACCAGTCTGAACATCTCTTTGAATCAATAAAATAAATCATTGTGTAAAAGATTTGGTCATACTCAAGGAATTCATATCAAAGGAAGGTGGTATCTCTGAACCAGAGAGGGATTCTGAGAGTCTGGAAGTAGAGAAGTTGGCACAACCATGGCATTCCAGTACATCTCAGAGTTGTAAAGGTAGGGTGAAGCTGTGGGGGGAAAAGGGAGATATCGATGGAGGTTATTGGCTTTCTAGGCATCTTAGAAAAGAAGAACTCTGTTAGATGAACTCCCAAGAAAAGACTGGCTCTTTCCCCAATTTTCCTTTCCAGTAAATGTTTACCTGAAAATATAATATAATATAATATAATATAATATAATATAATATAATATAATATAATATAATATAATATAATATGATACAATATGATATGATATAATATAATATAATATAATATTAATATAATATAATGTGATATAATGTGATATAATATGATATAATGTGATATAATATGATATGATATGATATGATATGATATGACATAATATATGATATGATATAATACAATAAAATATAACATAACATAATGTAACATAAATTACACTAATCTTTCCAGTAAACAGAATTTTGAATTAACCCTAAAAAAGGCAGAACTCGATTAGAGAGATAAAAATGTAAAGTTAAGCAGAAAACCCAATTTCTTTCTAAATAATAGGGTTTTTTTCCCCAACTGGGGGCTCAGAACCATTATGACTGAACTTATAATTTGTTTCTAAAACTAATTTCCTAAATATGAAGAAGAGAGAATCACTTGGACCTTATAGGTTATTGTGTATATGTCACATGTAGGCTGAAATGAGGTAATTGTTTCTGTTTGCTTATTTTTTTTCTTCTTTATGTGGTTTTCTCCATTTTGCTCAAACAGAAGTACATAGCCCTCAATCCCAGCTTGGTTGGTTTTGATTCTTTATTCCCAGTTCCCTTGTTTGTGTTTTGGCCAGAAAGCCTGAGGATCTTCCCCTCCCAGTTGTGTGTGTGTGTGTGTGTGTGTGTGTGTGTGTGTGTGTGTGTGTGTGTGTGTGTATAAGCTAGGACATCTTTTGCCTTATTTCTTACCTAGCCTCAAATCACTAACTGGGTGTTGCCTCAGACAAACAGAGACCAGGAAAAGAACTTAGCTTAAAAAGCCAAGGTCTCCCATTGCATCTGGGGCCATCTCCAATTGTCCTGACCTATGTCTTGCTACTAGACACATTTGATTCTGGAGAAGAGAGAGTGAGGCTCATGACCTGGCACAGCCCTGCCTCACTCAAATCCAATTCACTCACAAGTCAGGACATCACCCTCCAGATCTCATTGGTCCTCTTAAAGGACAAAGGACAAACCACAACAGTCTACAGGATGGGATATTCTTTCTTCACTCCAACCTAATCCTCCAGGGATTAGAGCCAAATCTATTCAACCACCTGGATTCGATCCGTTGTCATTCCTACCAAACCTTTCCCCAGACTGGGCCTTCATATGTAAACTTTCTTCCTTATTCTTCCTTATACCTCGGGCAGTCAGTAGTAAGCCTGAGCAGGTAAAGGGGGTGGGGGAAATGGGATAGAAATTGATTGTCTTATAGCATTTCTTCTGGCACAGTAAACCCTTGGTCCCCTTTGAGGGAACAAAGAACAAGCCCTAACCACAGTAAGATGTTATGGAAACATTTTATCATAAAAAACAAAGGAGAGAAGGGAACAAAGACAAGGACAAGGAAACAAGTACAAGTGGGGCACTGTGTGATACTACTTCATCTGATCCTCATAACAACCCTGAGAAGTAGTAGTGACAACAACAATAACAACATATACGTAGTGCCTACTATGTGCCAGGAACTTTTTTTGAGCATTTTACAAGTATCTCATTTGATTCTAGTAACAACCTTGCAAGGTAGCTGCTATTATTTTCTCAATTTTACAATTGAGGAAACCAAGGCTCATAGAGGTTAGATGACTTCCTTAGGGTTGCACAAGTAGTAAGTACCTAAGGGAGGATTTGAACTCAAGCTTTCCTAACTCCTGGACTGCCCGGGTACCCACCCGCACCGCCCTCTCTACTTACCCATCTCGGTAAGTCTTCGGTCGTCACCGGCCTCCGCAGTCCCACCACGGAGGAATAACCAGACAGAGCACCCGAGGTTCTTTCTAGAGGAGTTTATTCTTGCGTAGCTCACATCCCTTCTCCCCTAGTTCCGGGGATCAGGGCTTTTTATAGGGCATAGACACCAATCATAGAGCAGTACAGTGAATATTGCCTTCTATAGAGATGAGCCCAACAGTACAGCAAACATTACCTTATAAGGGTGTGTGCAGGCATGCTGAGCAGCAGTGCTTTACAGTACCTTATAAGGGGTATGCAGTCATGCTAAGCAGCAGTGCTTTCCCATCCCCCGCCCCCAACACTGGACCAGTTTCTAAGGGATGTACGAGTTCCTCAATGAGTGGATAGTCAAGAGTGGATGGGGAATGTCACATGGCATGATTGACAATTGCATGTGGGCCTGTGACCTGGTAATGACAGAAGTAAAGTGCTAATCAAAGAGCCTAAAGTCTCCTAGTATCCTCTCTCTGACTTGAGTGGAGCCACAACAGATTGGTTCAAGGGCAAGGAACAGAGTGTCCTCCAATGTGGAGGCAACGTACTGTTTTTATTAGTATCTAAAGGGGTCCAGTCCTCAAGCTCTTGTTGGAGGTCAGGTTCAGGGATGCTGGAAGAAGTTATGCAGAATGATTGAATTTTACTGAACTTTGGGGCTCTGAGTCAGTTAGAGGTGGTCCATGAAAGGTCAGGAAGTTACAACTCATTCATCCATTCGCAGTCAGCAGAGAAGCGTCGATTATATGCTCAGTGCTCTGCTGGGCACCAGGGATACGGAGACAAAAATGGACGTAACGTTTATATCCAAATTCTTTTATTCAGCTACAGAAAACACTTATTTTATCCACCTGGACAACGGTACATAGAACATTAAATGTTTTTTAAAAGAGCAATAGTACTATATCGATTTGTTCTTAGTGACTTAGTGCTATCTTTGGTGACTTGTCCCAGGGCCAGGGGTATGTTGGTAAATGTTTAACAACCTGAGTCTTCCCCCCCACCAAAATGTTTTCATGATACACATTTAAGTTGAATCTGTATTATTAACACTTTCTTAAGCCTAGGTAATCAACAAAATGGCAAACCAAGTCCTGAATTGGAGCTATTCATTTCCAAGGTAGAAAGGCTCACGCTGAAAATTGCACAATTAGTATGTCACACTCCTGCCCCAGATCGTTTCTATCCAAATGCCATTTAAAAAAATGTAAATGAGATCTTAGCAAAGCCTCGTATTTACATAGCACTCAATGGTTTGCAAAGTGTTTATATCTCTCTCTATATGTGTGTGTATGTATATAAAATCTCATTTGTCATCTGTATGTATATACATCTATATGTATTATATGTAACACCACCCTTTCCTACACAGTCACAGAGAGTCACCTCTCCTTGTTCAGTGCAGAGTCTTGATTTTTTAATGTACGTTTTAATCCAACAGGGTGCCTTCCTCTTACTGGATCTCCAGTAGGCGAGAATAGTAGCGAAGCTTTGCCCTAATCTTCTGGACAGAGAGAGGGCCCAGGCTGACCTTGAGGGGGTATTTCAGAGCTAAGGTGACCTGGGATCTTGTGATTTCTAGACCTAGTGATCAGTAGGTAGGAACCTTGGGATCTGTTCTACTTGGGAGAACAGGACAGTTAGCAAGTTCTATGTCAGGCCCCTCAACTCAAACTTGTTCCTCAACTCATTGGGGAAGAAGAAAGAAGCCTGGACAAGAACTGCATTGCATGTGCGAGCAATACCTGGAGAAATGAGTGGATGGAGAGGGCACAAGCATGAGCAAGGAGCAATGAATGATGACTAGGAGAGGAAGGAAGATCTGTGGCTGTCTGAAGGCATGGGGACATCATTTGGCACAAGTGATAAGACCATTACTAGTCTTCTAGGTTCCTTTGGGAGAACTTGAAATTGGAAAGGAAAATAGTGCTCATAAACTCCTTTGTACGCACAGTAGGTGGACCAGTGTCTGCCATCTGCCTCATTGCTTCTGGGGTGGAGGTCAGCAGCATTCAGGAGCCAGATGTTTGTACATTTTGGCACATCTCAGATGACTTACAGTTCCACTTACAGATAAACTTGCAAGAATATGTGCAAATGAAATTACTCCATGATTTTTGTGTCTTTGCCCAGAAATGGGCACAGTTATCATTTCCTTTTTCTTTGCTTGGTTTCCCATCAGCCCAGAACCTGGAAAGAGAGGAGATCATTGAAATGAGAGGGCTTAATCCTTTGAATTGCCAGCTGGTCACCAAGGACTGATAGAAACTCTCTCTCCTAGGTTTGGACCCTGTGGTGGAGTGAAGCAGTCTCAGGGAGGCCTTGTCTCAGATGCTGCCACAGCCTGGTGTCTCAAGAGTGCCCACCTGCCCAGGCCACAGCCAGAGCCTGGCTGGGGCATGGGAGGTGAACTTTCAGGGACACTATCTAATTCCTTCTGGAGACAGCCCAGATGATCGCTCTATTCCCCACCTCCCCACACCCAGGACACCCAGGACCATGCGTTATCCTAACCACTGCTCTTCCTGGGGCCACACACACACACACACACACACACACACACACACACACACACACACACAGAGAGCATACATTCCCGTAGAGGCCACACTAGGTGTTCAGCCTGAATTTTCCTTGGGGAAATCTCCAAGAGTCTCTTTTGAAGCAGAAAAGGGGAAGGGAGGGGAGGGAAGGCTACTTTACTCACTCTTTGCTTTGGGCTTCATCATATGGGGTCTTGTCAGTCCACTGCCAGCCTAAAGCATTTTGGTCACTCAGTCCAATCCAATAGTAGGTACCATTGGCTTTTTTATAAAGAAATTCCTATGGAGTGAAAAGAATATTTTTAAAGGGGCACCTGTGTATGCTTGGGTGTGTTTGAGTGTGCACGCATGTATGGATAATGTATGCTTATGAGTATTCCAGTCTGTGTATATATGTGTGTGCTTGTGTACACATGTATGTGCTTACATGAGTACACATGTGTGTATATGTATGTGTGCATACATATGTGTGTGCATGTGTGTATGCAGGTATATGTGGCCACATGTATATGTGTGCATGCATGTGCAGGGTATATTTTGAATGTGTGTGCATATGCACGTGTGTATGCATGTGCACACAATGCGCATGTGTATATGTGTGTATGTACATGTGTATGTGCATGTATGTGTGTATATGTTTATGTATGTCTGCTTGAATATGTGTGGATGTGTGCATATGCATGTGTATATGTATATGTGTACATGTGTGTATGTGCATATACTTGTGTATGCATGCATATACTTGTGTGTGTGTGTGTGTGTTTTCCTCAAACATAGGTCTGATCACATCAGACCTTCACAATCCAGTGGCTTCCTATTAACTCTAGGACCAAACCCAAATTTCTCTACCTGACTCCTGTTTCTGACTTGTCTTTCCAGAATGACTATTTATTACTTCCTGGCTAAAAAGGGCAGTAGACAGCGCACTAGGCCTGGAGCCAAGAAGACTTGAGTTCAAATCCAGCCTCAGTGACTTACTAGCTGTGTAACTTTGGTCAAGTCACTTCATCCCAGTCTGCCTCAGTTTCCTCAACTGTAAAATGGTGATAATAGCACCTATACTTGGAAGATTTTTTAGACACTTAACCCAGCACGTGTAGTAGGTGTTATATCAATGCTAATGGTTATTGTTACTCATGAACCTTAAGGTCCCGTCAGACCGGCCTTTCTACTGCATTTGGTGGATGACACATTTCCCATCTCCTATCTTTGCTCTGGTCCCTCATGGATAGAAAACACATCCTCCTCACCTCTGTCTCTTAGAATCCCTAGTTTCCTTCCAAGTTCAGCTCAGACACCATCTTCTGCATTAGATCTGTCCTCCTCTCCCAGCTGTTGGGGCTCTCCCACCTCACCCCACCCCACCCTGAAAATCAGCCTGTATTAATTTGGTAAAGATTTCCATTTCTCTTGTGCAGTAGCTGTTGTAGAAGCTCTAAAGAGCTGGTTTCATAGCCCACTGGTCCTGCCTTTCACACATACTGACTGTGGGATTTGGGGCAGTAATAATAATGATAGCTAACATTTCTAGAGCACCTACTATGTGCAAGGTGCTTTACAATTATTATCTCATTTGATCCTCACAACAACCTGGGAGGGAGGTGCTGTTATTATTCCCATTTTATAGATGAGGAAATTGAGGCAGAGCTTAAGTGACTTATCCAGAGTCACACAGATAGTCGATGTCTCTCTGTGTATTTTCAGTAAGCCCTAGTTATGTGTGAGACTATGTCTGGGTCCCTTGTAGACTTCTAGAGGCAAGGCGAACTGCCTATGGACACCCAGATTACTGACATCTCTACCTCCCACTTCTAGGGCCACCAAGGACAGCACTGACCTGTTCTTCTGAATTCTTTACCTCTCCGTGTGTTATCAGTAAGTCTTAACTGTGTGTGAGACTGTATGGGTCCCTTGCAGACTAACGGAGAGGAAAGGTAAGATGCCCACAGATACTCCACTTAAAGACATCTCTATACCTCCCACTTCTAGGGCCATCAAGGACAGCACTGACCTGTTCTTCCACTGAAGTCACTGAGGTCAGGTGGGAGCCCTTTGACACACAGTACTGCTCAGCATCATTCCAGGACATTTTGCCACAGGAAAAGTAGTAGAGATTTCCACCATGGAAAATCCTACGCTCTGAGATTCTCTGAACAAGGATTTCTTGGGAAGAAAGAGGAATGAGAATGAGAGAGAGGAGACCAGAGCTGAGCGGGGTTCAGCTCTACCTCTTGACCCTGAAGTGAGCTGGCTACAGAACAGTGACCAAAGCTTGGTCAGTGTGAGCCAGAGTTAGACTATTATTGTCTGATCAGAAGCCTCTTGGGGTCAAGGTGTGTCAGAGGGGGAGACTGTTTGTTGGGGTAGAGATGAGGAACTTTTTACTCCTTCCCCTTTTCTAAAGTAGCCAGGAAGAGAGACAGTAGAGAAGCTAGCAGAGAAGGAACAGGGGTCCATGTGAGCCTAAAGTTCGATTGATGAAGGGACTGGATAGGAGCTTAACGGTCAGGGCAAAGGGTGTGGGGGAGGAGAGAACACTCACGGTTTTGCTGTTTCAGAGCTGCATTGGAGACCTTGGCCTTCTCAAGTTGGTGATTTTTCTCTTGAACATCTAGAAACACAGGGTCATGGCATTAGAATGAGAGAAGCTCAGGGAGAGGCTTAATTCAACTCAGTAAGCATTGAGAAGCCCCTGGAGTAGAGATTTGGGAACTGACTGCATCGTGGAACTTGTAGCTGAAAGGGATGAACATTCCATCTGGCTCCTAAGAATGATTTGAAGCCATCCATCTCTTTGACTAGAATGGGGAATTGAGTCAAGTTCTTGAGTTCTTGAAGAGACACAAACGGTTTTCAAGAGATAGACTGAGATGAGGGAGGAGCTCAGGAATGGAGCCACCAAGAAGCGGTGTCCCAGGGACAAGGTGTGAAAAGGGTTGAGCTGGGTCTAGAGGTGAAATCAAGAAGGTCCATTGAGGCATCTTGAATCAGAAGCCTTGGATTGAAGGTACTTGTACTGAGCTTTGCAAGGACTAAGAGAAGTTTCCAGAAAAAGTCTCCTCTTCTCCCTACTTCCCCTCCCAGTGCCTATCCATTAACAGACACTGGAACATGTTTTACTGATTTCTTTACCTCTGTGTTTATGATAACATGACATTTTCCTCAGCCATAGAAAGGCCAGGGATTAGGTAGACATAAGTATTTGTTTAAATTATGGCAGAAATACAAATATTTGCCTAAGTGTAAACTATTTTTCTAACTGGGGGCTCTGCGCTATTGCAAGTATACTTCTAACTTTTTATTAAATTTGAACTCCATAAAGCATCAGAAGAGGGGACTCCGGGGACCTGAGAGACCATTACGTTATCTCCAGATTTAAAAAGGTAATTATTGTTATAGAGTATGGTGGATTAAAAGCTGAGAGACAAAGTACTAGAAAACAGAGGGCAGTAACGATTACCAGCCTGACCACTATGTCCTCCAAAGTAGTACCTGTAGCCACCAGCTTTAAATTCTATTGGGAAGAAACAACATGGAAACAGATAAGGGGGACAATGTGATACAGAAGAAAAATGGAAAGATCTGGAGTCAGAGGACTTGGGTTCCAACCCTATGTTGCTGGTAGGTTTTAGAGACAGCATTTGAAGCTAGGTCTTTCTGACTGTCCCTGCTATGCCACACTACCTCTCCAGGCTAGGGTTTCTGATACCTTATGGGATCCTTGGACTATTGGTCAGTTCCTAGGTCCTGTTCAGCCAAACTGACTTTCTCGTTGTTCCTCTCACATGACTTGACATTTCCTATCTCAGTGCCTTTGCCTAGGCCATCCCTCATACCTGGAATGCAGTCCCTCCTCTTTGAATACTTTTGTGGTTGTTTAGTTATTTTTCAGTCACGTCTGACTGTTTGTGATCACATATGGGATTTTCTTGGCAGAGATACTGGAGTGGTTTGCCAATTCCTTCTCCAGCTCATTTTACAGAGGAGGAAACTGAGGCAAATATAGTGAAGTAAATTTCCCAGAGTAAATGTCTGAGGCCGGATTTGAGCTCAGGAAGACAGGTCTTCCTGGCTCCAGGCCTGATTTCCTATCTACTGTGCTACCTAGGTGCCCATAAGCTTCACTTCCTTCAAAGGCTCAACTCAAGTGTCATATTGTACAAAAGGCCTTTCCTAATCTCTCCCCACATGGCACTTGGGGCTTCCCCATGCACAACTCAAAATTACTCTGTATATTTTTGGTATACATTAATTAGTAGGTGTTGTTTCTCCTAATAAAATGTCAGCTCCTTGAGGGCAGAGACTCTCAACTTTTAACTTTGTGTGCACCATACCTAGCAGATAGTAGGTGCTTAACAGGTGATTGATTTATCAAAATTCCATCTTCCTCTGACTTTTTGCATCTTAGGAGAATGAGTGGAAGGACTGTCTATGGAGCCCCGATCATGCTCCACCCCCATTTCTCTCTAGACTCTGCTCCCTCCCAAGATTTGCTCTGGTGCTTTCTCTGATCAGAGAAAGAGGTTTAAGGCCTGGGACCCTGCAGACCATGGTGCTGGGGTGAGAACTTACATTGAATGACCACAACTTTAAGGGCGGCAGCCAGAGCAAAAACCAAGAGTGCCAGGACAGCCTGGATGATCCTTAGCTTCCTGAAGGCTGGACAAGAGAGAGAGAGAAAAGCATCATTAGCATGACCTAGTGGCTGTGGCTTCCAAAGACAGAGGCCACCCAGCATCTCCATCACTTGAGGTCCTGATGATGACATCACAACTTTAGGTCTGAAAGAGGCAAAGGAAGCCAGCCTGGTCCTCATTTGACTGATGTGGACATTGAGGCCCAGATGTGTGAAGAATCTTGCCTAAAGTCATCAATATATAGGTGTTATAGGTGGCATTTGGACCCAGGACTCCTGAGTCCAAATCTAAAACTCTTTCCATTGCCTCACAATATTCCTAAGATACACCCAGGATCAAGGTCTTACCAGAAGTCATTTATCTAATGAGAATGTTTGGCAACCCTTAAACGCAACATAAATGCAAATATTATTATTGTTGTGTTTTGTTCCCTATTCATATTTTTATCTGATTTATACATGAGACAATAGTAAATGTGTAATCCTTCCATCAGTCTTTCTCTGTCCCTCCTTTTTTCCAAAATGTCAATGTCTCTCTGTTGTTTTATAGTCTATCACCACCCCATTCTGCAGTGTTATCCCAAATTACCCCCCTTCCCTTCAATAGAGCTTATGCTCCAACTAACCTGGACCACTCTTTGCTACCAGCCTGATTCCCTGCCTGTGTACATATGGTAACCTCCTGGCTCAGAGCTTTGTTAGTGCTCTCCTGAATCCTCTTCATCATTTCTCATTTAAGTTCTAGCCATTCTTAAGAGACCAGTTCAAGCGCCCTGTCCTCCTGGAAGCCTGATTGGCGCTCCCTTGTTGGTAACAGCCATTTTTGCCTCTACAATCCCATAGCCCTTAACTGTGCACCTTTAGAATGCTTTGGTCTTGCATCACGGTCCGTTAAAGCTGCCCATAATTGATGTCTGATCCAGTAACTGACCCTTGGGCTGGATAAGGACAAGGACCGCATCTTGCCGTGACTTTTGGACCTACACAGGCCGTAGCCCGCTGTTCTTAATACAAGAAGTACTTGTATTCATTCGGCAAATCTTTTCATGAAGTACCTCTTGTGTTCAGAGCACACTAGTGAGCACCTTCTGTGTGCAGGGCCCCACGCTAGAGTTTGGGGGAAGAAGGAAGTTTAGCAAAGACATAATTCTCATCTTCGTGGAGTGGAATAATACACAAATACAAAGCACTGCACATCACACGGTCATTAAAGAGTGTGTCACTCATCTTCCACACATTTGTTGCATAGAATTGAGTTGAATTCAGAGACTACCATAGTTACTGTCACATTTCGCTTCTTGACATGACCCACTTGGGCCTTCACTTTAGCTCTTTGAGAAAGTTAATCAGCCTGCCCAGGAAAATGCAAATATTCCATGACATGATTGGGTGCTGTAGAGACAGGGAGGAAGGGAGGAGCCATAATGGCACAGTAGAAAGAGTCCTTGTTTGGTGATCAGAGGTCCTAGGTTCAAAACCTGCCTTGGGTGTCTTACTGTGTGACCTTAGGTAAGTCACTTCATTTCTGTGCCTCAGTTTCCTCACCCGTAAAATGATGGACCTGGATGGCCTCTGGGGTCCCTTCCAGTTCCAGTTCTATGACTCTAAATAGAAGATAGTGTTGTTGCTCTAAAAGAACATCAAATCTCAAGCATGTAGAGGAGAAGTCCTCATATAACCTCACGTAAGACACTGTACATTAATATGTCAACATGCCAGCTCCCAACTCAAGGCACACTGGGAACTGAGAGATGGGGAAGTCTTGCCTTCTGCTGGAAAAGTCAGTCATTCATCAGTGGAGAGAGTGAGACTTGTATTGGACCTTGATTGATGGAGCGGTTGGTGTGGCTAGCACGAGAAGAAGAACATGATATGTTCTAAGGACAATGAGGAGGAACCTTCCTTGGCCAGAGAAGGTTCCTGTTGTGGGCTTCTGGCAGCTAAGTTGAAGCCACATACTGGAGAGCTCTGAAGGCTAGCCTAGGAAGCTTAGGTTCTATTCTGTAGGAAGAAATTGTTCAGAACCTGTGGAGCAGAGAAGCGTATCGGTGTGAGGTGTTAAGATGTTTTGGGGCCTGCTTGTGTCTACCATTCTCTGACTGCCTCTGGAAATAGATAATCCAAGGAGATTAAGGTGAGCCAGATGGGTTGCTCTAATTAAATCGTCTGGTTTCCTCTTTGCTTCTTTGGTTGTTTTGTTCCGTTATAAAGGTTTTATGTGCTTTCTATCTTGTTCACTGTCAAATAAATTTAGCCATATCTCTCTCCTGCCTTCCCCTAACCCCACTACAATGATAGATTATGTAGGGGCTAGGGAAGCACCTGAAGATACAGCTGGAGATCAGCTACAAGGAGGAAAACATGGACAGACCTAATTAAATAACGGAGTGTTTGCTTATTGATACTGTTTGCTTCTGTTTTAGATCATGACAGGAATGTCTTAATATCCAATTAAAGGCTAAGCAAGTTGCAGGATCCTATTTCCAGAAAAGGCAAGGGTCTGCCCTAGAACATTGTGGGTCATGAGCCTCCCAGGATGGAGCACTCATGCACAAGATACATGTGGTAAATAGCCAGTTCGGTACACCAGTGAGCCACTAGGCAAGCAAAGGGGAAAGACACAAGACCATGGACCACACTTCAAACATGTATCGGGGCAAGGAGGATTTTGCTGTGACCTAAAGAGGATGTGCAATGGTAGAAGTGAGAGGGCTAGAGGAGCAGATGGCTACTCTCCAGGCTATCCAGAAGAATGAAGTGTTCCTTGAAAGAATATAAGAAGTGCTTCAAGGAAAAACCCCATGAGAAAAAGGAGGTGAAGAGGCACAAGGAAATTCTCACCTGCACCAGGAGAAAGCAGGGTGAAGGAAGGGATCACTGGGAAGGAAGAGAAAAAGAAAGGGTCCCGACCTTTTGGAACTAATAGATAGGAGGCTTTTCCTAGAGAGGGGGAGTTGAGCCATCTCTAGGGGATGCAGCTTCTTGTGTTTGTGATGGTGGAGAGTGATAAACGAGCCCAAGTGAGTAGGCCACTGAGTAGTGAGTAGTCGTCATCAACATGAGAACACGCGGAAGAAGGATGAGGAAGGATCCATTCTAAGGGATACATATTTTTCCTCACACAAACAACAAGGAGATTCCTTTCTTTTCAAGACAAATATCTGGGTCATGGTGGAAAGCTTTTAGAGACTTATCAAATTTCACAACTACTACATACTTTTAGCATGTTGTGCAGGGACAAATAAATTCATGATACCACCAGAAAAAACCTGGAAAGTATTGCTAAGAATTATGAAATCCTAGGGAAAAACAGTGAAGCTTTCAGTGACATAGGTGGCATTTTCACCTCTACTAAGATAAGGGGATTCAGAAGAGAAAGCAGATTTGGGGGTGAACATATGGCTAAGAAGGTGATATCTGAGAATAGAATTTGGACTTCTGGGCTTTAGCTAAATACATCATACTGATGTATGAAAGCTCTTGGCCAGGGGTGGAGTGTACCTAACAAGGGTTGTTAAGAAACATGTTCATCTGGGGATAATACAAGCACTTTTTCACAAGGTTGTTGTGATCATATGTGTGTGTGTGTATGTGTATACACACACATATACATATATATGTTTGTCTATACATACATATGTGTGTATACATAAATATATATATGTATATACATATATATATATACATTTCTTTGTAAACTTTAAAGTATTGGTGTTATAATTCAGTTTCTCTTCTGTTGGTTTCTTCAGTCTTATCTTTTTGCTTCCTCAAAGAATTATTGTAAATTTTATCATTCTATTTTCGTATTCCCTACTTTCCTATCTGGTCCATAACCTAATTTATATTTAAATGTTTCTTTACGGTTTTCTTTCTTTCCCTTGTCTGGTGGCACTTTCGGATATTGGATCTCCTGAGATAGTGCCTGATTATACTTTAAGAAACAGTTGGTTCAGTGCCATTACTCCAGTGACTCTTGGCATTTAAACTAGCATTAGCTAGGAAATCATCAGCTTCCTTATATTTTTCATTATTGCAATAAGAGCATGTTTTGTCAAGATGGAACAAACTAGGCACTAGTTTCTATGTTTAATTCCTGTGGGAAGGTCAATTGCATTTGAAGAAATTTACACTCAGATTACACAGTGTCTAGTATACAGTAGGTACTTAATAAAGACTTGGTGATTAACTGATCTCCATGTTGAAACACCACAATGTTCTCCAAGGATTGGGTAACATTGATCTTATTCTGGCATCAAGTTAAAAATAGCCCGAAAGAATATTAACCAATTTAACATTTGAAGGTTTTTTTCAGAAGATGATTTTGTTTTTTTTTTTTCTGGAAATGACTATTTGATGACTAATGCAGTTAAAAAACCCTCTTATGTTTAAGCAAGTGTTAATGCCATGAGAAATATTAATAGCTTTTGTCGCAAAAGGTCTCAAGACACTTCTATCCAATCAACATAAACTCCTCTTTTCAGGAGTCAGTCTTTGTCATAAAAGTCTGGCCTGGGTCTGAACTTTGAATTAAAATCTTTGGTATTTGGAATTTATGACCAAGTCTGGCTATTTAAAAATTTGTGAAGAAGGGAGTATAAGAAGGGATATTATGGTATCTTGTTTTGCTTCAACAGAATTTATTGGCAGATAAGCAATACTCCCTAGCTGTGGAGGAAGTTCACTTATCTTATTTTACTGAAACAATGGTCATCCTGGTGCCAGGGGAACTAGAAAGGTTAGGCTGGGACAACTGGTTTAAGCCCAAAGGGTCATGCCCCAATCACAAGTATCCTCACTACCACGCCCACATAATCGGCAATGAAGAATGTAACCCTGAGGAGTCTGGACTAACCCTAACTCTGAAGGGGAGGGTAGAACTGCTTAACCTCACTCCTGCTTCTGTACTGGTGTGGGTATTTCTCGTGAGCACCACACCTGCTTCCTCTGGAGAAGTGTAATAAACCCCTTCCTCTGGCCAGTGTGTTTCTGAGTTCTTTCAGCGAGATTGGATCAATCACATGGATTTTCCTAAGGGCGTGCTACTAGGGAAGCGCTGGACTTTGGAAGCTTGTCTGGGCTAACTTCCTAACCCTGCCTGGGAAGTCCTGTGATCCCCACAACCATGTTTCTCACAATTGGATTTGGGTGTTGTTTTGTTTTAAAGTTGATACTATTAAAAATTGGCCAGACCGTGGGCATAATGTTGTAAATCATCCATGCATAAAGATGGACTCGTGATTTTGGTTGTTTTTGTGACAGCTTAAATGCTGTGACTTAGCAAAAATAAAGAGTGCCTCGTATGGTCAGCACTCTTTCAGTCCTGTAGTTTTTTACTTATGGATTCAGTAGATGACACCAGTAGCTAGCATTGATGGAGAAGTTTAAAGCGGGTGAAGCACTTTACAAATACGATCTCATTTGATTCTCACAACAACTCTGAAAGGTAGATGATTTATACTCTTATTTTACAGATGACAAAACTGAGGCAAACAGAGGTCACACGATTTCCCCAGGGTCATCTAAGTGTGGAGGCCAGATATGAAGGCAGCTCTTCTTAACTCCAGGTCCAGCACTGATTTAGATTATAATGACAATATGGCAATCAAGTCAAGTCAAACATTTAACAGGTGCTTGCCAGGCTTAGTGCTAAGTTCTGAGGTTACAAACAAAGGCTGCAAACAATGCCTGCCCTCAAGGAGCTCACGATCTAATGGGGAAGACAGCATGGAAACAACTCGCAGATTGCTGTTGGTCCTTCATTCTGGAAGAGGACCGTGACATAAGGAAGGTGATGCCATGGCATGCAAGTGAATTGGATTTAACTGTGCAAGGTTACCAGTCTCACTTTATGTTAACATGTTATTTAAAGTAATAATGCACCATGCTTAACTAAGACAATTTCAAATGAGCATACAGTATGAGAGCACAGACTGAAACAATGCCTGAAGACCAAACCATTTGGTCCCATTGGGGAGCCTTCTGGGTCCAGTGGAAAAATATAGATCAGCATAACTGGAGATGGCCTCAGATGCAATGGGAGACCTTGGCCTTTTTAAGGTAAGGTCTTTAATAGCTCTCTGACTGAAGCAATGCCTATACAATGATTGAGGCTAGGTAAGAAATGAAGTAAAGAATGGCCTTCTTTACCAAATTAAAAAAATCAATCTGGGAAAAGAAGACCCTTGGGGTTTCTGGACAGAACAGAAATAATTGCTATTTACATTCACTCTGAGCCATCAGGGCCCAAATAATGACTAAGTGGGGCTTGGGGTGGGACTTATTGTTGGCCTAACAATGAGAGGCAGAGTGAATTGGGTTTAAGGCATGATCCTATGCAAACAATTACTCATGAAGAGGATATTTACAAGATAAATTAGGGGTAATCATTCAGAGGATCAGGAAAGACTCCTTGTAGAACATGGGGTATCAGCTGGGGCTTGAAGGAAGCCAAAGAAACCAGGAGTAGAAATGAGGAGGGAGAGCATTCCAGGCATGGGATTATGAAGAAGCTATATAATAGGATATATGGACAGGCAGGTGGCACAGTAGATAGAATGCTGGGCCTGGGGTCAAGAAGACTCATCTTCCTGAGTTCAAATCCAGCCCCAGACCCTTACTAGCTGTGTGTCCCTAGACAAGTCACTTCACCCTGTTTGCATCAGTTTCCTCATCTGTAAAATGAGTTGGAGAAGGAAATGGAAAACTATTCCAGTATCTTTGCCAAGAAAACCCCAAATGGGGCCACAAAGATTTCTACACAACTGAAAAACACATGAAAATATGATAGGAGGCTCTTGTGTGAGGAACAACAAGGCCTATGTCATTGGCTCACAAGATTCATGGAGGAGACTAAGGTGTAAGAAGACTGGAAATGTAGGAAGGAGATATATTATGAAGAGCAAACATCATTGGAAAATGTATTGCAAACATCTCAGGCCAAATCTTATTTTGTATTTGAGAAAAAAATATAAATAGTCTGTTATCTCACTTGTCATAAGAAATGATTGAATCTGCTTAAAAGGAAGAAATGTTGATTATTTCGTGGTATACCTTCCTATCCATCAAAACGACTAAATGCTATACTCGGCTTTAAAGGAGTGAATTAAGTGCATTGGAAAATGTGAGTTTCTATGCCAACAATTATTAGAGCATTTTGTGAACTCTGACATGCTAAGGCAACACTGCCTCCCCGCCTCCCCCCCACATAATAGAAATGCTCCAACATAACCTCGTGAAGGTAGTGCACAACATTCATCCTCAGCCTTCTATTTTAAACAGTCTCATGATATTATTCAATGGGACCAAATGGTTTGGTCTTCAGGCATTGTTTCAGCCTGTGCTCTCATACTGTATGCTCATTTGAAATTGTCTTAGTTAAGCATGGTGCATTATTACTTTAAATAAAATGTTAACATGAAAGAGAAAAAAAAAGCTTTTGCCTGGAGCCTATGTGACACAGGGAACATTAAACTTCAAAGAAAATGGGAGGGAGAACACTTTCCAAATAACTCAGGCACCATAGAAAGCATGAATTATAACACAGGAAGAAGAAAGGTAGATGAAGCAACTAGAAGACAATCTCCAAGAAGAGAGCCGTCAATAACACCCCATCTCTTCAGAGACCTATGTGCAAACCCAGAGAAATAATAATAGATAGTTCACTGAACATGTGAGGGGTTGCAAAGTATCTCATCTCTCATTTGTTTTGCACAATTGCCCTATAACATGAATACTTACCATTATTCCCATTTAACAGATGAAGAAACTGAGACTGAGCGAGGTTAAGTGACTTTCCCAGGGTCACATAACCAAGGAAGGATTTGGATCCAGATTTTCTTGACCCAAAGCCCAGTGTTCCATTCACTTTGCCATCTAGCGGCTTCAAAAGGAGGATGATAAGAGATCCTAATGGACGAAGGATAATTTGACTTCCTAAATATCCCTGAGATGTGGTGGGATGATTTTTATAACACGGAGTGTGTCTCTGGAGGAACAAAATAGGTAAATGGGCTGATTATACATTATTTTACTGTAAGGAGATACATCCTTTTGAGGAAATCCAGTAACCCAGGGCAAGAGTACAATGAAGTACAATGAAGGAAGAAGTATGGTGGATGAAGAGCAAGGGAGGAGGAGAGAGAAGCAATGTGATTAGGTGCACGTGCTACATCCCACCTGGATTGAAGGAGAAATGAAATGCAGAGCTGGGGAAAATGACAAATCTGGCATGATATTGTAGTGGTTGGGGACTTTGAGAGTCCTAACGCTTTCTGGAACTCTGTGTCTGCCAAAAGTAGAGCAGCTGATAAACAAACGTGGGACTTCCCCAAATGATCATTTCATGCTTCAAAAGTTGGAGGAAGTGACTGCTGTTATTGGCCTGATCCTGACCCACATGGAGAAACTTGTTGCTGAAATAGAAATACAGGAACTTTGTGGGCAAAGGATTGTAACATCACAGAGAGAGAAACAGGAGAGAAGGGGAGGCCAGCCAGGCACAGGCTAATCGATACCTCATTTTGGAGAGGGCAGCGCAAGTGTTCAGGGCAAGGATAGAGGTTGTGACTTGCCTTCAGTGACACAGCTTGGAAACACTAGAATCAGGACTCCCCCCGCCTCCACCCCACCACCTCAGGCTTTTGGCCTCCAATACTTTCCAGTCCAGCCTGCTTCCTCTCCTACACAGGACAAAGGTCAGAACCAAAACAAAACTCCCAGTGGAGTTAGGTCTGGGCCACAGTAGTGGGAGTGTGGTCATATATTTAATGTGCCTTCTTTTCCCCCTTCCCCTATAAAGCAGCAGCATGGGAAAGTGATTAGGGCATTAGCCTTGAAACTGAGAGACCCTGGAGAGTGTCCTTATATTGCTCTTTCTGACTACCATGTGAATGCTTGCCCTGTGTGAGTTCTTTGTAAAATAACCTTTAAGGCAAAATTGGAATTGTCTTAGGAAGATCCTGAAGACCACCTGGCAAGATAAGATACCAGACATTGAGGTCCTTTCTGGAACTAAACTGCCAAGCATTCAAACCCTACTGCAAAGGGCACAATCCCAATGGTCTCCTGCATTGTTCGAATGCCAAATATGTGCTATTTTTTAAGTGACTTGCTCAAAGTCACACAGCTAGTAAGTGTATCAAGTGTCTGTGGCCACATTTGAACTTAGGTCCTCCTGACTCCAGGGACGGTGCTCTATTCACTGCACCACCTAGCTGCCCCCTAAAAGACTATTTTATGGACAACTCACACAAAGCAAGAGCTCACATGGTGGTCAAAAAAAGCAATACAAGGACATTCTCAAGGTCTCTCTTAAGAACTTTGGAATTGAGGGGGTGGAGCCAAGATGGCGGAGTAAAGGCAGGGACTTGCTTGAGCTCTCCCCGAAATGCTTCCATATTAATGTGAAAAATAACTCTAAACGAATTTTAGAGCTACAGAACCCACAAAATGACAGAGTGAAACAAGTCTCCAGCCCAAGACAGGCTGGAAGGTTGATGAAGATTTCTATCAAACAGTGCTGGGAGCAGAGCACAGTGTGGTATAGGCTGGACCAGCACAGCCCGGGCCAGAGCACACTGGGTGGAGCAGACTGAGCAGAGCAGGCCTCAGGGCACTGAATCACTGGCAGCTGTGGCAATTTCCAGACTTCTCAACCCACAAATGCCAAAGACAACTTAGCAATTCAGTGGGAAAACTCTGTCTGGCCCAGGTGAGAGAAGACCATGGTCTAGCCCCAGCCCCAGGGCAGCAGCAGCGGCTGCTTCCAGAGCTCTAGGCCCACAGATGGTGGGGGGGACCAAATGGCTTATCAGGGTAGGAGTGCAAGGATCTATTTGGTGGTGCTGAGGAGGGATTCTCTTGCTTTGCCCTGCTTAGATCAGGGTCACAGTCCTGGGTGGTGGTCCTAGGGACCAAGTGGCTGATCAGAGTAGGAGTACAAGGATCTATCTGGTTGTGCTGAGAAAGGATTCTCCTGCTTTGCCCTGCTTAGATCAGGGTCACAGTCCTGGGTGTCGGTCCTAGGGTGAGGAGGAGTGCTGGTGTGGCAGAGAGGGAGTCCTTCTCAAAGTTCCAAAGCAGAAAAGAGTACTTGAGGTCACTCACAAACCAGAGCCCAATCCAGGAGTGTAGTAAACACCTCTGCTTGGATCATACCACTACAGAAGAACTGAAAATTTATGTGTCTAGAAGTAGCTCTGAAAACAGCTCTGCAAAACCCCTGAAGCTTGGGACAGAGCACTCGTCACAAGTTGAAGCAGAGTCATACCTTGACAAACAGCTCAAAAGTCAAGTAATTGGCTAGGAAAATGAGCGGACAGTGTAAAAAAACTCAGACTATAGATTCTTCATTTGGTGACAAAGAAGATCAAAACATACAACCAGAAAAAGACAACGAAGTCAAAGATCTTACATCAAAAGCTTCCAAGAAAAAGATAAATTAGTCATAGGCCATGGAAGAGTTCAAAAAGGATTTTGAAAATCAAATAAGAGAAGTTGAGGAAAAATTGGGAAAAAAATGAGAGTGATTCAAGAAAACCATAAAAAATGAGTCAACGGCTTGCTAAAGGAGACCAAAAAATACTGAAGAAAATAACACTTTAAAAAATAGACTAATCCAAATGGCAAAAGAAATCCAAAAAGCCAATGAGGAGAAGAATGCTTTAAAAAGCAGAATTGGCTAAATGAAAAAGGAGGTCCAAAAGCTCACTGAAGAAAATAATCCCTTAAAAATTAAAACGAAGCAAATGGAAGCTAATAGCTTTATGAGAAATCAAGAAATTATAAAATAGAAACAAAAGAATGAAAAAATAGAAGACAATGTGAAATATCTCATTGGAAAAATGACTAACCTGGAAAATAGATCCAGGAGAGATAATTTAAAAATTATTGGACTATCTGAAAGCCATGATCAGGAAAAGGGCCTACACATCATCTTTCAAGAAATTATCAAGGAAAACTGGAAAACTGCGCTGATATTCTAGAGGGTAAATTGGAAATTGAAAGAATCCACTGATTGCCGCTTGAGAAAGATCCCAAAAGGAAAACTCCTAGGAATATTGTAGCCAAATTCCAGAGTTCCCAGGTTAAGGAGAAAATATTGCAAGCAGCCAGAAAATTTGAGTATTGTGGAAACACCATCAGGAGAACACAAGATCTATCAGCTTCTACATCAAGGGATCAAAGGGCTTGGAATATAGTATTCTGGACGTCAAGGCAGCTAGGATTAAAACTAAGAATCACCTACCCAGCAAAACTGAGTATAATACTTCAGGGGAAAAATGCAAATTCAATGAAATAGAGGACTTCTAAGTATTGCTGATGAAAAGACCAGAGCTGAATAGAAAATTTGACTTTAAAATGTAAGAATCAAGAGAAGCATGAAAAGATAAACAGGAAAGAGAAATCATAAGGGACTTATTAAAATTGAACTGTTTACATTCCTACATGGAAAGATGATGTTTGTAACTCATGAGACATTGGTTAGTATTGGGGTAGTTGAAGGGCATATACATATATACAGACAGAGGGCATAGGATAAGTTGAATATGAAGGGATGATATCTAAAAAATAAAATTAAGGGGTGAGAGAGGAATATATTGGGAGAAGGAGAAAGGGAGAGGTAGAATGGGATAAATTATCTCACATAAAAGAGACAAGAAAAAGTTGTTACAATGGAGGAGAAGGGGGGGTGGTAAAAGGGAATTAGTGAATCTTACTCTGATTGGATTTAACTTGAGGATGGAATAACATATGCACTCAATTGGATATCTTGCCCTGCAGGAAAGTAGGAGGGAAGGGGATGGGGGGGTGATGGAAGGGAGGGCAGATTGGTGGAGGGGGTAGTCAGAAGCAAACACTTTTGAGCGGAGACAGGATCAAATGAGATAATAGGATAAATGGGGGCCAGGATAGGATGGAGGGAAGTGTAGTTGGTCTTTCACAATATGACTACTGTTGAAGTATATTGCATAATGAAACATGTGTAACCTGTGTTGAATTGCTTGCCTTCTCAGTGGGGGTGGGTGGGGAGGGAGGAGGGGAGGGAATTTGGAACTCAAAATCTTGTGGAGGTAAATGTTGAAAACTAAAAATAAATTATTCTGAAAAAAAAGAACTGAAGAATTGATTTCATGACATGGGAGACACTGGCACAGGTCTGTCCAGCATGGCATGCCCTCATCAGAGAAGGGGCTCCACTCTATGAACAAAGCAGAATTGAAGTAGCTCAAAAGAAATGTGAGATGCATAAATTTAGGGAACCTACTCCAAATGTTCACATGAACTAGGCTGACCTGTGGCATAGCATTCTACACTCACATTGGTCTGACCAGCCACAGTTGCTTGCATTGTAACTTGACTAACATAGTGATGTCATTTTGATCCTCTTCGAGAGCAAAGGACAACAACAAAACAACCAAGCCTTGAAACTACAAAAACTAGGATTCAGGGCCTACCTCTGACAAATATTGGCTTTGTGACCTTGGGCAAATCATTTAACCTTTCAAAGATTTAGGTCAGAGGGATCAAACACATTCCCAAGGGGCCCATGATACACTCCCAAGTGGGGCCAAAGAGGATAAAATGTAATTAGGAAATATTTAACGAAATAAATAAAAATAAAATATCACCTAGATAATGTTAATATGTGGTTTGCTAAGTCAATAAGCAGCCTTTGGGGATCCCTATGTATAGTTTGGTGGTCCTTGCCTTTGATATACCTTCAGTGACTCTCTGAGACTATGAGCTCCTACTTGCATTTCTA
Organism: Phalanger gymnotis; assembly: GCA_028646595.1. Classification (NCBI taxonomy): domain Eukaryota; kingdom Metazoa; phylum Chordata; class Mammalia; order Diprotodontia; family Phalangeridae; genus Phalanger; species Phalanger gymnotis. The sequence goes on from CM053625.1 coordinate 311,422,397, forward strand.
GACTTTCTGACTTTCTGACTCCAGGAGTTGCCTAAACCATTGAACTTTCAGGTCCAGTCCCTATCCCTGTCTTTTCCTCTCCATCCAGTGGATTCATACCTGGACACTGTGATTGCTGCCTCTGCAGTCATTCAACCTTTCCTGCTGGTTCTCACAAGCCCTAATGCTCTTGATAGTAATTTTCTGGACCTCATGCTAGGACCTTCCTCCTATTCTTTGGATCAAAGAAGAACTTCTAATTTGCCCATTGGCAGTCAACTATCTAGTGGATCTGCTCTGAGCAAGTCACTTCCATTTTCTGGGCCTCAGTTTCCCCAAAATGTTCCTGGAGTAATGCCTCTAATCTTTAGCCTATGTGTGACTTGGAGCAAGTCACCTTTCTCATCTGTCAACTAAGAATTTCTTTCATTCAATGCCCCCATATCTTTATTTCTGCCTCTTAAAATTCTGACTTTACTTCAAAGCTCAGCTCAAGCACCAGCTTTTACCCAGGCCTCTCCAGATCCTTCCAGCTCCTAGTCCTCAGCTCAAAAGTATTTTGTGTTTAATTTGTAAACACTTAGGTGGCACCTCTACTAGGTCTACTTCTCTCAAATATTACTTAAATTGGAAAGTCAGAAGGTGGCTGGTTACTACCTCAAGGCTGTGCATTACTTCTCTCTGGTAATTATGTATTGCTATGGATAGACTGATTTGTGTTTATTTGATCTGTTTATATTGTCTCTGTTTGTAATTTCTGTTTGTATTTGCTCTGAGGTTCAAGGTGCTGGCTTCCCACCCTGAACTAAGTGAATGGTACATGTATGTTTAATTAAAGTGAGACTGTTAACCCCTTAAAGTTGCTTTCCTTAGAAAAGCAGATCAAAGAATCTGTGCTGGCAGCCTTTCTGTGCGCTGGTGTTATTGGTCTTATGCCCCCACAGCAGCTGCTAGCAACCTTGTTGTTACAGGTGGTATGGATAAATCTGAGAGGTTGGGTTTTTTCCTAGTACTTTTGCTCACAAGCCCCCATCCAGTGTTCTCCCTATTAGTTACCTGCCAGTTGCATTTATTTAGCTTTTAGAAAAGGGTATTACTGAGGTATCCTAGTAAGGACAGTTGGTACAAAAATATTCCCCCAATCAAAGACCTACTCTTATCCACACACAATTTTCCTGGAGGGAGCTGGCTCAAATATAGATGCCTAAAGGGTAACCCATAGCTCCTCTTTATTAGGAGCCCTTTTATTCTCAGAACAACCTCACGAATTCCCTTGAGATAGTGCTCCCTGTTAGGCTGTGCATGTCTGTGCCTTTGCAGCATCCTTAGCTATACTTCTTTCTTCTTGCTGCCTGAAGCTGCCTTTCCTTGTCAGGAATGTAAACTTTATGTTTTCTCAGGTCTGGGATAGTCTCTATGATGAGTGGTCAATGTAAAGGTTGGAGGCAGGGAGTGTGACGTTCCCTTTGGGATCACTTCCCCCACCTCTTGTGTGCCTCAGAGTGAGACACAAGAGTTCTTCCTCTTCAAGAAAGTGGGAAGCTTGACTTCTTCCCTGCGGAACTCCTTTATCTAATCTACCTAGGCCCAGACCTGTATCTAATTCTTTCAAGTAATCCAAACACAATTCCTTTTTAGTACCATCTAATTCCACATAGTGGCTCAGAGTACTCCATTTCTCCCAAGTTAATGAAGAACTGATTCTCACTTAGCTTATACCTTTGAGTGTCTGATAGATTCAGGCCAGAAATCTGGGCACCTAGAATCCACATGAATTCCACTGATCTAAATCCTATCTCCACTTATGCAATATGAGGTTCTGGATCTCAGGGGCTGTTTCATTTTCCTCTTGACTACCCTGGTCTAACACAGGGCCTGGCACAAGATAGGCATCACTAATTGATGGACTAATCTAGTCAGAGTCATAGAATCACTGAATTTCAGAGTTGAAAGGGACCTTATTGTCCATATAGTTCAGCCCATATCCGAAAAGCATCACCAGTAAAACATCCATGACAATTAGTCATTCATCCTTGGCCTGAAAAATGCCATGGAGAGGACTTCCCATCTCTTTAGGTTGCGCGCTCTGGGACCACTCTCATTGCCAGGAAGTTTTTCCTGACATCAAACCTAAATTGATCCATTGCTCCTGGTTCTGTCCCTTGGGACCAAACAAGACAAGTGTTATCCCTTCAATATGTTAGGTCTTTAAAGACTTGAATATGGCTATCATTTCCTCTGTCCCAATGTTCTCCTGGCTAAAAGTCTCTAATCCACATGTGAAACAGACCCAAGGCCCTTCAGCATCCTGGTTGCCCTCTTTGGGATAATCTCCCACTTGTCCATCTTCTTATTAAACTGTGGAACCCAGAACTTGACACAAGACTCCAGATGTAGTCTCACAAGGCCAAGTGGAGAAGGATTCTAATAACCACCTTATTAATGTTATAGACAGAAGGGAGCCCAGAAATTTTCTAGTCCCAGAAACAGGATGTTATAGTGAGAAGGGGCCTTGGAGGTCCTCTGGTCCATTACCTCTTCATTCCTTCCCTGTTTTACAGATAAAGAAACTGAAGTTCACAGAAGACCACTCAGCTTGGGAGCCTTAGGGTCAGGACCTAACACCAGCCATATCACTCTGAGTTCATCTTACACCCCGAGGCTTCTCTGGCTACCGAGGGCCTGTCTTGTCTCTTCTATTAGAAGATAAGCTTCTTGAGGATACAGACTAGGGCTTATCTTTCCTTTGCCTCAAGCCCCAGTAGAGGACACAAGGTCTACTTGGGGTGGAGTGAGGCTTGCAAGGGAACATTTCCTGAACAAATTCTTTTTCCTAAGAGATTGCCAAACCTCAGGCCACTCACTCTCCTGTTCCCTTAGCCTTCTGACCCCTCAAGCAAACTTCACCCACCGCCAAAACAGACAGTTCTAAGCATGGGGCTGAAGGGCATAAGCCCTGAGGCTTCTTGGCCTAGTGGATAATGGGCTGGATTTGGAGTCAGGACAACCTGGGTTTGAATTTCACCTTTTGACTCACTGTGTGGACCTGGGCAAGAAACTCTCTGGGCCTTAATTTCTTCACCTATAAAATGAGGGGGTTGGATTTGGTGACCTCTAAGATACATCCATATCTGAATCTTTGGCTTTGGTTTTCCAGAGACTTGTCCTCTTCTCCACCCAATCCAGGGATCCCCAATGCCTCACCCTTTTCAGTCTGAGGTACCATGTTTCTCTGGGTCATGTTTTCTGAGATTCTCCCTCTGTCTGTCTTGCCTTCTCCTTAGGAGCAGCCTGGTCAGTGGGAGTCCTTCTTGACTCTGGTTCTTGGTTGGGAAAGAAGTACCGTTATCTTCATCAGAGCAATGGAAGAGGAAGTGACAGATTTGGACATCTGGCTCCCTTACTTCCTCCCCATTGTTCCTGTAGAAACCCTGTAAATCAGTTGTGGGTAGGCCCAGAAAGAGGGTGTTCCTGTCTGTTCTCCATTCTCTATCCTTGAGTCAGTGGGCTTATTTCTCCAGCATAACTGTGAAACTGCAAGGGTTTCTGGTAGGAAAGAAAAAAAGCCAATGGTGTCAGATTGGTAGGCAGTGTGGCATGGTGAAAAGAGCACTGATCTTGGAGTCAGAGCTTTGTTATGTGTGTTCCATGTGACCAAAAATGAGTCATTTGAACTCACTGTGCTTAAGTTTTCTCACATATAAAATTGGAATAATATCTACATCTTACTAGAGTTAGTGTGGTACACTGGAGACAATGTCAGGTCTGGCACGAGACAATCTAGTTTCCAATCTTATCCTCAGCTCTATGATTCCTGGAAAGTTGGTCACTGGACCTGTATCCTCATCTGTATAATGAACATGTGGAAATATCTCTTACAGGGCTTTCAGGAGG
>CM053625.1:311433217-311449406 GCA_028646595.1 Phalanger gymnotis
TTTTCTCCTGACCTCTGACTCCTGAATCAGACTCCATTCACCATTGATCGATGGTGTCATTGATCAGGCACCCAAAAATCAACCTTGACACAACTTAGTATAGAGCTCTGGACGTGGAGTCTGAGCCAGGTCAGGCTCTCACCATCCCTCTTCCTCTTTCTTTGAATTAGAGGCTGCTCTTCCTCTCTTCTGCCACTGAAACCACCCCAGTAGTGTGGTAAGAAGGAAAAGAGACCACAGATGGTGGCTTGGTGGGCAGTGTGAAAAGAGCACTGGCCTTAGGAAATCTGGGGAAGTCTGAGCTTTGTTATATGTGCACCCTGTGACCATGGCTAAGTAATTTGAGATTACTGAGCTTCATTCTCCTCACTGGTAAATCCCAAAACTTCTATGACATTATTTTTTGATTATTCAAAAACACAAATGACCAGCATCATTCTTTGTGGAGCTCACTCACTTCCCTTGTCTTGTAAACTAGAAACTGAAGAGTTTTCATCAAGAGCATGGCCAGGCCAGACTAATGACTTGGAAGGATCATTTTAGCAGTGGCTCAGGGGAAAGAGGGCTGAATTTGGAGCCAGAGGACTTTATTTCAGATCCTAACTCTACCACTTACTTTGGGGCCTTGGGTAAGTCACTAGTTTTCTCTAAACATCAGTTTCCTCATTTGTAAAAATAGAAAGTTGAACTAGATAAAGCCTAAGCCCCCCTCTTAGGGGCTTCTTAACTCTGAATCTACAGTTCTACGAAGCATGGGTTTGGGAGAGAAGATATAAAAGACTGACAGGTGGGAAAAAACAATTAGGAATCTACTATAGCAGTGCAATGAAGAAGTGATGAGAGGCTGATCTAAGCAATCTAAGCAAACGAATGCAGAGAAGGTAAAAGTCAACTGCTTTTGGAGGTAGCATTGAGAAGACATGACAACTGAGTGGGAAATGGGGAAGGGGGTGGGGAAGATGAAAGAATGGATAATGACTAGAATGGGACCCAGATGACTGGGAAGGTGATCACCATGACCACTTCTGCCTCTCCTTTCCCCTCCATCACTAAGAAGTTTCCCCTCCTTTCAAATCCACTTCATTACTGCCACAGATTCATGGTGGCTGCTGGTTGCTGTCCCCCGGGTCATTCTCCCTCCTTTCTCCTGGAGTACAGTGCCCAGCTCACCATCTTTGTCTTCTCCTCATCTCGTGGTTTCACATTAGAGGTGTTCAACATTCATGTTGATGCTCCCTCAAGCATCTACCTCTGATTTCCGACAGCGGATCAAATGTCATCAGCTTCTCCACTCCACTTTGGCCACAGATCACAGGTGACACCCAGATCTCACTGTTGCTCACAATTGTCTTATCCGATTGGTCAGATGATTGGATTGGATTTTTTAAATTATTTATTTAATATTTCATTTTCCCAGTTACATGTAAAAACAATTTTCAATTGTTGTGTGACCAATCACTCCACTTTCTTCCTCTCACTCACCCCTCCTAAATCAAGTATTTGCCCTTCTTAACACCTCTACTCCTTCTACCCACCACTCTTACTTCCCTTTCCTCTACTCTCAATCTTCTCTCAGTTAATCAAGCCAGCTCCACACAGTCCTTTACCATCACATCCATTGGACCCCTAGTCTTTCAATGGTCATCCCTTGCCAGCCCCAGCCCAGAATTATTCCATCAAAATCCCCACTCTATTTCCATGCCTCCAAAAAGAGCTGGCCTAAGTCAGGAAACAACAATGATTGTGTACACCATACACCAATGTATTTAATCTCAATAGGGCCCACCCTGGGCAAGGCAATCTTTCTTTTCTCCTTAATTCATGCACCACCTCATGCCCCTCCAGATCTCTTCTTTCCTCATACTTTCTACACTTCCCTTCCCCCACTTTCTCACTGTGGAACTTAACTTTCCTGAGAAAATGGAAGCAATTCACTATGAGCTCCCACTTTACTCATTGTCTTCTTTTCAAAACCCCTTCATCTCCTCCTCAGCTCTCACCTCCTTTATTCAGTCTCTGTGATGGGGAGCCCCTTTACAGGTTCTCCTTTCCAAGCCAACCTCCTATATGCACCCAGCATCCCATCTTCCCCAGCAGATTACAACTTCAGTTAAGCCCTCCTTCTTTCTGTTCTGCAAAGTTATCTTTCAATAAGTGGTAGTTGACCAACTTCTCTTCCACTTGTATCTGACTACTGGTTCCTTTCTTTCTCCCTTCAAATATGCCAAGTACTTTTTAAAAAATCCTTTTAAAAAGCTCTCCTGTACATAAAAATCCTTCCTTAGGTCTTAACATCTCTTCAAGATGTCATCTTATAGCTCTGCTCACTTTCTCAGCCCAACCCCTAGACAAGGCTGTCTCTTTCATTGCCTCCACATCTTAGTCATTCCTCAATTCTTTGCAATCTAGCTTCACTTCCACTTTCCTGCTGGACATCTTCACTTGAATATTCCATAGGCATCTCAAACTCAATGCATCATTCTCCCAAACCATCCAGTCCTAAGTCAATGACAATGTCCCTATTTTGACTGGAGGCACCACCATTAATCAGTCAAAAAGAATATATTTAGCACCTTCTTGTGCCAGGAACTGTGCTAAGTTCTGAAAATACAATACAAAGAATGAGATAACCCTTACTCTCAATAATTTTACAGTGAATACCAGTAGTCAATCACATTCATATATAAGTATATAAAGGGGGGGGGCGGGAATCTCAGATAACTGGGATTTGGCACTTTGGCAAAAAATCCAAAAGTCTTTTTCCCATACTATGCTGTCAGAATTGGGTGTAAAATCATCTCAGTGAGGAGGATGCTCTCAAAAAAAAACCTGGAAAGCCTTGCATGAGCTGATGCAAAGTGAACTGTGCTGTGTACAAAGTACCAGCAATATTGTAAGATGATCAGCTGTGAATTATTTATCTGTTCTCAGCAATACAATGATCCAAGACAACTCTGAAGGACTCAGGATGAAAAATGTTCGCCATCCCCAGAGAAAGAACTGGTGATGTTTGAATGTAGATTGAAGCAGACTTTTTTGATTTCTCTTTTTTTAGCTTTTTTCTCTGTTTTTTTTCGCAGCATGAATATTATGGATATGGCTTGTATGACTACACATGTATAACATATATCACATCGCTTGCCTTCTCAAAGAGGGCATTGAGGGTGAGGGTGGGGAGGGAGGAAGGGAGAGAATTTGGAACTCAAAGTTTCAAAAACAAATGTTGAAAAAATTTTTACATGTAACTGGAAAAAATAAAATATTAAATAAACAATTTTTAAAAATCAAATCATCTCACCAGGTAAATATGAAGTCATACACATGAGTTAAACAAAATCACCAATACCAGCAGAACCACCACAATCCTGAGGCAGCCATGTGACCCGGCGCACAAAGCATCAAAGATGTGAATTCACATTGAGTCTCAGACACTTACTAGCTGTGTGATCCTGTGCAAGTTAACTTCATCTCTAAAATGAAAATAATAGCATCTACCCCACAAGGTACTGTGTCAATCAAACATTTATAAAGTAATTAGCACAGTGCCTGGCACATAGTAGGTATCATATAAATGCTTTTCCTTTTTCTTTTATCTTTCACCTCTTTTCCTTCACACCACTGTACCCTTGTGGCTTCAGCCACAAAGAGGAAGGATACCGACTAAGTCAGGAAAAGAGGAAGAGAGAGAAGGGGAAACACACTTTCTTTGGGGGTGCTAGTCGCTGACTCATGAAGTTTCTTGAGAAAACAATAAGGAAAACGAACTGAAGTGAGTTTTCACTTCTTCTTCCCATTGGTCTGATGATAAAAAGGATGTCGATGTCCTAACCACTGTCAAGAGATATGCCATACTGCCCCTGAAGAGCCAACAGGATGGAATTAGGTAGAGTCTATGAAAATGTGACCCCAATCAATTCACTGCATCAGTCTGGAAAAGGTAAGCCCTTGGCTAAGCTGGATCTCTGACATGCCTGGAGAAGTCAAGTCCCTAGAAATAAGGGTCCTAGATTGAGAGCTGGATGGGAACTTAGAAGTGCCCATTCCGACCTGGCTAATAAGTGGGATCCCAAAGCAGTTCATCCTGACTGTCCAATCAGTCACTGGACAAGGCCAGCACTCCACCCACTATTCCACAATGCCACAACGCTAACTTATTTGAGCCTCATCCATGGAACTGACCTGCAGTTTGGTTGAGGGGCCAAAGGGCTGGGAGGGGTAGAAAGGGGCTAAGGTTTATCAAGCCACTTGCTAAAAGGGATTTTATTGTTCATCTCCCCACGCTCCTTCTTTCTTCTTTCAGCACACCTTGTACCTTGTACCAGTCAGTCAGTCAGTCAGTCAATAGACTTTTCTTAAGTGCTTAATATGTGCCAAGCACTGTGCTAATAATAGCATTTATATAGTATAAGGTTTAGTTGATATAATATTAAGTAAGTTGATATAAGTGAGTAATGTAAGTATAGTTTATATAGTATTAAGGCTTGCAAAGCACTTCATGTTACCCCAGTTAATCTTCACAACTGGGAAATGGGTGTTATTATAATTCCCATTGTATAGATGAGGAAATTGAGGCACAGATAGGTTGTGACTTGCCCAGGGTCATACAGTGGTAAGAATCTTAGCCTGGATTCGATATCGGGGCTTCCCAGATCCAGGGCCAGTGCTCCACCCACTGTGTTGCTGAGCTGCCTCATTAATGAGAAAGGGCTAAGACATGCAAATTGGACAGAAGCCTTGTGCCTCTAAGCACTGAATATTCCATAGGCATAGGTGGTCCCTGCTCCCCAGGACCTCATAGTCTAAAGGACCAGGGACTCAAGACAGATGAGACCGGGGCTCTATCTTTGAGGAGTTTATGCTCTGACTGAGGAGCTAAGACTGGATGAGCCGCCTAGGAAGCCTCAGGGTATAACAGAAAGAACTTTGAGCTCAGAGTAAGAAGACCTGGCTTCGAATCCTGTAACTACCACTTGCAAATTACATGACCCTGAGCAAGTTACTGACTTTCTTTGGACCTTAGTTTTCTTATCTGTACAATGGAGAAGCTGGCAGTGGGTAATGAACTGAAGGGTCTCTAAGGTCTCTTCCCACTATAACATCCTATGGTTCTGTGACTAGATTATCCTGGGGTCCCTTTCAGCAAATATGGAGATCAGAAAACCTCTACATTTGGCCATGGTCAGACCACATCTGAGGTGTCAGTTCAGGGTACCACTAAGTCAGTCAACAAGCATTTACGAAGTGTTTACTATGTACCAGGCCAGCGCCAAAGGCTGGGGTTATAAAGAAAGGCAAAAACAATTTCTGTCCTCAAAAAACTCAGCTGGGTAACACAGTGGATAAAGCCCTGGGCCTGAAATCAGGGAGATCTGAGTTCAAATCCAGCCTCAGATACATCTTAGCTCTGTGACCCTGGGCAAGTCACTTAACAGATATCTACCCCAATTTCCTCAACTGTAAAATGGGGATAATTGCAGGTTTTTCCAAGGTTGTTAAGAGGATAAAATGAAATGTTTTTAAAGTGCTTTGCAAATGTCGAAGTGCCAAATAATTGCTAGTTTTTATAATTGTTATTCTAATGGGGGAGATCCACATGAAAATAAGTAGCTATGTAAAACATATAGAATAGGTGGGAGGTAATCTCAGAGGGGAAGGCACTAGAAGGGGGAAGCAGACCTGGGATATGTCTGCTACAAACAGTGGGATTCGAGATGAGTCTTAAAGGAAGTCAGAGAAACTAAGAGAGCAGTGAAGAGGGAGAACATTCCAGGCATGGGCAACAGCCAATGAAAAGGCATGGAGGGAAGACAGGGAGTGTCATGTGTGATATGAGCTTTGAAGGACCCTGGAAATTCCAAGCCAGGAACTGGATTCTACATTATAGATAGTTTTTTTCGTTGTTCTTTTTTTTATTCCATGTGGAATGTTGAGCCCCTTCCATACCCAAGAAACGTGACAATTCCTCTCATCAACTCTAGTCAAGTATTTAAAGGAGGATATTTTTCCTCTCGGCTGAGTTCATTTCAGCCCACCAAGGGGGCACTGAAGGAGAGGAATGGGCTGAGTTCATAGCAAACAGTTGAGGAAACTCAACTCAAATTTTGAGCAGATCTGATGGCTAATTGAGTATTGAAGGGCATAATCAGAAGTTGCTCTTTGACCAGAATGATAAGGATACCAGAAAATTACTAATTACACATGAATAGAATTCAAATAAGGAAGCAGGGAAGGCTGAATGACCACAGTGAAGTTAGTCCCACTGTCTGGGCAGATGTGACTAGACAGAGAGAAAAAGGAACATTTATAAAAGGTCTTGCTCTACCCTATACAAGAGAGGAAGCAGAGTGGTTTGGCAAGAGAACCCAGAAATGGAGGCAGAAATCCTGGAAGGGTGGAGAAGGAAGGGGCAGAACCCTACCTCCAATGCTTGCTAGCTATGTCACTGAAGATAAGTCACAACCTCCCAGAACTTAACTGTCCTTTCCCTGAACACTGAAATCTGCCCTTTTCAGACCTAGGATATATATGTGTCTGGCTACCTCTCCTCAGCCATGAATACTGCAATATCCCCAAGTCCCTTGTCCCCAGGAATTCCATTATTTCTGTTTGAGCAATGAATTTCTCAGATTCACAGTTCCCCTTGTTACTTGCCCCACATTTAGAAGCATGAAATTATTATTGAAAAGAGCCATAAACTTATTAGCTGCTCTGCTTTTGCAAAGACAGAACTCCAGCAATTGTGAGAATAACTGAAGCCCTTATTACTAAAAGACCAAGCTTTCAGGACACATTTGAGATGTGTTTCCCCAGCTCTTCATTTATTTTCCCCTGTCCCAGAGGTCTGTAGGATAGACCCTTGTTTCCTCTCCCATTCCCAGAATCCTGGATTTCTTCAAAAGAATATATCCTCTAATATACAGTATTAATGAATCATCACTCATCTTATCCTGACTACTCTTTCTCCTTTGTTAGTTTACCACCCATATCACTGCTCTAACTATGGGGCGTCCCCCAAGGCTCTGTCCTGGACCATGTTTCTCTCTCTGTCTCTCTCATTCATTTTTCTAAATTTCGAGTTCCAAATTGTTTCCCTCCCCCTTGCCCATCCTTTACCCATTGAGAAGGCAAACAATACAATAGCCATTATATATGTGAAGTCATGCAAAACCTATTTCCATATTAGCCATATTGCAAAAGAAAAGCAAGAAAAATTAAAATTGTGGAAAATATGCTTCAATCTGCACTCAGAGTTTATCAGTTCCCTCTCTCTGGAAGTAGATAGTATTTTTTTATTATGGGTTCTTTGGAATTGTCATGGATCATTGTATTGACCAGAGTAACTATATCTTTCATAGTAAATTATTGTTGTGATATTGCTGTTACTGTGCATAATGTTCTCCTGGTTCTGCTCACCATACTCTGCATCAGTTCATATAAGTCAACCTAGGTTTTTCTGAAAGCATCACCCTTATCATTCCTAATAGCACAATAGTATTCCATCACAATCATATACCACAGCTTCTTCAGTCATTCCTTAATGGATGGGAATCCCTTCAGTTTCCAATTCTTTGCCATAACAAAAAGAGCTGCTATAAAACAGTTTTGTACATATAGGTCCTTTTCTTTTTTCTTTGATCTCTTTGGGATACAGAGATAGTAGTGGTATTGTTGGATCAAAGGGTATGCCAATTTGCTAGTCTTTGGGCTTAGTTCCGAATCGTTCCCCAGAATGGTTGGATAAGTTCACAACTCCACCAACAATGTATTAGTATCCCAAATTTTCCCACATTCCCTCCAACACTTGTCATTTTCTTTTTGTGTCATTTTAGCCAATCTGATAGGTGTGAAGTGGTACCTCAGAGTTGTTTTAATTTGCATTTCTCTAATTATTCGTGATTTAGAGCATTTCTTCACATACTATTGATAGCGTTGATTTCTTTCTCAAGAAACTGCTTGTTCATGTCCTTTAACAATTTATCAATTGGAGAATTGTTCTTATTTTTATAAATTTGATTCACTTCTGCATATATTTAAGAAATGAGACCTTTATCAGAGAAATTTGCTATAAAAATTGTTCCCAGTTTCTTGCTTCCTTCTAATTTTGGCTACATTAGTTTTCCTTATGTAAAAACATTTTAATTTTATGTAATCGAAATTGTTCATCTTATCTCCTGTGAGATAATTTAGTAATTTATTTAGTAATAAGCTTTTCCCTTATTCATAGATCTGACAAGTAATTTTTGATGCTCACCAATTTGCTTATGATATCACCCTTTATGTCTAATCATGTATCCATTTTAACCTTACCTTGGTATATGATATAAGATGTTGATCTATGCCAACTTCCTGCCAGACTGCTTTCCAGTTTTTCCAACAGTTTTAGTCAAATACTGAGTTCTTCCCCCAAAAGTCTGGATCTCTGGGTTTATCAAACACTGGATTATTATGATCATTTACTTGAGCATATTGTGTACCTAATCTATTCCACTGATCCACTACTCTATTTCTTTTCCAGTACTATATTGTTTCGATGATTCCTAATTTGTAACATAGTTTGAAATCTGGTTTTCCTAGGCTACCTCCCTTCACATTTTTTTTAATTGATTCCTTTGATATTCTTGACCTTTTGTTCTTCCCAATGAATTTTGGTTTTTTGTCTAGCTCTATAAAATAATTCTTTGGTAGATTTATTGGTGTGGCACTAAACAACTAAATTAGTTTTGGTAGAATTGTCTCAGCCTAGCATGAGCAGTTAATATTTCTCCAATCGTTTAGAGCTGTGATTGTGCACAAAATGTTTTGTAATTGTGTTCCTATAGTTCCTGTGTGTGTCTTAGCAGGTAGATTCCCAAGCATTTTATACTGTCTGAAGTTATTTTAAATGGAATTTCTCTTTCCATCTTTTCCCCTTTGGTTTTATTGGTAATTTATAAAAATGCTGATGATTAAAGCAGTTTTATTTTATATCCTGACATTTTGCTAAAGTTGTTGTTTCAACTAGTTTTTCAGTTGATTCTCTAGGGTTTTCTAAGTATACCATAATATTATCTGCAAGAAGTAATTTTATCTCCTTGTTGCTTATTCTTATTCTATTTCTTTGTTATTGTCTAGAAGTAAAATATTGATTGATATTATAATGAATATATATTCTTCACCCTGATCTTATTTGGAAGGTTTCTAATTTATCCCCATCACATATAATGCTTGTTCTTGGCTTTAGATAGTTATTACTTATTATTTTCTTTTTTCAATTAATTTATTTATTTTTAGTTTTCAACATTTACTTCCATAAGATTGAGTTTCACATTTTCTCCTCCCACCCCAAGATGACACTCAATCTGATATAGGCTCTACTTATGCATTCATATTAAACATATTTTCACATTAGTCATGATGTAAAAAAGAATTAGAACTAATGTGAGGAATCAGAAGAAATAAGAAACAAAACAAAATAACAAAAGAAAAGGGGAGCAAATAGTATGCTTCCATCCATATTCAGACTCCAAAGCTTTTTCTCTGGAGGTGGATACCATTTTCCATTGTGAGACTTGTGGTTGTTACTGTGTACAACGTTCTCCTGGTTCTGTTCATTTCACTAAGCATCAGTTCATATACATCTTTCCAGGTTTTTCTGAAGTCCATCTGCTCCTCATTTCTTATAGCACAATAGTATTCCATTACATTCATGTGCCACAACTTGTTCAGCCATTCCCCAGTTGATGGACATCTTCTCAATTTCCAATTCTTTGCCACTGCAAAAAGAGCTGCTATAAATATTTTTGTTCATGTGAGTCATTTTATTACTTATTATTCTCAGAAAGGCTCCATTTATTCCTATGCTTTCTAGTGTTTGAATAGTAATGGGTATTGTGATTTGTCAAAAGCTTTTTCTGCATCTATTAAGATAATCATATGATTTTTGTTGTTGTTGTTCTTGATATGGTCAATTATGTTTGTAGTTTTCCTAATATTGTACCAGCCCTGTATTGCTGGTATAAATCCCACCTGGTCATAGTGTATGATCTTTGTGATATGTTGCTAAAGTCTCCTTGAAAGTATTTTATTTAAATGTTTGCATCAATACTCCTTAGGGAAATTGGTCTATGGTTTTCTCTCTCTATTTCTGCTCTTTCTAGTTTAGATATTGGCATTATAGGAGGAATTTAGTGGACTTCTTTTTTTTTAAATAGTTTATATAGTATTGGAATTTATTGTTCTTTATTTGTTTGGTAGAATACACTTGTAAATCAATCTAATCCTGACATTTTTTCTTAGGGAACTCATTTATGGCTTGTTGTTTCGAAGATAGTGTTATCTATTTATTATATTTCCTCTTCTATTAATCTGAGCAATTTGTATTTTTGTAAATATCCATCCATTTCTCTAAGAGTATCAGTTTTATTGGCATATAATTAGGCAAAATAGCTACTAATAGTTGCTTTTTAATTTCATCTCTATTGATGTTACAGTCATCTTTTTCATTTTTTGATACTGGTAATTTTTTTAAGTCAAATTAACCAAGAGTTTATCTATCTTATTTACCACCTCCCCACACCCCCATAAAACCAGCTCTTAGCTTTATTTGTTAGTTCAGTAGTGGGGGAGGGAGGGTTAATTTTCAATTTTACTAATCTCTCTTTTGATTTTCAGAATTTCTATTTTAGCGTTTAATTTTGTTTTTGTTTACTCATTTCAGTCATTTCTGACTCTTCATGACCCGTTTAGGGGTTGGTGGTTCTTCTTGTAAGAGATACCAAAATAGTTTTCCATTTCCTTCTCCAGCTCATTTTACAGATGAGGAAACTGAGGCAAACAGGATTAAGTGATTTGCCCATGCTCACACAGCTAGTTAAGTGTCTGAGGCTGGAATTGAACCCAGGTCTTCCTGACTCTAAGCCTAGCACTCTATCACTGCATTACCTAGCTGCCCTAGTGTTTAATTGTGGATATTTCATTTGTGCTTTTTCTAGGTTTTTTAAAGTTGTAAGTCCAATTCATTTATCTGTTTTTTCTCTCTTTTGTTGATATAAGCATTTAGAAATATAGGTTTTTCCTTAAGTTCTGCTTTGGCTGCATCACACAAATTTTGGTACACTATCTCATCATTCTCATTAATAAAATTATTGTTTCCATGATTTGTTCTTTGACCCATTCATTCTTTAGGATTAGATTATTTAGTTTTCAATTAATTCAATTAATATATGCTTCCAAGGCCCTTTCTTGAGTGTAATTTTTATAGCATTATGGTCTTAAAAGGGTGTAGTTATGCTTTTCTGCATTTGTTTGTGAGGTTTTTTATGCCTCAGTGCATGGGTCAGTTTTTGTAAAAATACCATGCACAGCCAAGAAACAGATACTCTTCTTTCTATTCCCATTCAGTTTTCTCAAGAAGTCTATAATATCTAATTTTTTCTAAAATTCTACTCATCTCCTTGATTTCTTTCTTATTTATTTTATGGATAGATTTATCTGGTTCTGAGAGGAGTAAATTGAAACCTGCCAACTTTAGAATTTATTTCCTCCTATAACTCATTTAAATTTTTCTTTGAGAATTTGAATGTTATGCCATTTGATCCAATTATGTGTAGTACTGATATTACTTCATTATCTATGGCACCTTTTAGCAAAAAGTTGTTTCCTTGATTATCTCTTTTAATTAGATCTATTTTTGCTTTTGCTTTGTCTGAGATCACGATTGCAATCCCTGGCTTTTTTACTTCAGCTGAAGCATAAATGATTTGTTGCAGTCCCTGATTTTAACTCTATGTGTGTGTGTGTGTGTGTGTGTGTGTGTGTGTGTGTGTGTGTGTGTGTGTGTGTGTGTTTCAAGTGTGTTTTTTGTAAACAGTATATTGTTGCACTCTGGCTTCTAATCCATTTTGCTATCTGCTTCTATTTTATAAGTAAGCTAATTCCATTCACATTCACAGTTGTGATTACTAACTTTCCATCTTTTTTCTTCTGTCTGTCCTCCCTTTTCTCTTGTTTTTACCTTGTCTATTCTCAAAACTCTATTTTGCCTCTAACCACTGCTCCCCCACCCCTTAAACCACTCTCCCTCTTATCACATACTTCCTTTCTCTTAATACCTTCCTCTCTCACACCTCTCCTGGGTACAATTATACCAAACTGAGTGTGTGTGTATCCACTTCTTCCATCTTTGAACTAATTTAGATGAGAACGAGGTTCAAGAATTGTCAGTCCCCACCCCTCCACCACCACCACCATTTTCCTTGCCATTGTAAAAACTCTTCCTTGTGCACCTTTTTTATATGAGATAATTTTCCCCATTCTTCTTCTCCCTTTCCCTTCTCCCAGTGCATTCTTCTTTCTTACCTTTCCATTTTTTTTTTAGATCAATGCATCGTAATCAACTAATACCCATGCCTTTGTCTATGTAAACTCCTTCCAAATGCCCTTGTAATGATAAAATTCTTAGGAGTCACATGTACTATCTTCCCTTATAGGAATGTAATAGTTTAACGTTGTTAAGTCCCTTTTTATTTTTATTTCATGTTTACTTTTTCTGTGCTTCTCTTGAGTCTTATGTTTGAATGTCAGATCTTCTCTGATCTTTTTATCAGGATTTTTAAAAGTCCTTTATTTCATTACATACCCATTTTTCCCCCTGAAGGATTATATTCAGTTTTGCTAGGTAGGTTATTCTGGGCTAGCTATGCTAGCTCCTTTGCCTTCCAGAATATCATGCTCCTTTAATGTGGTAGGTGCTAAATTTTGTGTGATAGTGACTAGGGCTCCATGGTATTTGAAATCATTTCTTTCTGGCTTCTTGCAGCATTTTCTTCTTGACCTGGTACTCTGAAATTTGGCTATAATATTCCTTGGAGTTTCCATTTTAGCATCTCTTTCAGGAGATGATCACTGGATTCTTTTGATTTATATTTTACCCTCTGCTCCTAAAACATCTGGGAAGCTGTCCTTTATAATTTCTAGAAATATGATTTCTGGATTCTATTTTTAATCATAGCTTTCAAGCAGTCTAATAATTCTTAAATTATCTCTTCTCAATTTATTTTCCAGGTCCATTTTTATTCCAATTAGTTCATATTTTCTTCTATTTTTT
The DNA here is from genome assembly GCA_028646595.1 of Phalanger gymnotis. Classification (NCBI taxonomy): domain Eukaryota; kingdom Metazoa; phylum Chordata; class Mammalia; order Diprotodontia; family Phalangeridae; genus Phalanger; species Phalanger gymnotis. Next base: position 311,446,302 of record CM053625.1, read on the forward strand.
CTTTCTTTTGGCTTTGTTTTATTCTTTCTTGATCTGTCATGAAGTCATTAGCTTCCACTTGCCCAATCCTAATTTTTGACAAATTATTTTCTCCTATGAGACTTTGTACTTCTTTTTTCCCCATTTGGTCAATTGTGTTTTTTAGGGAGTTATTTTCTTCAATGAATTTTGTGACTCTTTTACCATTTGGTCAATTCTATTTTTTAAGGTGTTGCCTTCTTCAGTATTTTTTTTTGTGTCTCTGAAAAAAATTCTTCCATAAAAAGCTACTATGGTGACAGGAAGAGCAAGACCAACTCAGAAGAAGACAAGAAAGTGTAGCACTCTGCAAGACAAGCTTCTGCCCAGACCTCTTCCCCTGGGCCCACAAACTTCTCTGTCTATATCCCTATGCCAACCTGGGCTAGGAAAATGACTTTCTCTTGGATTTCTCCATCAGAATTTGGTCTAGTTCATTTTTTAGATTTGTTTGGAAGAACTGGGGCAGGGGGAGCTCACTGTGCTGCCAATAAAGGGATGCTACTCCACCATCTTCACTTTTCCCTTAACAACATTTTCTCATTTCCTTCTGATAGTATCATTTTGTCCCTATGTGAAACACTCTTAAGTAGATAGCAGTTGTGAAATTTGATGGAGCTCCAAAAGCTTTTTATCACGACTCAGATACTTGGGAAGAAAAGAGACCCCTCTGCTGCTTATGTAAGGTTAAAAACATAGCCACCCCAGAATTCCTCAGAATGGAGACACTAGCCACTGCTACTCATCTAATCTCCCTCTCACCATTATTGGATACTTACTCATCGGATGGCATCTGTGATTCCACATCATCACAAGCATAAGAAATAGCTTCCCACAGAAAAGGTCCGGCTCCCCTTCTCTGCAGAAAAAGGTTCAGATGTATTTCTAAGGTCCAAAAGTTCAGGGCTCTCTATTCTTCTCTTCCTTCTCTATGTCATGTCTCTCACCCTCCAGCCTTGTGGTACAGGTTAGAATTCAACTAGCCAATAAACATTAATTGCTTACTATGTACCAGGTACTGGGCTAAGTTCTGGGGACACAAAAAGAGGCAAAAGACAGTCCTTGCCCTCAGGGAGTTCACAATCTAATGGGGGAAATAATATGCAAAGAAATATAGGCCGAGCAGGCTCTATACAGGATAAATAGGAGATAATTAAGTGAGAGAAGGCACTGGCATTGGAGAAGTCTTCCTATAGAAGAGGCAATTTTAGTTGGAACTTAAAGGAAGCCAGGGAGGTCAGTAGTCAGAGCAAAGAGGAAGAGCATTCTAGGCATAGGCAAACAGCCAGAGAAAACATCCAGAGCTGGGAGGAGTATTTTCTTTGTGGAACAGCCAGGCCAGCATCACTGGATCAAAGAGTACATGATAGGATATAAGGTGTGAGAAGATGGGAAGGTAGGAGGTGGCTAGGTTATGAAGGGCATGGAATTCCATACAGAACATTTCCCTCTGCCTCTTTGCCTTCTTTTTCTTTTTTTCTATCCCAAAGCATTTCTTGCCTTTTCTTAAAGGAACCTTTCATTCTCCCTGATAAAACTGGTATAAGGGTGGAGTTCCTTCCCCTCCCCTACTCCAATTAATCAAGAAAGCAAGCAAGCATGGTGAATTTTTAAATATGCAAATAAGATCGTTTATATCTTGCAATTTCTTCATCAGGTCTGTAGCCCTGATTGGGACAAGAAAGAAAGTAATGTGATTAGCTGAGAGGATGAGTCTATGTATGAAATAGCAGTTAGTCTCTTGGTATTAATGTTCAACCCATTAAACTCCAGTATCATGTTGGAAGATTTCACTTCTAGAATTGAAGATTCTAGTCTGAAAAATACCTCTGAGAGGAAATTGTTTTTTGGTGAGAGATAAAAATTTCTCCCTCTCTCTCCTGCCCTTACCTTCCACCGATAATGTCGTTAGAAAAGAGACCAATAGGAGACAGTACATCCAACTTGGAGCAGAGAGACCTTAAACATGGAAAAGCACAGAAATGGATGGATGCAGAAAGATACACATGTGAAGGAAGAAGCAGCTTCATGGCTTGTGACACCTTACTATGGACTCAAGAAAGGACTTCCAGTAACCAGGAGTTATGACTTTATCCTTTGGTCCCACATGTTGGCTCACTATTGTCATAACCTAAGCTTTATCCCTTCCTCCCTTTCCCTTATACTCTGTGAAAGAGTACACCTCAGACTTTGAGGGAGGGAGAACATTTTGTACCAATTGTTCTTATTTAACCACCTTTGTAAATATCCTTTTCTTAAAGCTACTCAGCTCCATCTGATAATTAATGGGAAGCAAATGGGTAGGGGCTTGTGAGTGGCAGTATTGAAACTGAACTACTCAGTATTGTCCCTAAGGGTAAGAAGGAGTTAGCCACCCTCTGGGAACCCAACCTGCCAGTGAGAGTGGGGAGCTGGGAGCGTGAGCCTACAGGGGGTGCTGCACTGGGAAGGAGAGGTTTGTTCCTGCAACCCTCTGACTTCCAAATCTAGGATGAAGACTGATTTGTACTTTGTAAGTATGTAGGTGTTACATGGTCAAAAAGCACATTTTCTTTCAGTCACAAGATCCCCCTTGCTCTCCATACATGTTTGAAGCAATTCCACAGTTTGTCTTCTGGGCTTTGGTGGCTACTTCCTGTAGCAAACACACTCAACACAAGCAAATGGATTAAAGAAATGAAGAAAAAATCCATTTATTCATTTAATGAGAGCTACTCACATTTTCCACCTTGCACCCCCTACGTTCTCTATGCTGGAGGCAGGAGTAAGGCCCAATTTGTTTCACAGACACAAAACACAATCTTAGCCCCTGGCATCGTGCCAATGCTCTTCTCCCTCAATTTCATTTATTTATTTAACTATGCCTTTAATTGAAGTTTCCTAATCACAGAACCAGAGTTACTGGAGTTCTCAAAAGCCATCTATTCCAACTTCCATTTTGACGGACGAGGAAACTGATCAGTTTGCCGGTCTCTCCATTATTATTATCAGTATTACTGCTACTATTGTTATTATGACCTTATTGTCATTATCATAGCTGTTGCTTTCTTGTGGATAAGAAATACACTGCAAATCTCTAAAAAAAAA
>CM053625.1:311449506-311459599 GCA_028646595.1 Phalanger gymnotis
GAGAGGCATCACCAAGCTGCTCTGGTTCTAACAGAGATTTCCTAATTATAGACAGAGAGCTAGAAGGATTTAAACCCCCTTATCAGACAAGTGAGGGAACTGGGCCTCATCCAAGACCACACAGCTAAACAGCATTTGAGGGCAAAATGGAACCCAGGTCATCTGACCCTAGAGCCTGGCCTCTGACCACTAACTTTAATTTACCCCTTTTCCTTGTGATGGCATTTATTGAAAGGAGGTGGTGTGATCATAGACTGTGATTGCAGAGGGATTTTTAGAGGCCTGGGCATCCTAGGGGGTCAGGTGCTTGACCCGCCTTAAGGGTCTGACCTGTTCCCATCTCCTTTGCTTTTTCCTGGGGAAGGTCCCACAAGGCTGATGGTTTGGGCCTGGCCTTGCCTTTCTGCCTTAAGGCTACAAAGGAGTCCTTGCTAGAGATGAACTGCCCCAGATTGGGAAATCCACTGACTTACTTGTTTTCTGTCTATCCCTCCCTTCCCTGGCAGATGCCAAGACTCTGAAGTTGTGAGTGAGTGAGTCATTGGAGACCTAGATGACAACCTAGCCTATGATCCATGACCCTTCGTGTCAGGGAATAGAGAGTGTTGAGGAGATAGAAAGACAGAGAGACAGAGAAAGAAAGGAGAGAGACAAAGAATGAGACAGAGACAGAGAATAAGACAGAGATTGAGAGGGAGAGAAGGAGGAAGGGGGAGAGAGAGAGAGACAGAGAAAGACTGAGAAACAGAAAGAGATAAAGAGACAAGACATGACACATAAAGGAGACTTGGGGGGGGGCGAAAGGGGGAATTTTGATTCTGGAAGTGGCTAGAGGCCTTGACTCTAACAAGATAAGGCGAAAGCTGGCTTTCAGAGCCAGGGACCTGGGGTGAAGAGGCTATGAAGAAGAGGTAGAAAGTCTGAGAAGAGTAATTAATGCCAGAAAGTCTTGACCCAGGAGGCAACAGGGACCCCTGAAAATTTTGAGCAGAGGAAGAACATGACCAGATTTATTTAATGGGATCATATATACAAATATGTAAGCTACAAATACAAATAGGAAACAAAACCCCTTTGGAAGGATCAGGGTCTAAACCCTTGGTCTGTACTAGAGAGAGAGAGAACACTGGATTTGAATAAAACTCCTCTTCAAACACCTCCTTTCTCGGTGACTGCCTGTGTGGCCCCTTTTCTGGGACTCAGTTTTCTCATCTGTAGAAGCAGGGTGTCAGTCCCCATGACCTCTAAGGACAGTTCTATCCCTGAATCTCTCCTATGGAAGCTGGGTAAACTCTGCCCTGGGCTAGCTGGAGCCAGCTCTGACCCCTTCTGACATGACTGTTCTATCTTCATTGTGAGTACTGAGGCCTGAGAGACCCACAGACCAGGGCTTGAATGATTGCTTTGTTGATTGGCTGGACTTCATTGGTCTGAACAAGGCAGATTAAACTTAAAGTCTGTGTAGAGATTCTCCAGAGCCTGGTTGTTAAACGTTTACCACCACACACCTGTACTGCTCTCAGAACAATGCTTGAGCTCAGCAAGAGTTCTGTAAAAGGCTCAAAGAATGAAATTATCCCCAGCCTGGAAGTTCACAGTACTAGCAGAATTAATTGGCATTTATATGAAACGTTAATGTTGGAAAAATGTTTTACATCCCTCACCTGTGGCTCTTCAAAGATCTTCTCCCCCAGCCTTTCTTAAGACTCTGTCCTCTCTTTCCTTTGTCCAGCCAACAGAAGATCGAGGATCATCTATGCTGTTCTGGCCCTCTTGGTGCTGGCCTTGGCTGCTGCACTAACAGCTGTGACTTATCTGTGTGAGTTACCTGCCCCCACCATCCCCCACCCTCACCTAAAGGGCTCCAATCCTCATTCTCTCATTAGATGGGGAGAGAGCAGAAAGGCAAAATGAGAGGAAGAAGAGTCTAGGGTCTAACCCAGGGGCTCTTCGCCATTTCGTGTGCCCTAGACCTATCAGAGAGTCTAGTGAAGTCTATGGCACCTTTCTCAGAGTAATATTTTAAGACTCGGGATGAAGTGCCACCTACCTCCAGAGGGAGAACTGACAAACTCTGATGCAAGTTGAAGTCCCCTTCTCTCACTTTTTTTGGCTTCTTTTTTGGCAACATAGAAGTGTTTTACATGACTTCACACATATAATTGACATAGTGCTTGCCTTCTCAGTGGGTGGGGGAAGGGTAGAGGGAAGGAGAGAATTTGGAACTCAAAATTTAAAAAGAAAAGAATATTAAAATGAATAATATTTTGTAAAAGAATATCTTAAATGTACAAAGTAGATACATAGGGTTACAAAGAAAACCAATTACATTGAAATATGTGGGACACCCCAACTCAATCATTTTAATTTGCATTTCTACATATACTGAAGATACAAAGACAAAAGCTTATACTCACATGGGGTTGGACTAGATGGCCTTTGGAGTCATCCTAGTTCTAGATCTGCCATCCTCCTCCACCATATGGTCAAGCAAAATTAAGCGCAAGAGATTTGTCCAGGGTCACAGCATCATTATGTGTCTGAGGCAAGACTGGAACACGGACTTTCTGACTCTGAAGCTGCATCTATAACCATTATCCTAGGAGGTTACTCTTGCATCGGCCTAGAGCAACAGTTTTCGAAGTGGTCTGGGGGTCCTTGAGACCCTTTCAAGGGGTCTGTAAGAGCAAAACAATTTTCGTAATAATAATAAGATGTTTTAATTTCTAAAATAGTAAATATTGATAGATATATTCAAGGCAGTGCTAGAGCCGTTTCATTCAGGCTGGAGAAAGCCAGCTGTTAAATTTTCATCGTGAGCATCATTATGTCAGAAATGAGCAAATGCTGCGAATGAGGGCTAATGTATTGTTTGGCTGGTTGTCTAAACTTAAGAAAGTGGTGGTCAAAAGGTTAATAATGGTGATTAAGCTTAAGAGTGCATGACATGTACATTTCTCCCCAGAAAGCCGGTTGTTAAGCATTTCTCAGCCCTCTACCGGATATAATCTACATAAACAAAAACCCTTTGGGGTCTTCAATGATTTTTAAGAGCACAAGAGAGTCCTGATACCGACAAGAAACACTAGTCTAGAGTAAATGAGAAGTCCTCCTGCAATGTTTCACGGCAGCCTAGAGGTGACCCAAAGTCCTCCCTGGCTGTGTCCCCACAGCACAAACTGGGGCCAGTGCTTCCAAGCTGGGAGGACCTTGAGTGGGAGCTGGATGAGGGACAGTGTGTGTCCTGAACAGATGCCAGGCTAGCTAATGAGCCTGGGATGTGGGGAGTAGAAGGGGGAGGTCATTCCCAGGGAAGATCAGGAAGAGGAAGGTTTTTATCTGGACACAGGAGCTCCAAGCAGAGAGCACCAGGGAGTGCAGGGGCATTTATACGCCCTGGTACAAAGCAAGCATCGCCAAAACCTAACTACAATTCCTAGAACAGTGAAAAGAGCGTTGGCCTTGGAGCGGGGAGGATTTTGGCTCAGATACTGCCTTTGACACTTTTTAGTTGCATGTCTCTGGGCAAACTGCTTAACCTTAGCATCCTCATCCGTATCACAATAGCTGTAATTCCCACCTCTCTCAGTCCTTGCGAGAGACAAATGAAATATTGTCATAAAAGCCATACAATGCCAGGGCGGAGCTGACGCCTGGGGCTGCTCTCTAATTCCCTAATGCTTTGGTTCTAGATCTCCAAGCAAACGCCGCTGACATGATTTCAGAAGCACACATGTGGAAAACTCACTTTGAGAGAGCCAATGCCTCCATCGCAGCCCTGAGGCGCCAAAATAGTGAGTTCCCTGGCACATCCACCCTGGGCACTGACCCTCACGCCCACTCCGGCTCTCCCAGAGGGAGTCTGCCAGATCCCTGTGCCGGGGGCCTCGTGATGATCCCCCGTTCCGGTGAGGTCACTCCTCCTCCCTAAGGCACCCAGTGCCCTCTCTCTGCCCGGGGACAAGCTCTGATCGGGCTCCGGGTCACAAATGCCAAGCTTTGCTCGGTCCCCTGTTCTCAAACCTCTTGAGGCAGGAAGTTGGAGCTGAAATATGATCGGTTCCTGACTCATTTTTACTCCTCTTTTCTTCCCAAGCAATCCTAATGCAGCAACTGTCAGAGATTTACATTATCTACAAAGGAAGTCTCTACTACTTTTCCTGTGTTGAAAAGCCCTGGGCTGAGGCTGAGCAGATCTGTGTGTCCAAAGGCTCCCACCTGACCTCAGTGACCTCAGTGGATGAGCAGGTCAGTGCCTTTTGGGGGTAGGAGGCCAAGATCTCAGTAAGTCCTGTCTGCGAGCAAACCTGTTCACTTTTTACCAGCCAAATCATAGATTTATTACTAATAATAGTAGTCAGCATTTGTAAGGTTTAGAAAGCAAGTTTTATATATTATCTCACTTTGTTCTCACATCAGCCTTGGAAGGTACGTATTATTATCATCCCCTTACAGATGAGGAAACTGAGTCAGGCAGAGGTTAAATGACTTTCCCAGGGTCACACAGTCAAATAGTGTCTGAGGTAGAGTTTGAACTCAGGTCTTCCTGACCCCAGGACAGTGACACAGTCTCACACACAATTCGTCAAAATTCAGGGCTTATTGATAGCACACATAGAGGCAAAGTGTCCAGGACTAGGGAGGTCATACTCTCCCGCAATGTCCTCTGTCCCCCTCAGACCACATGTGGAATACTGGTTTCCATTGTGGGCACCTCAGTTTAAGAAGGTAATAAGGGGCAGCTAGGTGGCGCAGTGAGTAGAGCACCGGCCCTAGAGTCAGGAGAACCTGAGTTCAAATCCGGCCTCAGACGCTTGACACACTTACTAGCTGTGTTACCTTGGGCAAGTCACTTAACCCCAATTACCCTGCCTTCCCCCCTCCATAAAAAATGAGATATGAAAAGAACTTATGAGCTGGTGCGTGATTGGGAAGGCGAGGAACATAGGTTGCATGGCATATGCGGATCTGCTGAAGAAAGAGGGAATATTTAACTGGGAAGAGACTTTGGCAGGTATTTGAAAGGGAAAGAGGGATCCTTGCTCCACTTAGCACTAGAGGGGAGAACCAGGAGTCATACAGGGAAATTTCAAAGGTATCAATGTAGATTTAAGGTAGGAGGAACTCCCTGACGATGAGAGCTACCCCACACTAGAATGCTTAGGGGATTCATTTTCAGGTATGGGTTGGACCACATAGTACATCAAGTCCCTTCCCTCTCTGAGACTGATTTTGTGAATCACTAGACAAAGGATATGAAGGATACTTGAACCCAACCACCTGCCCCCAGGACAGATAAGGATAAACACAGAGGGGCACAGCTAGGTGGCTCAGTGGATAGAGTACCAGCTCCAGATTCGGGAGGACCGGAGTTCAAATCCAGCCTCAGACACTTGACACTTACTAGCTATGTGACCCTGGGCAAATCACTTAAACCTGACTGCCTTGCAAATAAATAAATAAACAGAGAGAGTGATGAAATCTCTTTGGTGTCAGAGGCTCTACTTATGGACTCATCTTTCATATCAGCTATTTCTGTCTACACATCTCCTCCCCCTTCCCTCTGAGGAAAGGAGACTACTCTAACCAGACCTCTCTGAGCCTCTATTCCTTCATCTGGAAAATGGGGGTGATTGTACTTGTGGGTACTACTTACCCCCCACATTTGTTGTGGAAAAAGCAATCTGTAAACTTGGAGGTGCCATATTGAATGAATGCAAAAGGCACTTACCAAGTGCTCACTATGTGAAAAGCAAATAGAAAAGCAAGGCAGGCCTGCCTTCATGGAGCTTCCATTTTAATGTAAGTAGACAACATATATGAAAGGTTTTGGCTGCAAGTATCACTCTCCTGGCAGCCAGCCCTCATGCCCATCCCTCACCTCCCTGGCAGCCAACCCTCATGCCCATCCCTCATCCCCCTGGCAGCCAGCCCTTACACCCATCCCTCGCTCCCCTCTTCATTCTCAGCCTCTCTGCTGAATCTTTCTGTACTGCCTAGCTATGCCAAGGTGTCCCACATTCTTACAAAATCTTCACTAGACTATCAGTCTTCAACCTATACACCTACACCTCTTTTTCCCTGCACAACCACAATCCTAGAAAAATCTGCCAATCAACCAACACGCATTTATAAAATGTCCACTGTATGTCAGACACTGTGCTAAGCAGCGGGGATAAAATATAAAGAACAAAATAATTCCTGACCTCAAGAAACCTAGGCTCTAATTGGGGGGGGGTGCAGAACCATACATAGCTAAGGATATTGTGAATGCATATAAAAAGGATTAATAAAAATAATTGCAATAATACAAAATAGCATGGAAGCGAAGGTCTCAGCATTTGGGACATCAGGAAATTGTTCGTGTAGAAGGTGATGTCTAAGCTTCATCTTGAAGCAACTGGTGGATTCTATGATGCTGAGGGGAGGTGAGAGGGCATTCCAGGAATGAGGGACCAACCAGGGCAAAGTCCCACCAAGATGGGAGCTAGAACATCATGTTAGTAGAACAGAGAAAGGCTTCAGTTGGATCACAAGTGCAGGAGAGGGATGAATGTCCAGTGAGGTTAGAAAGATAGATTGGAACCAGGTTGTGAAGGGCTTTGCAAGCTACACAGAGGGGTTTAGGTTTGATCCTAGAGGCAACAGGGAGCTGGATTTTATGGAGAAGGGGAGTGATGTGGTCATATCTATGCCTAAGAAAAATTGCTTTGGCCATTGTGAGAAGGATTGCTTGCAGTCAGAGATACTTGTGGTGTGGAAACCAATTAGAAGGCGGTTACAATAGTTCTAGACAATGCATAACAAGGGTCTAAACACAGAGGGTAGCTGTGGGGAGACAATGGGGGTCAGCTGTGAGAATTATGGAGCAAGAAATGGCATAATTTAGCAACTGGTTGGATATGTGGAGTCAGGGATGTCAAGGATAATGCCAACATTACCAATAGAAAACTGGTGCTGCCTTTGGCAGATGGGAAAGATAGGGCATCTGTTCTAGATATGTGGGGTTCATGCTGTTCCTAGGACACTGCATTCAAAATATCCAATGGGCAATTGGTGGTGTATGACTAAAGCTCTGAAGGAGACGGATATGTAGATCTGTGAGTCATTTGTATAGAGATGATCATTAAACCAGAGAGACAGAGAGAGGGAGGGAGGGAGAAAGAGACAGAGAGACACAGAGAGAGAGAGAGAGAAAGAAAGAGAAAGAGAGAGAGAGAGAGAAGGAGGAAGGGAGAAAGAGAGACAGAGACAGAGAGACAGAGAAACAGAGGGACACAGAGAGAGACAGAGACAGAGAAACAGAGACAAAGACAGAGACAGAGGAAACAGAGACAGAGAGAGAAGGAAAAGAGACAAGTAGAAAGCTTAGGGAGAACATGAATAGTTAGGGAATGTAATATGGATGGTATGCTCACAAAGGAGATGGAGATGTCAGACATGTAATAGGAGAACCAAGAGAAAGCAGCATAAAGAAAATTCAGAAAGAAAAAAGTATCCAGAAGGAGATATGCATACCAGTCTCAAATAAGTCACGAAGAGTGAGGACTGAATAAAGAGTATCAGATACGATAATTAAGAGGTCACTGGTAACTTTGCTGAGAGCCGTTTCAGTAAGTTTCTGAAGCTGGATTGCCAAGGTTGAGGATCGAGGGCAAAGACCGTGGAATAATTAAGTGTAGACAGTTTTTCTGAAGTATGCGACTGAGAAAAGGGAAAAAAGATATAAAATGACAACTTGAAGAGATGGTGGGGTCTGGTGAAGTATTTTTAAGGATACTGAGATTTGGGCAGTAGAGAAGAAACAGATAGTTAGGAATTGGTTAAGGATCCAACAAAGAGAGTGGATGAGGATTTGCAATGTGCTGAAGACAGGTGGTGCTGAGCTCAAGCACACTTGAAGAGTGCTTGGCATTGGTAAGGAGACCCTCCATATGCCATCCACGTAATGTTCTATTTCATGTCCTCTCTCTCCTCATAGCCTGGCTTCCAACTTCATCTCCCAACTGAACCTCCTCTTTCCAAGGGTAGCCAAGATCTCTTTATCACCAAACCCAATGGCCCTTTCTCAATCTTCATCTTTCTTTACTCCTCTGCAGTTTTTGACCCTTTGAATATGTCTTCTTCCTGTATACACTCTCCTTGAATTTTCATGACACCAGCTCCCCTTTTAAATGTCTGACTGCTCCTTTACTGGATTAGCCTCCGTGTCCCACCTCCTAAGCCCAGGTGTCCTCCGAAAATCCATCGTGAGTCCTTTTCTCTCTCTGCAGTCTTTCTCAGGGAGCTCATTGGCTCCCATAGCTCTAATTATCATCGCTAGGGATATAACCTCTGATCTTTGCATCTAGTCATAATCTAGTCCTGCATCACCAAATGCCTACCGGACATCTTGAGGTAGATGTCCCAAAGGCATCTCAAATCCAATATGTGCGAAACAGAGCCCCTAGATGAGCCCTCCATCTCACTTAACCAAGTCCAAAAATATAATTTTGCATTTTAAGTCCATAATCTCTCTGCAGGAAGTGTGTGGCATGACTAACCTTCAGTCTTGTGAACATCATGGCTTATCACAATATTAATCAGAGAGCTAGTTTTTCAAAGTTGTTTTTCTCTCCAATAGTGCTATGGTCGCAATCTACAGTGTCCTAGCTTTGTTCACTTTGCTCTGCCTCAGTTCACAGAAGCTATCCATTTCCTCTAAAACTATTTGTGTCATTTCTTGTGGCATAGTAATATCATATTATATTCATATACAATCGTTGGTTTAGCCTTTCTCCAATAGGTGAGCACCTCCTTGGTTTCTAGTTTGGAGCTACTGCAAAAAGAGTTCTTAAATGTATTTGGTACATGTGGAAGTTAGGGATTCTATGTGGCAAGAGTAAGGAGGAAGGGCATTCCAGGCAGGGGACAGCCAACATAAAGGTTCAGAAGAAGGAACTGTTAGTATAACACATGAAGAACAATAGAAAGATGAAACAGTTGGACCAAAAATCCATGAGGGTGTAATGGATATGAAGTTGAAAAAGTAGGTTGGAGTCAGGGGGTAAAGGGCTTCAATTCCAAAGGGAGATTCATAGGTTTAGAGCTGGAAGTCACTTTAGAGGCCATCTAGACTAACCCCTCATTTTACAGATGAGGAAACTGAGTCCCAGGGAAATTAAGTGACTTGCTTGAGGTCCCACAGAGTTTGCCTTTGATCCTAGAGGTATGAGAGAGCTATTGAAATTTATTGATCATGGAAATGGTTTGGTCAGATTTGTGTTTGAAACACAAACACACACACACACACACACACACACAGAGAACACTCACAAACATACACAATCAGCAATTGGGTGCACACACATGCCCAAATATCCACGTATGCCCCCTTAAAAGCACTCTTTTCTCAATCTCTAGAAATTTCTTTATAAGAAAGCTAATGGCATCCTGTATTGGAACGGCCTGAAGAGAAGAGAAAATCAAAAGACATTCTACTGGACAGATGGGACCTTGTATGATGAGGCCAAGACTAAAGAGTGAGTCCATCTGCCAACGGCCCTTTGGAAACTCTGGGAGCTTTCTCCAGGGGAAGCCCAGGTTGGGAGCCAAGTCAGAGGAAGGAATTCTATCTATACTTGCTACTACTGTGTATCTCTCTGCTCTCTTTGTGGACATGGATGTCCTGTCTGCATCCACACATGTGTGAACTTTTCCTGGCCTCAAGAAACACTGAGATAAAAATAAGACGCAGGTCCTGAGTATGATGGGATTCTTCTGGTGCTTATAAAGGCCCTGGCAAGGGTGGGGGGAACATGGGCCCACTTAGGATGTCTCTAGAAGAATTTAGAAGACTAGAGGTAGAATGTCCCTAGAGATCTCCTGTGCCACTTACTTCCCAGGCCCTTGCTATGGCTGTGGGTTGGGCATTCAAGGCCCTTTTGAGAAGCCATATTGGGGTTACACTTGAGGCCAGGCCATCCTGAAGCTGCTAGGTTCCAGGGCTGGACCCAGACACAGAGGGGGAAGTTTTCTATTAAGTTTTGGTGTACAGCTGAAAATCTCTCTCCTCTCCCTCCCCCTCTCCCGCCCCCTTCCCCTCCCCCTCTCC
>CM053625.1:311460099-311479652 GCA_028646595.1 Phalanger gymnotis
GCATTCTCAAGCCCCACCTCAATGACCAGAGACCATTGGTTCCCGAGCTGGCCCCTCCTAAGTCACCAATCCACACCCACACAGGTTTCACACCTGACAGGGCCCTGGGCCTGGGGCTTAGCACTTAACAGCTGAAAGTACTTCCACTCAAAAGAAACAAAAGCCATGCTAATGAGACAATTTTGCTTAACAACACAACCCTACACTGATGAGAGCCTAGATCCAGACCAAAAGAAAAACTACCCAGAGCACCTCCTTTAGAGTTGTCACGAGGTTCAAATGGGACCCAAATGAGACCCTTCTGGACTTCAGTTTCTTCTTCTGCAAAATGAGGACACTGAACCAGATGGACTTGAAGACCCCTCCCAGTCCTCCATTCATGATTCTAAGTAACCACCAGGGTCCCTTCTCGAGTGGCTCAAAAGCCCTTTTCTTTCCTTGTGAGTTGTTTTAATTTTTAAAAAAGTTTTAGTGACATGTTTTTTTGTGTTACAAACATTTCTAGATTGTCCCCACCCCAGGAGAGCTCTCTCAAATTAAAACAATTATGCAAAATGACAACATCGTTACCTCAGAAAGAGTGGAGGAGAGCTGACACAGAGTCTCATGGGAACAGGTGTGGCCCAGGCCTCCAAAAGAACTGGAGATGAAGTATGGGCATATTTCAACAATCTGCTAGCAGCTACTGTGGCTGTGTAAAACCAACAACAACCAGCACACAGAATGCTACAAGCCCACGTTCTTTTGACCTGCTTTACTAAGGAAAGTAACGTTCAGGGGGTAACAATCTTACTTTAATCCAGCATACAAATATCATTCACTTAGTTCTGGGGAAAGAGCCAGCACCCTGAACTTCAAAGCAAATACAAACAGAACAAATAAACACAAATCAACAGACAGATTTCTGTCTGACAAAATCACAATATACAGTTACCAGAAAAGCATCAACATCAAAGCTAGGGAGCTAATAACAATGGCTGGCCTAGAGTCATGCACCACTCCTGCTGCGGCTCAGAGCTCCGAAAGAGAAAGGCAACCTCTGCGTTTATATATCCTGTTCACGGCCAAATGTGAATCATACATGCAACTCACCCACATGACCTAAAATTGTCACAAAAATGTGACTTAAACCCATGTGGTCCAAAAGCCTCCGATGTCACAAACATGTCACTCAAACCCATGCAAACTAGGCTTTCCCTTGAGGCAAGGAGGTCATCAAGGACTCCTAATTTAATCAAGGAAACAAAGACTAAACTCTTCAAGGGCACTTGGTTGAATAAGTGCTAAGAGCCCATCTTGATTCCCCATACAGGGGGTGATGGGACAGTATCATGTCTCCCCCACCATTCCTAGTGCGCTCACTCATAGACTTAAGATTTTGAAGCTGGAAGTGACGTCAGAGGCCATCTAACCCAATCCCTCATATCCTTCCCATGCCAGTACCCTGGAACAAGGCTTCATTTGCTCTTTGCTAGTTACATATCTGAGCATATACATCCCTAGAAATTCTCTTGGTAGAGAAGCCCCCAAAAGGCTCCCTTCTTCCCACATCTATGCAATGGTCACATCTTCTTTCTCCACACTCCTTACCTTTTATCCTACTGAATATCCAAAACCTCTCCACAGAGCAGTTCTTAGGTAGTCAGCAGAAGTAGCTTGTTTATCTTTGTTCTTTCCTCCTATCTTCCAAGACTCCTGTCAGCTCTCTTCCACTCCATCTGAGATGACTGGCTGCAGGAAGCTTACCAACCTAGGGGTGCCCTCCCTTTGGCCAACAACCCACCTAGGCTCCTAGGAACTAGGTACAGATTGGGTAAATTGGAGACAATCCCAGGGGGAAGCCACCAATAAGGGATCCAGGAAGTACAGAACTGGAGTAGTCTTAGGGACCTACATAAAAGGTAGCCATCCAAGGTCATGATCTGATCCCACTCTGTAACTAGACTCGACTTTTTGCTGATTCTCTTACTTCTTGGTGTATCTGCTTCTCAATTCCAAACATGGTGAAAGAAGCTGGTTACATGGATGGCCCCAGAGTGATTTCCAAGGATCAGCTTGCTCACACATCTGCCAGCCAGCCTCAGCTGGCTGCAAGCCTGCTCAAACCAGTATGAGTGACAGTGGTGAGCCCAGAATTCCACTTTGCCCTTTGATCATTGAAACCAAGACTGCTTATTAACTGTCCTCCTGTACAAAGGGACTTTGGGCATAACTGTTCCCATAATGAAAATGAGGCGATGGGGATGGGGGAGAGGGGAGCCAGGAATGATTGTCTTAGCTTCTCCACGTTTACTGTTGTTGCCACTGTAATAAATATTATACATATATACATACATACATACACACATATACATACATATAAAGAACATATTGTGCAGCTAGGTGGTGCACCGGTCTTGGAATCAGGAAGACTCATCTTCATGAATTCAAATCCAGCCTCAGACACTTTCTAGCTGGGTGACCCTGGGCAAGTCACTTAACCTTGTTTGCCTCAGTTCCTCATCTATAAAATGATCTGGGGAAGGAAATGACAAACCACTCCACTATCTGCCAGGAAAACCCTAAATGGGGTCACAAATAGTTGGACATGACTGAAAATGACTAAACATTCCATTCATTTACATTTCATATATTACATTTGCATATGTATTGTATATATATATATACATATATATGTTAGTTATGTGTGTATACACACATACACTGAATGTATGTAAGTTCTTTGGAGTGCACTGAGAAAGAAAATAAGATTGAGGAATCACAAGCCAAAACAATTATGAATGATTTGGGGGAGCTAATATATACCCCAAGATTTGAAACATGGAACCTGGGGCACTAGGGAAAAATTGGGGACTACACAAGGTTGATTGATAGGCTGGGACCTTAGGGTGCTTTGGGTATGTTCAGTTGGAAGTAAGTTCTCAAGTGGAAGTAAACCATGGAAATCCCATGGGAGATAGTGTTGTTATATGTTCACCCAATGTCATATAAGGGCATTAACCAAGGAGCAAAAGGAACACTTAAGAATGTATATAGAATTTTGCTTCTAGTGGTTCCCTCCTCAAATGCCTCCTGGGGTGGAGGCAATCTGGTTGGTTTTTAAGGCTATGCTTGCAGAGCCTGAGCTGGCGTGTGGGGGTACCGATTAAGACATCTATTTTAATACAGGTTCGTGGTGATTGGTCTCAACAAATTAACCCTTTTAATCTTGCTTCCTTTGTGGTTCACTCTTTTATAGCAAACATTTGTTCAGAATGCAGCATAAGTCAATTTGTATTTATCTGGAGAAAAAGTACCATATATAAGTACGGATAACAAATAAACAAGTTCCACATAGAGTGGCAAACTCTCAAGGTCATCAATGCCAGCTGGCTGACCATTAATGAGCAGAGACAAAGAAAGAGACAGAGACAAAGAGATAGAGACAGAGATAGAGAAAGAGACACAGAGAGAGACAGAGACAGAGACAGAGAGAGACAGAGACAGAGAGTTGAAGAGGGAATAACTTCACTATATCCCACAGAAAACCAGGAACATCCAGGCCAACAGCAAATTCTGTGCAGTCAGGTTACTCCTTAACTGGGTCAATGAGCCAGATCAGGTTCCAACTGCTCATGATTCTGTTCAGTGTTGAATAGCCACATCCTTCCTTACTACCAGTTCACTACTGCTCTGTAGCTACTCTGCCCTTGTATGTTCTCTGGGAACAGCAAAAGTTCCCAACTCCCCCTGTCACCAGAGGCTTCTGCCTCTTCCATGATCCTTCAGGCTCTCCTTCTGGCTTGAAAAAAATGGTCTCTACAAGGATCAGCCAAGTGAAGGCTGGAGTACATAATGACTTCCAGGTGATGGATTTTTGAAACCAGCTTGATTTTTAAAACCAACTACTAAAGAGTAGAGGGGCTAAATTTAATTCAATAGTTATAAAGTGCCAACTATGTTCTAGGCACTATGCTAGGTTAGGGATACAGAGACAGAATAATTCAATAGTCCTTAAGGAACTTATATTCTACTGGGGAAGAGGATGAGAATGCAACAAGGAAATAGATAACGCTATACTGGATAATCATAATTTTTAAAAAACTTATTCCACTGCCATATTGTTGCCAGTCACCTTACCACTCTGCTCCTCCCAGCTACTTCCCAATTCTGGAACCATAATCGTGTCAATATCACCATTGCTACTGGGAAGGGTGTGTCAATCTACTTTCCTATGGCTCCACTCCCCCTTCCTGTAATTTGCCAAGCCAAAATACCCTTCTCTGACCTCCACTCCCTATATGTATTCTTCCTCAAGTAGGAGGTAGGCACCTAAAGGACAGGAGCTATCTCACTTTTGTATTTATATCTCTAACACTTTACACAGTGCTTAATAAATCATTTTTCATTCATTCATTCACGAATTTATTCATCCACAGTCTGAAGGGAGAAAGAGCCCCAGCACAGGGAGATCAGGAAAATTGCAATCTTTACAGGGAAAAGATTACTCAAATCACAATTCATGTCCACAATTATTCATTAAGGACCTACTATGTGCTAGGTATTGTGCTAAGTGTTAGGGAAACAATGACAGAAACTAAAAGAATCCTTGCCTTCAAGGAATTTACATTCTCCCGGGGGACCTTACGTTTTCCCCATACCAATTGAGTCCTGGATCTTTTGAAGTCTACAAGACCCACCTATTCGAGGTTCTTTTCCATCTCTCCAATTCTAGGGAAGATCAAGGGAAAATCAGTGTGCATCTCTCCTTTGTACGAAGTTATAATTTCGTGCTCAGCACAGTGCCTGGCACATAGTAGGCACTTAATAATTGTTGAAGTGAATTGAATTGAACCCCCTACAAAACTGTGAGTTCCACGAAAGCAGGGATGTTTCTTATTTAATCTTTGAATCTTCCCTATCATTATTCTTCTTAATCAATGCTTCTTGAACTGAAGTGAAATGAATTTAAAGAATTGAGAGGCTGAAAGGAACCTCAGGGAAAAAAAAAAATGAAGTCATGGAATCGGAATCAAAGAGTTAGAAAGGACCTAGTCCAACCTGTGCCTGAGTAAGAATTCCCTGGTCAGGCTCCAAAAACCAACCACAGAAATATTGTTTGGGGAAAGGCATGGTATGAAAACAATTGATACAAAAAAATGATCTGTGGGTCTTGGTGGACTGCCACAAGATCCAATGAGTCAACAGTGTGATAGAACAAGCAAATAAATTGGTAAAGGTCATTGGGTTGGAGATCTTCATGAGGGAATCCTAACAAAGCGGCCCTCAGCTCCAATGTTCTAACTTCCTTATGGGCCTCACTGAACAGCAGACACGTCCTGATTTAACCACACAATCTGGCTTTAACCACACCACTGCCCTCAGACTCAATCATAGGCCTCACCGAACAGCAGGTCCACTGCCCCTACCTAGCCATTGCCCCCAGACTCAATCTATCCATTAGTCTCCTCAACTCAATATCCTAACTTCCTCATATATGCCTCACTGCCTTACTAGAACAGCAGGGGCATCCGTGAACTCACGCCCCACTAGAAGAGCAGACATGTCCATGTGATGGGATCTCAGCCACGGCCTCTAGCTAGCCACTGCCCCCTGACCCATTCCTTATTTCTCACAGAAACAGCAGGTGTGTCTGTGCACTCAACCACAACCACATCCATCTAGTCTCAGGCTGGATCACAATAGCCAGCCAATCAGAAACCACCAGGATGCCCGAGCAGGATGTGGACCCCAAAACAATAGAAGGGGCTTCCCCTAAGGGGGCATCTGCACAGTAATAGCAAAAGCTGTCCTTTGGGTGAACTTACAACATAGAGAAGCTTATTATAATATCATTATCATACATACATGCCCCCTGAGTGAGTTTTTCCATATGCGTTGTGGGTAATCACATGTACAGTTTCACCTAGGCTGGGACCCCTTCCCTATTACTTAATCCCTTGACAAACCCCTCCTGCTTTTTAATATTTATAATTTCTGTTGTGTAATCAACACATTACATTACAAAATTGCCTGTCTTGTCTTACTGAAGTTGCTGTGGAACCCAGCCTGCTTCTGAGAGGTGTCACTTCCAATAAATGCCTTTGCTTGAATTCGAGATGGTCTGAGTGTGAATTCTTTCGAGATGACCCCCACGATACACCATAAAACTGCAACATTAGGAGGAATAAATAGAGATATGCAGTGTTTTAAGAGGAGGTATGATGTAGAAGATAAAACAATCGTTGGGTCTGGAGTTAGAAAGCCCCACTTCGAATGCTACCTCCGATTTTTTACTAGCCACACAACCCTGGAAAAATCACTGAACCTCTCTGAGTTTCAATTCCCCCTCTAATAAACTGAACGCCCTCAACTACATCACAGGGTTTTCTCAGAGCCTTTTCAAGAAGGGTGTTAGATGGAATTAACCCATTCGACTCTGGGAATTCTTTGATATTCCCCTAATTCTAGTCTTTCCTTGAATTGAAAAATTGAATTGAATATCCCACGTATCTTGTTCTGGAAAGACAACGCCCTGAATATTAGACTTGTCCATCTACTCACTAAGAAAGTACATTCCCAGAATTAGTTATAAAATTCCAGAGCCGGACAGGACCTCAGAGGACGTCTACGACAATGCGCACTAGGGCCAGCATCTCTACTGCAAAAACCATCCCTGACAAGCGGCCATCCAGTCTTGGCTTAAAGTCCTCCAATTAGAGGCTAATCACTCCCCCCACCACCCAGGCAGCCCAGTCCACTCTTGGTTAGCTCGCATTGTCAGAAAAAGCTCTTCCTCCTAAAGCCTAAGTCTGCCGTGAAGCTTCCTGGAAAAGCCCTCCTCTCCCACCAGGGTACTAACCTTAGAACCTCACCCAACTTGGCTTGTTGTGTATTTGTGCATATAATGCATTTGGCAGGTGAGGTGGTGCAGTCTGCTTACTAGTGCTTGCTGCTTCCAAAGCTTACTAACTGTATGACCCTGGGCAAGTCACTTAACCTCTATTTGCCTCAGTTTCCTCATCTGTAGAAGGGAGACAACAATAGCACCTTCCTCCCGTTGTTGTTATGAGGATAAAATGAGACAATAATTATAAATCACTTAGCACAGTGCCGGGCACATAGTAAGCGCTATGGAGCTATTTTTACTACTACTACTACTATTACTATCACTACTACTACTATTGCTATTAGTACTGCTGCTACTACTACTATTACTACTACCATTACTACTACTACTACTATTGCTACTACTATCACTACTACTATTGCTATTAGTACTGCTGCTACTACTACTATTACTACTGCCATTACTACTACTATCACTACTACTACGATTACTACTACTATCACTACTACTATTACTACTACTACCACCATTACTACTACTACTACTACTACTACTACTACTACTACTACTACTATCTCCCTGTTGATTGTAAGATTCACAAAGATAAGTCCTGCTTCAAACATATATGTTCCTCTGAACGTTCTCTAAATTTATTCTTTGTCTTGTTTCCTCCCAGAGTTTCAGAGTAACTTGGAAGTAAAGCTAATTCTCCAATTTCTGCCTTTCCGCATAAATTCCCCCTCCCACCCTGTTCCCTGCAAGCCTCTGAAAGACTGAACAGAAATCAGAGGTCATCTCACTCTCCTCGAAGTTAAGCTCCGTTTAGGGGCATTTTCAGACCTTCTAAAGTACCCCCTCTTTAATAGTTGTGCCCTAGAGGGGGAAATATAGACTATCAAAGAAATGTGAAGAAATCAGGTGTTAAGTGTCCTCGGGAAGCGACAACATCAAAGCCCCGTGCCGAGTCAGAAGGGACCATCGACATGGTCTTCTGGCTGCAGTGTCTTGGTTTCTTCCGAGGTGGGGAGAGAAGGCGTGGCCCACTTTGTTCTCCCCTTCTGAGGATGGGCCACCGATGTCCTAGTCAAGTTCTGTCCTCCAGCTCACATCTGGGTCTTCTTCGAACCCCTCCAGAGCTTTTTTACAGAGACCCTGGAGATGACCTTGACAATCCTTATCCTTCCACGACTTTAGGGCCTTGACCCGCATCTCCACACACCTGCCTCTCACATTCCAGGGTTGTGGTTGACCTTCCATCCAGAACCTGGAGAAGAAAATAAACTTTTTAAATGGACAAAGTCATTCTGGTGACCTGAGCTGTAAAGAGTGCTCTGATCCCTCAACATGGGCCAGAGGTAACTCTGTGTTCTTCAAAGCTATACCTGCAGAGGTGACCTCTGGCAGGTTTGACAAAGCCTAGACCAGGGGTCTGAGGAACCTGCGGCCTTGAGGCCATAGATGGCCCTCTAGGTCCTCAAGTATATCCATGACTATCAAGGGACCATACTTGAGGACCTAGAGGGCCACATGTGACCTCAAGGCCCCAAGTTCCCCACCCCTGGCCTAGACCGTGTCTACAGTGCAAAGATCCATCGCCATGGCACACTGGGAAGTTCGCTAGACTGGGAGTCAGAGGAGTCGCCTACTGGCTGTGCCCAAGTTACTCAGCCTCTTTCTGAGCCTCTGTTACTTTACTTTAAATGAGGAGTTGGAGCTAGGCCGCCCCCAAGTCCCCTTAAAGCTCTAAACTTAAGGTCACTGGGAAGCTACTTGGAAGTGAAGTTTTTGTTGTGGTCACCCGAGGAATGAAGAAAAATCCGAAGACGATCTCAGATTCCATGGCGACCCTCGTATGCTTCCACCCCTGACTGATGGAGAGAGAGGCAGATGGTGCTGACAACCTCCCACTGTTTAGACCGTCCACAAACGATAATTTAACTATTGGGACTCTAAATGGGAGGTGCTCGTCACAGGAGGCGGGTGGATGAATTGGCCGTATGGATGCTGACATTCTTACTATGAATAAAGTCAGAAGGCCTAAGGAAATGGCAGGTTATTGGAATGGAGACCAGAACAATCCACAACAACTTTCATTAAGCTCCTGCGTGGCCACTAGGTGGCGCCATAGTGCATAGAGTGCTGGGCCTGAAGTCAGGAAGACTAACTTGAGCTCAAGTTCGGCCTCAGACACTTCGTAACTGTGTGACCCTGGGCAAGTCACTCAGCGCTGTTTGCCTCGGTTTCCTCATCTGAGCAAGAGAAGGAAATGGCAAATTAGTCTAGTATCTGTACCAAGAAAACCCAGATGGGGTCGCAATGAGTTAGAAATGACTGAAAACGACTGAACGACAGGCGCCGAGTGGGCCTCAGATCAGGAAACTTGTCCCATCTCTGACACACACTGCCTGCGGGAAGAAGGACGGGAAACATTGATAAAGCACCTACTACGCGCCAGGCACTGAGCTGAGCACTTTACAATTATTATTTCATTTGACCCTCAAACCACCCTGGGAGGTCAGTGCTATTTTTATCCCATTTACAACTGAGGAAACAGGTTGACAAAGGTTAAGTGACTTGCCCGGGGTCAAACAGCTGGTTAGTATCTGAAGCCGGATTTGAACTCAGGTGTTCCTGACTCCAGGGCTCTATCCGCTGCACCTCCAGCCGTCTCTAGAGTACTGAGAGGTTAGAGGCACACCTTGAACCCAGATCCTCCTGGCTTCAAGGCCGATTCTCTAGCCCCTAAGCCGCAGCTATCTATTAAAAATATAAAATATAAAATAATGTAGCATATTCATTTATCTGCAGACATGTTGTTTCCCCTAGTAGAATGTAGATTTCTTGGAGGCAGGTATTCTTTCACTTTGTCTTTGCCTAGTTCCTGGTACACAGTAGGAGCTTAATAAATGTTTGTTGGATTGAACGGAATTAAGCTGATGCTTCAGGGAGCCTCGATGTCTCATTTCCTTTGTCCTCCTCCAGCCCCGATCTTCCGCTCTTCACTCTCCATCCGGCAGAGGGGCTGATGTTCAGAGGACAGGTCTCAGCCACCATGATACAGCAAAGAGGGCTTGTAGACCAGATGGCTGATTGGGGGACAGTGGGGTAGTCAAGGCCCGATGGTCAGGCACTTATGGCCATTAGATGCCCAAGTATTAAAGAAATAAAGGAGCCTGGCCAAGGTAGCAATGGAGGACCCAGGAGGGAAGGCAGGCAATGGGGAAGCTCGTTACCATGGCAACATCTCCTTGTGTTCCAGAATGAACAGGGGCTCCTCTGCTGGTGCAGATAATCAGATCTTGTAAATGCTTTCAATTGAGGCATAAAGGAAGAATGTCTGGTCACAGCGTGCAACAGCGCTGAATGGTTAGGGTAGGCGGTGAGGCTGGTGCATTGTGTCACCAATTCAATCATTTAAAGGTTATTGAGTTGGGAAATTTAAAAAAAAACCCTAGGAACCAGCCCCAAATAAAAATTCCACTTAGAGACAGAATGGAATTGTCTAATCATAAAACCGAATAAGAGAAAAATGAATGAAAAACTTCATGAAATGGAGCTGGGCAACATCAACTATGTTTGAAATGACAGGGGCTGGGGCAGAGGAGATCGTGGAAGAGACTGGGCTCATCTCAAGGCCCAGAACAACAGTGGGGGAACTCAGCCTCCCATCTTCCCTCTGCCTGCCTTCCCCATTGTGTTCTTCCCCCATAACTCGCCCATGGCCTTCAGACTATCTCAGCTTCATCTTTCATCTGCTCGGCCCAGCTAGGTGCCTAGGCAGCTAATGGTACGGTGGACAGAGCCCTGGGCCTGGAGTCAGGATGACCTGAGTTCAAATCCAGCCTCAGACACTTACTAGCTGTGAGACCCTGGGCAAGTCACTTTAGTGCTGCCTGCCTCAGCTTCCTCAAATGTAAAGCGGGGATACCTTCCAGGGTCATTGTGAGGATGAAATGAGATGATATTTGAAACTGCTTAGCTCAGTGCAAAAAGGTACTCGATAAATACTTATTCTCTTTCCCAGAGAATTTCAGAGCTGGAGGTTCCACAGGAGCTTTTCAATCTGACCTGTGCCTGCAAAAAATCCCTCTCTATCCTACACCCGACAGCTTCTCATTCAGCTCTTGCCTAAAGCCCTATAATACAGAGGGATCCACCACCTCCCAAGGCAGCCCATTACATTCCTTCTAACGATTAAGGAATTGTTTCTGACATCAACCTGAAATTTGCTTTCTCCTTGTTCTACCCTCTGGAGCCAGACAGAACCAACTGAATCCACAAGAGACTTTCAGATCCTTGAAGTCAGCTATCCCTTCTCATGCTCAGACCCACACATGGCTTCTTCCCATGGAGCAAAATACGACAGGGGAAGTCAGTCAAGGAGAGACGGGAAACTCTAAAAGCCAAGCGAAGCCACCAAGTGAAATAGCTCTCATGAGAGGGGATGATGAACACGGTCTGAGGAACAAATGTGGGTGCTCAGGGAATTCCCCAAGCAACTTAGATTTTTTTAAAATGCAGGCAATAGGAACAAGGGCAGGTAAGAGTCACCACAAAGGCCGGGCATGGTCTGTGAAGGAGACTGTCAGGGGATGCTAAATCTCAGAGTGAAGGGAAGCTTGGACACTCAAAAGGGATCTTTAGCTATATTGGGAAGGAGAGGGGAACTGTGTGGGGTAGACAAACCAGTGACAGTTGAGGCAAGAAGATGGATCTGCTCAGTTTAGATTTTCCTTCTGTTTTTCTCAGCTAAGGAGAGGGATCTGAAAAGATGGAATGAAGTTGGCTGATTGGAGTTTGACCCCTAAGATAAGTAAGTACCTGCCTGCCCCTGATGGATTCAGGTCCCGCATTATCAGGTGCTGGTGGATAGAACTGTAATTTAGGATTAATAAAATTGCTCTTTGCCCTCAAGGGGGCCGTATTCTCCACAGAAAAACAGGCAAGTGTTCTTACTTTTTAAAGCGTCGTACTTACTTCATTTGGCAGTTTCATAAAGAATAGATGGGGAGAAAGTAGAGTCAGTAAGACCTATGAGGACCAGGTGAGAGGTGAGGAGAGCCCATACAAGGGCAGTGGCTCCGTGAACGGAGAGAAGAGAAGGCAACGGGAGCATGGGATTTGTGGCAATGCCAGAGATTTGTGGGAGGCAAGCAAAGCCACAACCTTGAGGGAGAGGGTCATGTTCATATCTGATGGCTGATGAAGAGGTAAGAGAGCAAGTGAACGCTCCAGGGGGCTGCAGAGACAATGAGTCTGAGAGGAGAATGTGTCAGGGAAGCCTCATCTTTCTTCAAACTATGCCCCAAGGAAAGCTTTCAGGATCTCTCCAAGCTTGTGAAGTCAAAGATGTGTCCACAAGAATGGCAGCTATGGACTCACCTTCTGCTGTCAGTCTTGTAGGGAGTCCCATCAACCCAATGCCAGCTGCCTTTAGTACCTAGGCTGGTCAGGCCAATCCAGTATGGCACACCCTTGGCTCTCCTGATAAGGAACTCCTAGAACACAATGACCGCAAAGGAGGTGAAGGGAGACATCACTGATGGGGGTTGATGCTAGGGACAGGGCAGAGGCATATGGAGTCACCTAAGGGGTGGACAATGGTCTCCAAGATGGGGTGCATGTACCCCAGGGAGCGCACAAAAACGGGATACAAACATCAAAAGGTTAGAACTGAGTAAAATAGCACAGCCAGCTGTTTGGGGTACTTGTAGCTACACTTGGGCTCTTCCACTCTCCTTGAGTGAGTGAATGAGCAAATGAATGAATGAATGAATGAAAAAATGGAATCCATTCATTTATTCATGCTTCTTAAACACTCTGCTGCTCTTGTTCCACTGCCAGCATCCACTGAGAACTGTGCTTTATTCATAAATAAAATATATAAAATTTGCTTAAAATATTTATTTCTCCTTGCTTACATTCCTTTAAAACTTCTCTTTCTGTGCATGCTTCATCATATACATAATAATAATAATATAATGGGAAAGGGAAAAGCATTCATTAAGTGCCTACTATGTGCTAGGCACTATACTAAGAACTTAACAAATATTTCATTTGATCCTCACAACAACCTTAGGAGGTAGGTATTATTGTGATCCTCATTTTACAGATGAAGAAAGTAAGGCAGATAGAGGCTAAGTGACTTGCCCAGGGTCACACAGCTAGTAAGTATCAGATACTGGACTTGAACTCAGATCTTCCTGAGTCCAGACCTGGTGTTCTATCCATTACACCACTTAATTACTTCAGCCTACTCACTGTGTACTTACTGGTAAGAATCTGGAATTGATATGTAAATGAATATGTGTTTACTGAGGATACACAATCAATAATGTCTTACTGATAGGAATATACAACCAAAAATACTTTGGAGACCACTTCTCTAGGGAAGCACAACAGGTGTGGGATATGGACTATATTAAACAACCATAGACTTCCTTCAGGATGAGGGGCTTCCTGGTGGTCTCTCTGGCCACATCACATCTTTATCATGGGGGAAGCCCCTTCAAAATAACGTTGAGCCCTTCCCTTCAGTAAATGTCAGAGCCACAACATCTCAAGGTTTGGTGACCATCCAGTCCAACCCAAGAATCCTTTACTGATGACTTTACTGATGAGTGGTCATCCAACTTCAATATCAAGGTCTCCAGTGAGGAAAACCACACCAACAACACCACAACTAGCATGTACATAGTATGTTAACATTTGCAAAGGACTTTACATGTGTTGTCTCATTTGGCACTAAGCAGGAACAACCCTCTTCACTCTGGGGCAGCTCCAATTGTTGGGAGGTTATTCTGGACATCTAGCATAGATTGGCCTATCTACACCTTCCACCCACTGGCTCTAGTTCTGCCTTCTGGGGCCAAGCAGAACAAAGCTGACGCCTCTTCCACAAGGAGCCTTTCAAATATCTGAAGATAGTGATCATACCTATCGATCAGTCAATGAACAAGCCCCTACTATGTGCCAGGCATTGCTAGGCACTGGAGATGCGAAGGGCAATAACTCCTTGAGGAATTTATATCCTGTTGGGTGAGGCAACAAGTATTCCTATAAGTATAAAAGAAATCAATCCAAGATTATTTTGAGAGGAACATGAGCAGATAGAGAACATGAATGGCTTCGAGTACAAGGAGGCTCTTGAGCTGAGTTTTGAAGGAAATCAAGGGTTTTGGGAAGCAGAGATGACAGAATACATTCTAGACATGAGAGTCAGACTAGGCAATCCCCCACCAACTCCTCTCTTCTCCAGACTAAGCATGACCAGTTCCTCCAACAAATTCTCATATGGCTCAAGGATCTTCACTGTTTGAGTCACCCTCTCCTAGCATTAGGCAAGCCCTGCCCCAAGAGGGAAGAATGATTCCTCCTCCCCAACCCCCATTCTCCCAAGCCTTGCTGTGAATCGGGGTTAGAAGCACCAACCTGTTCTTCCTCTGAGGCCACGGATGTCAGATGAGATCCCCATGATACACAGAACTTTTCAGCCTCAGACCAGGATGTACTCTTTTGGGAAAAATAATAGAGGTTTCCATTGTAGAACTTCCAGCCCTTGGAGAGGAGGGTTAATACGGTTCCTGTGGAGAAGAAAGAGCAGAGAAATCAAAGACCTAGGAGAACATGACCACTAATGGTGGAGAAGGGTGCTAGCCTTGCCTTCGCTGGCCCTACACATCCCCAGAAATATGGGTGTTGCACTGCCCATTGGATGAGATTTGGTTACAGCAGGAGACAAGTGAGATCTCTGGCAGGGAAGTGATAGGGAAAAGTAGCTTAACATAATGCCTGGCCATAATAAGCATTTAATAAATGTCGTTGAAATGGGTAGGCTCAGCTAGATCCACAAACTCTTGGGCTCAGTGGTTTCTGCAGAGAAAAACTATGTATTTCTCTAGAAAGGAGGTCAAGTTTTTAGCAGTAACAAACCAGTAAGGGTGCCACGTCCCAGACCTTTTCCCTAGTGATGAGGCAGGGTAGCGTGGTGGTGAGAGCAACAGACTTAACATTGGGAGGAACCTGGATTCAAATTAAGAGTCTAAAAGTAGCTCTAAATTTTTCCCTTCCTCCCCCCAATTGAATTATAAGCTTCGTAATGTTAATGTTTCTTCTTTGTTGATTATCTCCCATTTAGCCTGTAAAGTATCATAGTTGTTTGCATATTGTCTCCTCCCCGGGATTTTGAACTGCCTTTCTTTATACCTTCAGCCCTTAGCACAGTGCTTGGCACATAGTAGGGCTGAATTTATTAAGCACCTAGTATGTGTGTCACAAGTGAAATCAAGGTAAACTGAGAGACAATAAATTGGATCAACGACCTACCTCTCTCGGTGACCAAAGACCCTGAGTGAAGGCCCACAGGGTCTTTTATAACAATTAGCAAGACAACAAAGCACAATCTCAAGCACTGAAAGTGTGTCTTTCTCTGATAAACCTGATGTTACATCAGGACAATCTCAATCCACCGGCATTTAAATGAGGAGGTAGCTTAAGTATCATCTCAGCTACTCCCCATGATGATGATGGTGGTGTCGGTGGTGGTGGTGGTGGTGGTGGTGGTGATAATGATGATGATGGTGGTGGTGGTGGTGATGGTGGCGGTGGTGATGGTAATGATGGTGGTAGAGGTGGTGATGATGATGGTGGTGATGGTGGTGGTGGTGGTGATGGTGGCGGTGGTGATGGTAATGATGGTGGTAGAGGTGATGATGATGATGGTGGTGGTAGAGGTGGTGATGATGATGGTGGTGATGGTGGTGGTGATTGTGATGATGATAATGATGATGATGATGACGATGATGACGATGATGGTGGTGGTGATAGTTTCTATTGCACTCTAAGGTTTACGAAGCATTTGGCCTGTTATCTCATCTGAACCTCACAATAATCCTGCAAGGAGATCCTATTATTATTCCCATTGTATAAATGAGGAAGCTAAGGCTGGGCTGGTTAAGTGACTAGCCCAGAATCACCCAGCTTGACAGTATCTGAGGCAAGATTCGAACTCAGGAGTCTCCCTGACAGCAAACCCAGCACTCTGCCCATGACTAGGTGGCTTCCATGGTCCTTTGCAGCTTTAAATCTATGATTCTCATATTAGTCATACCTATTAAGGTTTACGAAACTAAGATGACTTTTTAAAAGCCCTTTGTGAGCTTTTAACCATTATGAAAATATCGGCTGTTGTTATGAGCTAAAATGCTGAAAAAACCTCCCCAATCCCCCAGGTCCCCATGAACATACTATACTCATCTCTCACAGCCGCGTAGGAGGCATTAACAGTCTCCAGAAGGTCTTTTAGCATTTTCACATCTGTTGGAACTTCGGCACGTGCTGAGACCTTCTCCACGTGGATGCCAGGTGTCTCAGGGATTCCTCCCAACTCCAAGGCTTCCTCGATGGGACCTCCAGTTGGTTCGGTGAGCCTCCCAAGCTTTAGGTCCTCCTCCATGTGGCCTTCTGGTGTCCCAGGGGCCACTGCAGAGGCCCTGGTCTGTACCTGACGTGTGCTGACAGGGAGGACGGCAATGGTCTCCAAATAACCTCTTAGCCCTTCTGTAACAGCACTAGAGGCTGTGACATCTTCCAAGCCACTCCTAGTCTTCTTGGTCTCTAACATCTGAACCCTAGGGTTTTCCAAACGACTTCTTAACATCTGCATCTCTGAAGTCAAGGCGGTAATATTATCCAGGTAGGCCCTCCGCTGGGCCTTCTCACTTCCTGTGCATGCCTCTACCTGGAAATCTAATAGATTGAAAAGTTAAGGCTGGGTCATGTCAAATTTCAAGGAGACACAAATATAATTAGAGAGACCATTGGGAATCTTGGAGTATTTGGCTCACTCAGGAGCCCTTTGGTTCCTTTAATTGGGAGGGGGCGTGCCTCATCCTCCCTGATAAAAGAAGGTAAGCTTTAAGCCAAGAGACCTTAGTTGGGTCCCTTGCCCTGTCTCTACTCTCTTCAGTCCCCAGTTCTGATTTTCTGTTTTCTGTCCTGTAGCCCTGGCTCGTAAAAACCTCCAAGATCAGATCTGTACCAGTGAGGTATAATGATGCCAATGCTAAGTCTGCCGAGTCAACGGCCACTTTCCAGGCCAGGCTGCCTAAGAGGAAACAAAAAAACACTGAAATCCTGAAAAATGGGCATGGGAGTGATTGGGCCCCATCACCGCATGTCCTCCCTGAACAAGTCTGCCAAGGTCTAGACTTTAGCAGGTGAAAAGAGTCTGACTCCAAAGGAGGAGAGATGGTTATTGAAACCAAATTTTCTACTTATGGCCCGCATGACCTGGATATGTTGGCTTCCTTTTTTCTCTTCATGCTCTTCACAAAAGGAAATTGCTAGCCCATCCTAATAGAAAGACAGCATGGCAGAGTGGATAGAGAGTCAGCCTTGGAGGCAGGATGTCTTGGGCAAGGGTTCCGCATCTGACACATACGGGCTGTGTGACCCTGGGCAGCTCACTTAGCTTCTTAGCTTGTCAGCTTCTCTCAAAAACTGTTACAGGCTGCACTAGTGGAAGAAGTTTCCACACTGGGAGTTCTCACCCTGATGAAAGCACAGTTCCAGTTCTTGCCTCCTCTCCCCACCCCCACCGAAAACAATAATTCTTTCTGAAAACAGTATAAAAGTAATGGGAGTAGAGTACAGAGGATAGAACCCACTGGAATGGGTTGCCTGGCAACCAAATCTTCAAAACTGTGAAATATTCTGTTTAGAACCATAAATTTAGAGTAGAAACTACATCAAAGGTCATCCCTATGACTTCCAAGCCTACATTCGCCTCCCTGGCTGTCATTCCCCTATACATGTGATCACTACCTATTAGAATTTAAGCTTCTTGAGAACAGGGGCTGTCTTTGTTTACATATTTGTATCCCCAAAGGTTAGCACAGTGCTTTACACAAGCTAAGGACTTGATAAATGTCTTTTGTTGATATTGAGCCATTTCAGTCATGTCTAACTTGTTGTGATCCCATATGGGGTTTTCTTGGCAAAGATATTGGTGTGGTTGGCCATTTCCTTTTCCAGCTCATCATGCAGATGAGGAAACTGAGGCAAACAGGGCAAAGTGACTTGCCCAGGGTCACACAGCCAGTAAGTGTCTAAGGATGGATTTGAACCCAGGAAGATGAGTCTTCCTGACTCCAAGCCCAGCACTCTATACATTATGATGCCACCTAGCTGCCCTATAAATGCCTCATCATTCTTTTATCTAACTCAAACCTCTCATTTTATGAATAAGGAAAATAAGACCCAGAGAGGATGCATGCTTTTGCCCAAAATCCTACAGGCAGTAATTAGTAAAGCCAAGTCTTCTGACTCCAAACCCAGCACTCTTTGATCAATCAGAATTTATTAAGTGCCAGTTAGTACCAGGCACTGTTCTAGACACATAGAAGAAGCAAGATTGAGTTGGAGTTAGAACGCTATATTTTGAGACAGGAAGACCTGAGTTCAAATCCAGCCTCAGACACTTAGTGTGTCTGTTAATGGTGTCACCCTGGAAAAGTCACGTAAACTCTCAGCTGTCAATGGAGCATAATTATAGCACTGTCTACACTGCTCTGAAGACCAGATTAGATAATGTGCACAAAGCACTTTGCTAACCTTAAATGGCCAGGCAGCCAGGTCCCAATTAATGCGAATGATGGGATACTCTTGTTTGCACTATTTGGGACCTGCCTGTATCATTATTATCTCTTTTTCTCATCTAGAATCGTTTCTATATAGTCTTTCTGGAGACTGGGAGATGGGCCAAGATAATTATTCCAGATGTCTTGGAACTTAGTGAAGCAATAATGACCCCAGTACATGGCAAAAGGTGAGAACGCAGCACAGATGTGAAGCCAAAAACCACCCAGGAACTTACAAAGAATGATGATAGCAGTGAGGGAGGCCAGCAAGGCCAGAGTCAGGAGAACCAGGGCCACCTGGGCCATCCGTGGAGTCCTGTGGGTTGGATGTGGCTCTACCCTGAGAAACTGTCCTGGGAGAGAGAGAGTTCACCATCAAATCCAGTCAACAAGCATCTATGAAGCACCTACTGTGTGCCAGGCACTGTGGCAAGTGCTGGAAAGGCAAACAAAGAAACCCCAAAAAATGGTGTCTACCCTCAAGGAGCTCATGTTCTAACGAGAGAGATGAAATACAAACCACTGGGTACAAATGAGAAAGGTACAGGGCAGATGGGAGATTTCCTGAAAGAGCCAGTGGTACTTATAGCTTCCTTGTGCTGAGCTTGCCCCATGTACCTGCAAGAGCTGACCTGACCCCTAGGTCCCATCCAAACAGCCCAGAGAGGATCAGCTCATCCCTCTCTGTGCATAGACACCCACTGCTTCAAGCAGCCCCATCTTGGATAGGAGCTAAGATGAACCAAATATTTCCTGCAGGAAAAGCAGACGCTCAGATTCCCAAAGGGCTCATCCTCAAAGGCTGATCCCCTCCCCAAATCTTTCCCACAAATGCCCCCAGAGACCCCAGCTTAGAGCATAGAATGGCTCCCTGAGTCCACAAGTCCCTCGGAAGAGTTGGAAGATGAGGGAAAGAAAAAAAGACCTAGGGGAAAAGTAGGATCTGGGAGAAACTCACCAAGTGGCCAAGGTGATGGCTTCCCTAGGCCGATGTTCTCATAATCATCAATGTTCATCTCGCGCTCTCTCTCCTAGGGTACTGGGCTCTGAGGCAGGTGGCACATCTATAAACCCTGCTCGTCGCC
>CM053625.1:311480152-311496336 GCA_028646595.1 Phalanger gymnotis
ATACAAATCAATGACTCCTACTTGTCTCAGTGCTGAGAAATGCTCCAAGACAAAAAGATCCCACCTTATCTGCCCCAGAATCATTAAAAGCACTTAAGAGAAGAAAAGCAAAATGTCCCACCTTAATTACTATTATGTAATAATGTTAATGTTACAGCTAATAGGGGTTTGGGCCTGGGGCTTAGCACTTAGCAAGATTCAATGAAATAGCTGAATTACTCAAAGCAGACAAAAGCCAAACTCTTCAAGGGCACCTGCTGAACCAAGTGTCAAGGAGCCCACCTTGCCTTAGGGACACATCAAGTTATAGTCTTGAGTTTTGGGGAAGGATGTTCCAAGTCTCGGGTCTTTCTTACTGTTATTTTCTGAGCCCAACCTTGGACTCTCCTCTCCACTCTTAAGCCATTGGCTAGGCCCCACCCCACCCCAGCCACAGTGTCCCACAAATGATCTTGCTCCCTGCTGCCCCTCTCGTGGCTGCAAACTACAGCTGTCCTCTCTGCCCCACAACTAAAAACAGGGACCCTGCTCTCCTGCAAGTGCCCACAGCCAACAGGGATCCCACCCCTTGTTCCCACATTCACCAGGTGTGTGCCAGCGCCTTCTCCCTGAAGCCGCGGCCGGCGCTGCTGGGCTTGGGGCGCCTTGACGGTAGAAGGTCCTTCAATCTTCTACTCGACCAGCAGACCCACACGCTGCTGATGAAAGGGTCTAAGGCTGAGGCTACTTTCAACTCAGCTTCCCCCAGGGCCTGTTGTTGGTTGATTCTGCAGAGTTGACCTGATGGTGTTTGCACTTTGCTGTGGCCAAAGCTCTGCCCCGGTGGGTCAGGTCCTTCCAGGGGTCTTCTCAAATTGTCTCGGGACAACTTCTTTGCCCTCCTCCCCTCCGCCCATTTATTTCTGCTGCTCTGAGGCAACGTTCTATCTTTTTTGTGGAGGAAATTTGGAGAGCTGAAAGTTTTTTGATCGACTCCACCATTTTCCCAGAATCTTCTCTCGACATTCACTTTTTAAAATTTTTGAGTTTTAAACTTCTCCTTCCCTCCTTCGTCTGTCCCCTCCCTGAAACAGTAAGGAACTCGATAAAAGTTAAACATGTCCAATGATGCAAAACATATCTCCGTATTAGTCACGTCATGAAAGAAAACACAGACTTCGAACAAATTAAAAAATAAAGTGGAAAAAAGGTACGCTTCGATCTGCATTCCGACTCTGTCAGCTCTGTTTCTGGAGGCCAATAGCATTTTTCATTTAGGTCCTTTGGGATCGTCTTAGACCGCTGTATTGCTGCAAATAGCTAGGCCATTCACGACTGATCGCTGCACAATATTGCTGTTGCTGTGTGTGCACAATGGTTCTGCTCACTTCACTCCGCATCAGTTCATGGAAGCTAAGTCCTGACAAGTATCTCTTAGTGACAAGACTATTTCTCCTTCCTCATTGGGACTACCTCGGAGAGAAAAAAGGTCCTAAGCTTGGAAATCTATTTTAACATAACAATTGAATACGGATGAGCCGGCCTATGGGGCCCCTAATGTTATATCAGCCATTCTTTCCATTTAACTTAGAATTTAATATGAAAGAGAGAGAAGAAAATATTGAAAATAGGGAATCCTTGTTTTCATCATATTCTCTCACAAATCGTTTAGGTCAAAACCTGTAATTTCATTGTTCTCTGGGCAAGGAAGCTCCCTCTGCCAATACTGATCACCGTGTTCTATGCAACTTAGCCAACTTAGCCTTAGGGAGTTTCCTGGGGCACTGAGAGGTGATGGTACTTGTGCCAGTATGTGTCAGAAGTGGGATTTGAGCCGAGGTCTTCCTGACTCCACGGTCAGCTATCCTGGCTTCCTACAGGATGAAAGTAGGGAAGCAAAAGTCACAGAATCACAGAATCTGAAGGTCGGTTAGAAGGAGCCTCAGCTGCTGTTAAATCTAACCCACACACCAAAGGAATCCCCACTCTAACATAATTAATGAGGAGTCACACAGACTCTCCTCTCTGTGTTAGGAAGGTTTTCTCTACATCAAGCCTAATTGGCCTTTCTGCCCACTCCCCTCATTGTCCTCTGAGGCCAAAAAGAACTAATCTGATCCCTTCTTCAAATGATGGTCCATGGAATGATTGAATGCAGCTTCCATGTCTCCTCTCCATATCTCTCTTCTCACCCAGTCTTCCATTCTCCAGGCTAAATGTGTCCTGGTCTTTCCAAATGATTTTAATATCATGTGGGCTCAAGGCCCTGTACTATCCTGGTCACCCTCCTCTGGATACTCTCCAACTTACCGGTGTCCTTCTCCAACTACAGGCCCAGTACTGAGCATGATGCTCTGATGAGAGCAGAGGGCGTTGGGAGAATACACACCTTGCTATTATTGGAAACTGACCTTATATCACATTAGCTTTTTTGCTGCATAATGAACTGTCATCACCACACAAAAATATTCCCTAATGAAATGACCACCTGTAAAACTTAGTGCTCAGCATGCAGGGGTCCTCAATAAACAAAGCTTGAATAGTTTAGGTGAAACCCAGCTGGAGGCAGGTAAGGGGGACCTGTGGAGACCAAGCCAAAGACTGCTAGGATTTTGTGGAGGGACAAAATTCGAAGGATCACAGAATGAGAATCAGAAGGGGCAATCTAGTAGAGGTCCACGCCCTTCTCATTTTACAAGTGACAAAACTAAGCTTAAATGACTTGTCCAGAGTCACATAGGTGATATGTGAACCCAAGTCATCCTGACACTGTTGGGTCTTCTTGGCTTCTGTCAACAGATTTTACATTTGATCCTGGAGGTAGAAGGGAGACTCGAGGCAGGGACACCAGTTAAGAGGCTATTGCAAGAGAGTTAAGATGAGAGTCTAAATCATGAGGGTGGCTGGGTGAGTAGAGAATACAGGGTGCGTGTAGGAGATATTGAGAAGGTAGAGACAATGAGATGGCAAGTCATCTCTGCGAGTTACCTAAGGTATAGTGAAGCTGCCCCAGGGTCACACAGCTAATATGTGTCAGAGGCTAGATTTGAACCCAAGTCTTTCTACTTTCATCCTACCATCATACATGACTGTATTTACATTATGGCCTCTCAAATTACTCTGTA
This sequence comes from Phalanger gymnotis, assembly GCA_028646595.1. NCBI lineage: Eukaryota > Metazoa > Chordata > Mammalia > Diprotodontia > Phalangeridae > Phalanger > Phalanger gymnotis. The sequence continues at coordinate 311,483,257 of CM053625.1, forward strand.
AAAGTGGTACTATTACAATGCCTGGTTTTTACTTTTGTTTTATTCTTAACTTAAACACTAAAAAAAAAACTATTTCCATATGCAGAGAACACAAAAAAAATTTCTCTGAATTATGAATCTCTAATTTATTTTAAAACAGTATATAAGAAATTCTATATGTTACTTTCAAAATGGTCCTGCTTGGCCATGCTTCCTTCTGAGCTGCCTTCTGGTCTCTTCTGTGCATTTAAAAAATGTTTCACTGTCCCTCTTTTGAGGGGAGGGAGTTCGCCATTAATAACCTCTTTCTTTTGGTACCCTCGATTAAAAACTATGCCAACAAAAGAAAAATAATAATAAATAATATAGTCAAGCAAAATGAATCTACATGGTGGAAATGTAAATGTGTGTGTGCACATTTCTTTCTGCATCTTGTGTCCATCACCTTTGTCAGGAAGTGGGCACCATACTCTTTATCATGGGTTTTCCATAGACACAGTTATTCATTGCACTGATCAAACTTGTTAACTGTCTCAAACTTTTGAACACTGTACAAAGGGACAGCCATATGATATAACGAGCCACTCTCAGCAATACAATGATCTAAAACAATTCTGGAGGACTTACAGTGAAAGGTGTTATCCATCTCTAGAGAAAGAACTGATGGAGCCTGAATGCAGATCCAAGATGCCATCTCTTTACTTTCTTTACTTTGGCAGGAGTTTTGTCTGTGCTTTCCTTCACAGCCTGACTTACATAAAAGTGTGCTTTGCATGACTACACATGGATAACCTACGTGTATGGGATGAGGGGAGAGAGGGAGACAATTTGGAACTCAAAATTTGAAAAAAAAGTTGAAAATCGTTTTTACACGTAACTGAGGGGAAAATCAAATATTAAATTTGAACCTCTCAAATTTTTTATGATGTTACTAACCTTGTATAAATCACCCTCCAGGTTCTGCCCTCTTCCCTCGGCATCAGTTCATACTTCCCATGATTCTTTAACATCATATTTTTCATCATTTCTTAATATTCCACAGTTTGTTCAGTCATTCCCCAATTGTCTAAGAGGCCAACGTAAGTCACCTGCTTAGATTCTCATCATCTTCTCCTCCTTTCACTAGCTTGTTTTGTTTCTGAGTCCTTTGTCCATTCCAAATAAGGTTCATATGATAACCCGCTCCTCCACCCTTTCCTCCACATTTGTGTAGTCTTCCTCTGAGTATGAGAAATAACAAATTCTGCCCCCCTTTCTTCCTGTTTTCTACACCTGTTCCTTACCTTTCATTTGACCCTCACAACAACTCTGGGGGCTAGATGCTGTTAATATCCCCATTTTACAGTTGAGAAGATTGAGGCTGAGAGATGTTAAGTAACTTGCCCAGGGTCACCCAGTTAGTAAGTGTTTGAGGCTAGATTTGAACTCAGGTCTTGCTAAATTCAGGTCCAGTACACTATTCACTGTGGCGCCCCCTAGCTGCTAAGCAGCTCATTTCTTGGGTAATGTTTATTTCTCTTTTGGACTATTTATTTTCTTTTCTAGTCTTTCCTCCAGAGCTTTTTTTTTTTTAGTTTATTTATTTTTAGTTTTCGACATTCACTTTCATAAGTTTTAAACTTTCTCCTCCTCCCTCCCTCCCCAAGATGGCCCGCAATCTGATATAGGCTCTACATATACATTCCTATTAAATATATTTTCACATTAGTCATGTTGTATAGAAGAATTATAATGAATGGGAGAAACTATGAGGAAGAAAAAACAAAACAACTACAAAAAAAGAAAATAGTCTGCTTTGCTCTGTATTCATACTCCATAGTTCTTTCTCTGTTGTCGATGGCATCTTCCATCGTGAGTCCTTTGGAATTCTTTTAGGTCCTTACGTTGCTGAGAAGGGCTAAGTCTATCAAAATCAGGGGCTATTACTGTGTACAATGTTTCGGTTTCTGCTCACTCCACTCTTCATCAGTTCACACAAGTCTTTCCAGGTTTTTCTGAAGTCCGCCTGCTCATCATTTCTTATAGAACAGTAGTATTCCATTACATTCATATACCACAACTTGTCTGGCCATCCCCCAACGGATGGGCATACCCTCAATTTCCAATTCTTGGCCACCACAAAAAGAGCTGCTATAAATACTTTTGTGTATGAGGGTCCTTTTCCCATTTTTAAGATCTCTTTGGGATACAGCCCTAAAAGCAGTATTGCTGGGTCAAAGGATATAAACATTTTTATAACCCTTTGGGCACAGTTCCAAATTGCTTTCCAGAATGGTTGGGTCAGTTCACAGCTCCACCAACAATGAATTAGTGTTCCAACTTTCCCACATCTTCTCCAACATTTATCACTTTCCTGTTTTGTCATGTTAGCCAATCTGATAGATGTGATGTGGTACCTCAGAGTGGTTTTGATTTGCATCTGTCTAATCAATAGTGATTTAGAGCATTTTTTATATGACTATAGATAGCTTTAATTTCTTCATCTGAAAACTCCCTGTTCAGAACCTTTGACCACTTATCAATTGGGGAATGACTTGTATTCTTGCAAATTTTACTCAGTTCTCAATATATTTTAGAAATGAAGCTTTTATCAGAGACACTAATTGTAAAAAATTCTTTCCCAGCTTTCTGCTTCCCTCCTAATCTTGGTTGCATTGGCTTTGTTTGTGCAAAATTTTTTCAATTTAATGTACTCAAAATTATCCATTTTGCATTTCATAATGTTCTCTACCTCTTATTTGGGCATAAATTCCTCCAGTCTCCATAAATCTGACAGATAAACTATTCCTTGTTCCCCTAATTTGTTTATAGTATCAGCCTTTATACCTAAATTGTGTGCCCATTTGGACTTTATTTTGGTATACGATGTCAGAGTTTGGTCTATGCCCAGTTTCTGCCAAATATTTTCCAGTTTTCCCAGCAGTTTTCTAAAGTAGTGAGCTCTCATCCCAGAAGCTGGATTCTTTGGGTTTATCAAACAGTAGGTTACTATAGTCATTGACTACTGTGTCTTGGATACCTAATCTATTCCACTGATCTATCCCTCTATTTCTTAGCAAGTACCAAGTAGTTTTGATGATAGCTGCTTTACATTACAGTTCAATATCTGGTATAGCTAGGCCACCTTCCCTAGCATTTCTCTTATTAATTCCCTTGCTATTCTGGACTTTTTGTTCTTCCAGATGAATTTTGATATATTTTTTCTAGTTTATAAAATAATTTTGGTAGTTTGATTGTTATGGCACTGAATAAGTAAATTAATTTAGGTAGAATTGTCATTTTACTATACTAGCTCATCCTTTATTTGTGTTTTGTAATTGCGTTCTTGTAGTTCCTGGGCTTGTTTTGACAGGTAAACTGCCAAATACTTTATAATGTCTACAGTAATTTTAAATGGAATTTTTCTTCCTGTCTCTTGCTGTTGGGCTTTGTTAGTAACATATAGGAATGCCAAGGATTTATGTGGGTTTATTTTATTCCATTTTTTGTGACTTGCTTCATTTCTTCTAGATATTCATGTAATCTCTGTGGAAAATCTATCTTTTTCTTGGAGTCTCTGGTTGTGGTTCTTAGGGAGTTACTCCTTCTTTTGGGAGATCTCTACATCTACAATAATTTTTGATACTGGTCAGTGTTTGCTTTGAATTATTTATCTCTCCAGCTTTATTTCCTGAGTCAGGATTTCTTCTAGGTCTAGGCTCTGCCCTCTTCTGAAATTTTGGCAGAGTGGCTGGCCCTGCTTGGCTTGACCTGGGTCACCTGTGCTGACCTATACCTCCTGGCATTAACCTTCTCCTTCCCCTTGATCTTTGAGGTTCAGAGAGCTGAATCTTTAGTGTCCTCAGTGACATCTCAGGATAGAGTGTTATAGACCTCAGATCCCCTTGACCTGAGTTGTCCAGTTCTGCATAATGGAGCCACATGCTGGGAGCTGCCCATTGCTACTTCCCAGAGCTTTGAGGGTCCTCACCCATGGGCTTCCTCATCTCCCTGGGACATTCTCAATCTGTTCTTGCTCCCTCTGGATGAAAAGCCTTACAGGCTATGCATCATCTTGATCCATCTCGCTATACATGCCCCTAACCCATCTCTGGTCCAGCTTGGACGTGACCATGTGCTGGTTCTAGAACCAGCTTTGCTGGTGGCTCCCTCTCCTATTGTTCTAGGGCTTCTGACTGATCTCTTGTGCTGTGCTCACTGGATTTGTGTGTGATCATTGGATTTCTTGATCATCAGTCAGAAGGGTGCAAACTTCAGGCTTCTTATAAAGGTGATCTGCCTCCATTTAAGCAGGCAGCTTGGCCTGAATTCAAATCCTGCCTCTGTGACCCTGGATATGTCCCTTCCACTTCAGTTTCCTCATCTACAAAATGGGGTTAAGAACAGTCCCTACCTCCCAGGACAGTTATGAGAATCACACGAGATAACATATGTAAAGTACTTGGCAAACCTTAAAGCATTCTAGAAATGTTAGCTATTGTTATTAGAAGTCACAATGGCTAATTTTTAATGATCAGAAAGGAGTTTTGGCATTTAGATGGGGCTCATGTGGCTACTGCAGACAGATATGTCTATGTAAAAATAATCAGATTTGCATAAATGAGCACAGATATAAGAAAGAGGGAGAGAGACAGAGAAGGAGTAAGATGTCATGGGAAGATAAAAAGGGCAAGGTTAAAAGAAGAGGGAACAGAAAACAGACTTGGAAAGCTGATATAACTCTTGGTCTCCTTTCACTCTTTTCTGGGTCCATAAAGGGCCAGCCAGAGATCCAGTCAGCTCCAAAAAGGACAAAGAGCCCGTTCTGACTTTGGAAGCTATTTCCCCAGGGCCTCTCATGGACACTTTCCTTTCCTCCCCAAATGTAGAGCCAGAGACAGAGACACAGCCAGTCTACAGGAATCTCAGGTTCCTTTATGCTGTCATCATCCTCTTTGCTCTGATGCTGGTGGCTTCCTTGACAGCGACGGTCATTCTGTGTAAGTCCCCAGAGGGGTCTGGGCTCCAAACCTTTGTCTCCGGTCAGACAAGAAGAAAGCAAACTCCAAGAGAAAGCATCTGACCAGTGATACCTCCAAATGACTGGAAGGGATCTAGGCTACTTCTTCCCTCCCACCCCCAAAAAAGTATTTTGGATTGTTGCTATTCTCAGAATGTTAGAAGTGACCATCACTTCTATGATAGCACACTGTCACCTTTACAGTCTTGTGCAATGGAAAAACAGCTGGGTTTAGTCAGAGATCCCAAGTTCAAATCCAGCCTCTGCTGTGTATTCCTTGTGTGATTTTTGGGTAAATCATTTAACCCCCCTTGGTCTCAGTTTCTTTTTCTGTAAAATGAGGTGGCTATATCTAGATGACCACTGAGATCCCTTTCATATTTAAATCTATGCTCCTATGTTCCCATGACCATCAACAACCAGGCCAACAAGCCCTTAGCTTGGGTCCTATTCTCACCTTTCTGACTTTTCTCAGAAATTGAAAGGTGGTCTCGGGACCCTGTCTTGCATTTCCTCCATCTTGCCTGTTTGTGTGCAATGTTTAGACTCGTGGGAAAAAGCATGCCTTTGGCTACACAGGAAACCAGCGCCTTGTGGCAACGTTGATAACTCGACCATGTTGGCTCTGGAAATGGAGAAGAGCAAGTTGGAGAAACTCAATGCTTCCTATGAGGCACTTCAATACAAATACTGTAAGTTTTGTGACTGGGGACCACGCCCTGGTCTGAAGCAGGCTCTTCCTTCGGAATCTCTCGGCGGGGGAGGGGGGGGGGGGGCGGGACGGGACATCAATTCAACAACAACAATCCTAACAATATCTTGCCACACAAGATAGTTTAGTCTTCTCTGTATCAGAGCACCTTGAGATGAGTGGCACCTGGTACCAATGAGTGACCCACCTTCATCAACTTGCCAAAAACATTAAGTTCTCTGACAAAAGATTCAGCTCCCTGCCTCCTACTTGCTATCCCCAGACCACTTGTCTGTCCATTTGTGTGCCTTTCTCTGGGATTACCCAACTTCCCCCTGCTAAGGGGCCATCTGGCAGGTCTATTTGGACTTCTCTTGTCTTTCCCATTTGTGACCAGTGTTGATTTTTCTTGACCACTGTGAGTCCCCATTGCCATTTTTTTTTTATAAATCTCCATATTTTCTAGGTTTTCCCTTGGGATGTTGGGTCTTCAGGGAAGGACATTCAGAAAACTGGTTCAGATGCCCCCAGGCAGTTACTGTCCAGCCAGGGTCTGATTGGCCACAATATATGTGGCACTAAACCCTGGCTCAAACTGGGAAGGGCTCAGTCTGATGTGACCTCTGGTCTGAGAGCTTAGAGCTGCCACTGACATTGTCCCAAAAGCCAACCACAAGTGTCCAATCTTCTTCTCCTCAGGGGCTCTTATTGTCTGTCTCTGAGATCTCAAAATCTGTATAAGACTCTTGGGTTCCCAAGTCCCATTTGGCTTCTATGGTTATACCCTTCTCTTTGGCCACATCTCCCAGAGTCATACCACCTCCGGAGACACATGGGCCTCACTCAAGTGTGCAAAAATTCCCAGAGCTCTGTAGGTGACCCCTGCATACAGAGGAGATTGAGGAAGGAAGGAGAACTTCTGTTAGTCTCATAGGCATCTTTCCTCTCAGCTCCTCGCATCGATCATCTCGGAGAGGTTCATAACATGGGACCTGAGAACTTTTAAAAATTTTGATGGGTGTATTTCAACATAATTAGTTTCCTTTGTAGCCTTGTGTGTTTAAAGACATTATTCTGGAAAGAAATCCACAGGCTTCACTAGCCTGCCATAGGAAGCCCTGGCATAAAAAGATTCAGAACCTCTGAGCTGGAGGGAACCTCCTATTCATATGTTGTCTCTCCCCAACTATCCAGGGGTGGTCTTCACACTCGTGCCTGAAGGCTGGAAGCTGCATGATGGGAATATCTACTATTTTTCCAGTGAAAAAAAGTCCTGGGCAGAAGCTCAGCAGTCCTGTGAGTCAAAGAACTCCAACCTGACTTCAGTGACCTCTCAGGAAGAACAGGTCTGTGATACACATGCATGCGGGCACACACACACACACACAAATGTGTGCACATACGCATGCACACACATATACATACACACATGCACATGCGCATACACACACACAACACAAATAAAAGGCCATGGTAGGGAAGGAGGAGAAGAGGGGAGATGGGAACAAAGTCTTCTTTCACACTAAAGTCCCAATAAAGGAAATGGGGGGATTGCAAGTGTGGAGGGTGAAAGACTAAATGACTGAAGTAACAAAGGTTTGATCCTCCAAGCATTATAAACCAATGTGTGCCAATTGCCCAAGAAATCAGGACCAGGTCTGTTCCTCAGCTTAGGACTGGACCCCGAATACAGGGGGAGACAGACTTTTATGCATCAAAAACAATCAAAGAAAGCCAATTAATTAAAAGAAAACAATACAGCACTAGGTAGTCTGATTTCTATTGGAGGAAAGATTAGGGGTTTCCCCTCCCCCTCCCCTAAAGTTGGGAAAGGGAGAATAAACAGGTGCAATCCTTTCCAAATTCTGTAACAAAGGTGTCCCACTTCCCCCACATGCCTGTAAAAAAATCAAAGGAAGATGGAAACTGATTGTTCAAATAAGACACGTGACTTCCTTGAGCTGCACAAAGGTGGGAAGACTCCTTGCCTCAGTGTTTGGATCTGACCAGGCTTCTGGTCAGCATCACCAAGGTCTTTGGTTAAGGATTGCTAAGCAGCAGGCAGAGGTGGCATGCTTTTCCAGCCATGCAGGCTAGGTTCAAACAACACGGTTTGCTCCCAATTCCCACAAGTGAATAAACTTTTCTCACAAGACAGATTCGGACTAGACTCATAACTGAATAGAAAGGGAACTGAGCTAACTCCAGAACTGAGTCACAAGATGGAGTCAGTGCGGTTCACTCAATTCCCACCATTAACCACTCATCCTAATCCCCTCAATCCCTCGAAGGTGTGGAGCAGAGTCCCACCCTGGTCCTATAGAACCTCAGAGGGGGGCGGGGCTGCAGAGTCAAGGAGTTGAATGGAGCTTACACTTTGACAATAATGGTGTCTATGACCGGGATTCTTATCCTAGGGAGGCTGACCTGTTCAAACACCTCCTCAGACACTTCCTAGCTGTGTGAACCTGAACAATCGACTTTACCGCTCTCAGGTTAAGTTGCCTCATCTGTAAAATGGGGATAATCATAGCGCTTCCCTCCCAAGGTTGTTATGAGAATCAAATGAGATGATATTTGTAAAGTGCTGTGAAACCCTTAAAATGTGCCGAATGTTAGTGACTACAACTGTATTTCAATAGAATTGGTTTCCTTTGCAGTCCTATGTATTTTATTTCGTGGATTTACAAACATTATTCTAAGGAAGAGTCCAGAGGCTTCACCAGATTGTCTTGGGGATAAGTGGACTGATATAGTGACTTGAATTGTTTATATAATATCAGACTGTATGGGATAAGCTCTAGGGATACAAGGGTTGTTGTTCGTCCTTCATTTTCAAAGAGGACTGCTAAATCGAATTGGCTTTAAGTGAATCAGAATAGCACAAAGTCCTCAGACTCATTCTTTCTTCCTGAGTCATTGAAGTCCAGCATCAGGACAAAAATCAAAACAAAAAAGGAAAAAAATCCCTGCCCTTTAGGAGGCCACATTCTATTGAGAGAGACAACATGTATGCATCCCCTCAAGTCTATACAAAATGAATATACTGCAACTGTGCTGCTGTGTGCAGGAGACCCTGGTGGTATCTTGGAGGATTAGGAAGTGACGGGTACATGTAGGAAATGGCATTGGAGCTGAGCTTTGAGGGAAAGAGGATTCATGGAATTGAGAGAATAAATCTCAGCCATGGGAGATAATCTGTCCAAAGACACGGAGATGAGATAGACTGTGCTGGATCAAAACCAGTTAAGGAGACACATTTTCTAAGCCACAAAGTGTGTGAAGGAAAGTGATATCTGATAATCCTGGAGATGTAGGTCGGAGCCAGGCTGTTCAGGGCTTTATGCACTAAGCAGAGGAGTCTGTATTTGGTCCTAGATGTAATAAAGGAGCCGTCAGGGTTTACTGAGCAGGGGAGTGACTTAGCCAGATGTGTATTTTAGAAATCCAGCTGCTTTGTGAAGGATGGCTTGGAGAAGCAAGGGACTTGAGGAAGGGAGGCCAATTAGAAGGCTTCCGCAGTAGTCCAGATGAGAAGTGATGAGGGCCTGAATGAGGAGGATGGTCATTTCAGCAAAGAGAAGGAAATAAATTCAAGAGATATTGGGAAAGTAGAAACAAGACTTGGAGAATGAATTAGAATAAGAGGGTGAGAGATCAAGGATTACTCTGTGGCTGTAAACATGGATGACCGAAAAGAAGTCATCTAGCCAACCAATATCTTGACAAGAATCCTGTCTTGACCACTGACAAATGGTCATCCAGGCTTCACTCGAAGTCAACCCCTCCCCCGCCCTAAGACCTGTGATAGAAAACCCACTACCTCCTTCTACTTTGGAATAACTCTCCTTGTTAGGAGGTTTTTATTGACATCAAACCTGAATCCACCCCTCTGCCACTTCTCGGTTTCCTCCATTCCACCTGTTGGGCCCAACCAGAACAAATCTAACCCATTTTCCAAACTCACTCCTGACACTTACTAGCTCTGTGACCATGAGAATATCCCATAAACTCTCTGACTATCAATTGCCTCACCTGAAAAATGGAAACAATCATAACCATAGCATCTACTCTGCAGGGTTGCTGTGCAGCCCAAAGGGGTCAGTGTATGTAAAGCGCTTTGTCAGTTTTAAGGGGAATGTATATTCCATCGTCATTGGAAGACAGCAGTCATAGTTCCATCTATACATGTCTTTTTCAGACAAAACACCCTCAGCTCCTTCAACCAGTCATAATATGATGTGAACCCAAGGCTTCTTGCCATCCTGATTGGGCATTCTACAACTATACATTAATGTCCTTCCTAAACTGTGGTGCCCAGAACTAAATACAATGCAGTCTCGGTGTCTGACCTGGATGCAATGCAATGAGATTATGTTAAACCTGGACATTATGCCTTCCCTAAGGCATCCAAGATTGCATCCGTTTTTCTGCTCTTGAGTCGTACTGTTGACTCATTGAGTTTGCAGTCTACCAGAACCCTCAGATCTTTTTCCAGTGATCTGCTCTCTAGCCACCCTTGCCCATAGTTATATAGTTGATTTTTTGAACACACAGTAAGACTTGACATTCACCTCTGTTAAATTCTGCGTAATTCGATTTGGCCCAATGTTCTAGCCCCATCAAGAGTTTTTTGAAAATCGATTCTATTCCTCCCAGTTTTGAGTCATTTGCAGATCTGATAAGCGTGTCATCTCTAACCATCTTTATCCAAGTCGCTGATAAAACTGATAAATGGCATAAAACCGCACATCGATCCCTGAAGCACGCCACTAGACGTCTTCCTCCAAGCTCAAAATGAAGCCGTTAATGACTCTTCTTTGAGTCTTGCCACTCAGCCACTGCCGACACAATTCAATGATGTTATCATCTAGCTCCCATCCCTCCACATTGCCCATCAAATAACACGGGAAGCTTTGTTAAAAGTCTAGGTTAATTATCCCCAAAGCCCTCCCCTGTTCCACCAACCACCTGCAGGCCATCTCCATGGCGTACTGCCTGAGCCCCAGCCTCCACCTCCATCGGGAAGAGAAGGCCCCACCCCTGACATCAGTGAACTTTCTCTTCATCTGGTCTAGTCTCAGGTCCACCATGCCGCTTCCTGGACACCTTCATGCAATGTTGCCAGTCAACTACCACCACCCTTTCCCCAACTCTAACTCAAAGAATGGTAAGCAGCTCAACACTGCCATTCCACAAAGGGCATGCCAATCATTTGCTTTATAATTCCGATCACCTTTCCCTGGTCCAAAGTACTACACCCTGGCCACCGTGCCCTTTATTGGTGTTGTCCTCTTCTATTAGAATACAAGCTACTTGAGGGCAGGGACTGTATCTGTATCTCTACTGCTTAGCATTGTGCCTAAGACTAGAAAGGGCTTAATAAATGGGTTGTTTTTAATTCATTCTGGATAATAAACCTGTCAAAAAAAGGAAAGATAGTCTGGCATGATCTGTTTGGTTTTTTCCATCAAGGTAGATAGTTTGAGAATTTGCTAGCATCCTAGGATTTCTAATTCAGAAGGACGATTATTCCCCTCTTAGCCCTGAAAACAATTTGGGAGCAACTGTAGTCTTTGAGCTAGAAGGCAGATTGGGGTCACGCCCCAGGAGTTCTCAAAGAGACACATGCTGTCTTTGAGACAGACTGAGAGGAAAGAGTGGAGACTTGAAGAGTTGAACAGTAGTAGCTGTGAAGGACTGCCTTCCCAGCCCAACCAAGAATTAATAAGAAGGAAAGACTCAGCGACATGAAAAAACCAGTAACAAGAGAAATTAAAAGGACTGATTGAAGGGAAGAAATGAAAGGGCTGAGCTGCAAGAGAGAAAGAAGAGATCAAGGAGGGCAACTGGCCCCCTACAGACTTGTAGGAACAGAAAATTCAGACTGAAATTACTGGTTAAACTGAGCTCTTTCAGAACTAAAGGACATTCCAAAGACAGTCTATTCTTTCCTCGACCTTTCTTGCTCATTCCTGTCCAATTACAGACACTAATATTTTCTGTTTGCTTCTTTTACTAAACATTTCCTATGTCTCGATTTTTGCCTAGAATGTAAAGAGACCAGTCTTTTATTGACCACCTTCTACGTGCCAAGCATTGGCCTAAGTGCTGGGACACTTTAGGCAAAAGATAGTCTTGCCTTCAAGGAACTCACTATCTCATGGGGGAAGATAACAAATAAAAAGAAGCCGAAAAAGAGGAGAAGGGAGGATACCTGCCTGAGGGCATGATGAAGTCCTTCTGCCAAGCTGGAAAGCATGAGGTGGCTGCCCTGGGAGTCTTCCTCATACAGAGGATCTGGAAGGAGCTCCCCACTGTTCACTCTCCCCCCTCTCGCTCAGAGAGAAGGAAAGACTGCAAGGGCAGGGGGGATTGAGGAGCTGTGGATCTCAGGGTTGATGTGATCCTCCAGGATGATGAAATCTCGAAACGCTTGAAGAAGTTCAGAGGAGAGCTGCTGGGTAGAAACTGATGAGACCAGAGGTTAGCTAGAGACAAATTTAAATTAAAGTACAGAGACGAAGCTATGTCTGCATGTTATAACGGGGGCTCTGAGTTATTGGGATTGTACTCTTAATTTTTTGTCTGATATCAACTCTATAAAGCAACAGAGGAGGGGATCACATAGACCCAAGGAGCCATCAGATCACCCCTTGACTAGAAATGTGAACTAATTTTTAACAGGATAAAGCTGATTAAATCTCCCAAGATGAATGGAGCAGGGTAGTGATATGTACCAGCCAGTCAGCTACAGCCCAAACCCACTGACGTACAAGATAAAACCTTGCCAACTCTTGACTTCCTTTAATAGATATTCACTAACCAACCTTTTACCTAAACCTTCTGGAATGTTGCCAAGAACCAAGATCAGACTCACTGGCCTGGACTCTCTATTCTACAGTGTAGTTATGAAAAGCACCTTCCACTGACCAGTGGGTCCCCCCCTCTAAGCCACAAGGTTATTCAAAGGGTTGGAACCATCCATATCTCAGGATTCTTTTTCACTGACCTGAGCTCAGAAAAAGAAATAAATAGAAGCAGCAGCCAAAGACTTAAGAGTCAGCCTCAACCTCAACTAGGCAAGCGCATGTTCTTGCTGTGGGTCACCCATAGCACCGAGGCAAGAGAGATCTCTTCTTCACTGGCTGGAAGTCCATGAGGCGGCTGGTGTGGGCCAACTTGGCCATAGGACTAACCAGACCGGGCACTTATTTTAGTTCAATTCAACAAGAATTGCATTGTGCTGGGTGCTAGGGATACAAAAACAGAAACAAAGCAGTCAATGACCTGAAAGAGCTGACATTCAGGGGCATGCCAGAGTCAGCTTGCACAGGTTCATGGAGCTGAATGTTAAATTTTCAATGTAAGCATTTACACCTCAGAAATTGGCAAGCACTACACATCAGGG
>CM053625.1:311496836-311544901 GCA_028646595.1 Phalanger gymnotis
TTCGTCTGTTTATAATGTATGTCTGTAATTTGTTTGTATTTGCTCTGAAGTTCAGGGTGCTGGCTTTTTCCCCTGAACTAAGTGAATGCTATTTGTATGTTGGAATGAAATTAGATTGTTAACCCCCTAACGTTACTTTCCTTAGTAAAGCAGATCAAAAGCACCTGTGCTGGCAGCATTCTCGTTGTTGGGCCTGTGTGGGTCTTTCAGCCCCACGGCAGCTGCCGGCCAGATTGTTGCAACAACACTACTCTCCCTCATGTTCTTGTGTTGGTGCATCATCCGTAACCACTAACTGTAGGTGTTCCTCAGGGCTCTATGCCGGGCCCGCTTCTCTTTTCTCTCTATACAACCTCATCAGTTCCCATGAGTTTAACCATCATCTATGTGCAAATAACTCATCCATCTGTACATCCAGACCCAGTCTTTCCCCTGGACTCCTGAAGTCTAACAATATTGACTGCCTATTGGACATTCTGACCAGATGTCCCAGACACAACTCGAATTCAGTGTGTTTCAAACTGATTTCATTATCTTTCTCCCTACACCCGCCCCTCTTCCAAGCATTGCTACTTTCACTGAACACACCACCGTCTTTCCAGTCTTCCAGTTTGGTAATCTCAGCATTTTCCTCAACTCCTCCTCATCCTTCACTCCACCTAGCCAATCAGCTGCCAGACTTCACCCCTTCTACCTCCACATTTCTCACATCCACCCCCTTTCTCCACTCACACAAATACTCTCACTGCATGTCGTCTAAACTATTGACACGACCGTCACCGATTTGGTCTCCCTGTCACACCACTCCAGCCCACCCTTTCCATCACCACCAGAGAAATTCTCCCTAAGTACAGATGTGACCATGCCACTCATCAACCAGTGGCTTCCTATTTCCTCTATGACGAAGTATGATTTCCTCTGTTCAGCTTTTAATGGTCTTCTCAACCCAGCCACATTGTACATGCGGAAAGAGAATAAACAATTGTAGATCCTTGAGCTATTGCTCCATCACACAGAAAAGAGGAGACTACTCAATCCCTCGAGGTGCCCCTCTGGAACTCTGCGGGGGCAATGAAGCCGGACTGGCCCTGAGAGAGTGAGACAAAGCCTTCCATGATACATACGCAATCTCATCTCCTACCTCGGTGCCTTTGCACTGCTGATCCTCTGTGTCTGGAAGGCTCTCTCTCCCCTCATCTCCACGTTACCATCCCCATCTTCATTCAGGCCACATCTCAGGTGCCTCCTTTAATCCCTCCAGCTGCTACTGCCCTCCATCCCAAACCACGTTCTAATTAACAGAGGCAGTCAGGTAGTGCCATGGCCAGAACATTGGATCCGGTGAGAGGAAAGCCTGAATTCAAATACAGTTGCGGATATTTATTAGCCGTGTGACCCTCGGTGAGTAATGTGACCTATTTCTCTCTCATCCTCAGCTTCCCTGATCTGTGCAATGAGGCAATAATAGCACCCACCTCTTAAGGTTCTTGCCAAGGTGAAATGAGCTAATGTTTGTAGCCCTTAGAGAGCTATAGAAACGTGAGCTGTTTCTATTTTTGATCCCCATATTTGTATTTATTCACTTTATATTTCTGCTGCATACATTTATACGCGTACCTGTACCCCATTAAAATGAAAGTTCTTTGCAAGTAGGGGTTCTTTATACTTGTGTTCTGCCCAGCACTGTGCCTGGCACATACGAGCAGCGAGGCCAAGCGGATAGGGCACTGGGCCCGGAGTCAAGGAGACGTGAGTTCAAATCCAGCCACAGACACTTACTGACAGTGTGACCTTGGGCGAGTCACTTAACCTGTTTCCTCAGCTGTAAAATGGATACCAATAAGGCTGCTGCGAGGATCGCCGGAGCAGTGCCTCGCACGCATTAAGCACCGTATAAACGTCAGTTATTATTCTTAGGAATGCCCTTCCTAACACCACCTTCGGGAGCCCCAGGGCTAGCAGGGAACCTTGCCGGCAGCCCGGTCCTGCTTCCGGACTAGCCTCCGCTGACACGGTGGGGTGAAGCGATTCTTCCGCACACACGGCCCCTGCCTCCTCCGCTGCCACTGGGGCCGGGGCCTCGGAACGCAAAGTTCTCCCCGCCAGAAGCCTCGCCACCGCTTGACGCTTCGGCTGCAGGGACTGCGAGGGCTTTACCGGTGGGAAGGACTGCATACACAGACGCGTTCGCACGCGCTTTGCCGCTGAGCCCGCAGGACCGGGGGCTCTGCTCTCAGGTCCGCCCGCCTGTGTGCTGCGTTCCCACTGGAATGCGAGCTGAGGAGGTAACTAGACTCCCCTAGGCGCACGGAAGCGGGCTTCTTTTTCTCTTCCACTTCTTGTATGTTTTTATGTTCATTAAATTTTAAAAAAGTAAGATTTTCAAAAGGAATATGCGCTGAGCCCCGCGCCCGGCACACAGTAAACCCTTAATAAATGCCGTTCCTTCCTCAGCTCTGCCTCTCCTGACTGGGCAGTGCCGACTATCAACCCACTGCACAAACTTTTTCTACGGGTGTACGGACTGGGGGAATAAGCACTTATATGGCGCCCACTGTGTGCCGGACACTGTGCTAAATACTCAACAAATATTACGTAACTTGATCCTCACAAGCCCCTGCAAGGTAGGCGACTATTATCCCCATTTGACAGCTGAGGAAACTGAGGCTTAAGAATAGGAACGAAGCTAAATGAACGCCATTCCCATCCCCCCCCCTCCTCATTCCCCAAAGGGCTCCAGACGCATCCTCGAGCCACAGCCCTTTGAGTGAGAAGGCCCTCGAGGCCAACCCTGGGAAGCTGGGTGCCAACATCCTCTTTCCCTCGAATCCCAGAGTCTCCATATTTTCTAGGTACGTCGTCGTTCAGTCGCGTCTAGCTCTGCATGACCCCATTTGGGGTTTTCTTGGCAGAGACACTGGAGTGTTTGCCATTTCCTTCTCCACCTCATTTGACAGATGAGGAAACTGAGGCACACAGGATGAAGTGACTTGCCCAGGGTCACACAGCTAGGCAGTGTCTCAGGCTGGATTTGAACTCAACATACGTAGTGCAGAAAGCCTCCAGAAGGAATCCAGACCCATGTCTGTGGCCTCCTTTCTCCTCTCTGTCTCTCTCCAAAGTCAAAAGCAGCTCCCATTTTCCCACACATACCACCGCCACACATGCTCCCCAAATGGTACGAGCTCTCGCAGAACCTCTACTGTGCAAGAAATGGCAGCGCCCTGGTCAGAGAGTGAGCACCTCTGGAGGAACGTGGGGAGATGGGCTGCAGGGAGGACCTGGAATGCCTCTGCTCTTTCTTCCTCCTCCTTCCCCTCCCAAAGCAAAGAGAGGCTCATGTTCTCCCAAGAACCTTCCAGTTTAGAAGTTTTCTCATTTTAGGCAGCTCCTTTAGGGTTTTTACCCACTCCATCAATAAACACCTACTATGACTCAAGTAGCTAGGAGGGAAGTGGATACAATGCGGACTTGGACTCACAAGTTGTGCGCCCTCGGCCAGTGGCGTAACCTCTATTGAGTCTTAGTTTGTTCATCTGTGAAATGGACAGAACTGTGAGGATCAGATGGGAGGGCACACGGAAAGTGCTGGGCACACCTGAGAAGCACGAGAATGCTGGCGATTATTACTAGGTGCTCAAGGTGCAAAGACAAAAAGGAAAGTCCCTGCCCTCAAGAAGCTTCCAGTCTAATGGGGCTGAGCTCCTTGACCAAAGCTGGGAGTGCCATCTGCCCTGCCCAAACCCAACACCCACCCCGTCTAGCTGCCTGGTCCCAGCAAGGGAGCCCCCATCCCCTTCGCTCAGTCAAGTCGCAAGGCCATCCCTCTCCGCAGACAACGCAGCCGCGAAGCTGCAGTTGGTCACCGCCAGCTTGATGGCGGCCTGCTCTTTTTCATCTATTACCTGACCCAGGGACTGCAGGGTGAAGAAGGCCTGAAGATGAGGAGGGCGGGTGAGGACAAAAGCTGAAGGCAGCCAGTCTCAGGTATGAAGTCTTAGGCTGGGGGGACTTGGGATCGCCCCTCTCTTGTTCTCACCTGGAGTACCGGGTCTTTCCTCTGAACATAGGAAGGAGAGAAGCAATGTGCCAAATACCACCTCAGACCCTGTGAGACCCTGGGTAAGTCACTTAACTTCCGAGTGCCCCAGGTGCAGAGAAGGCGCTGACCTGTTTTGGCAGTTTCCTCACCTGATAATAAATAGCGGGTCCAGTCTCTATTCAACAATCAAGACCTGTATTTAATTAATCCAACATTACTCTGTACAGAACATTATGCTAGGGAGAGATGGATGGAAAGTTTCAATTCAGTAACATCTCTAGGGCACACAGCAAACCTTAAGGCACGGTACCAAGGCAAGCTATCGGTGGGCCACCGACAAATACTGAGTAATAATAATGCTCCCTGCTGCTGGCGAGGCTAAGACGGGTGGATCACTTGAACTCAGGGTGCCGAGTTAGTCGCAGGGGGCAAATGCCACGGTAAGTCTGGCGCCATAACAGCGAGTCCTGGTATGAGGCAGGGGATCCACTAGGCTGTGTAAGGAAGAGCCCAGGTCGGAAACAGAGGGTGTAAGTTCTGTGCCAATGAGCAGTAAGATCCCACCCAGAGCGATGGCTGCACTTCCAACCTGAGCCAGACAGAAGGAACCAGCTTCAAAATATATTTTAAGTTTAAAAGATAATAATAAGGAACAGTGCCTGGTCTCATGAAGTCAGCAGCCTTGTATGGGGATGACAATCAGAATTGAATACAGTCCACAATATTATATGAAATATGCATGAAAGGTGAAATTTAGTCACTAAAGCCCTTAACCCACTACAAAGATTTTTTTAAAGTGTGAGGGGTTGGCTGTGGGAAGGGTTTGAGCATTTCAGTGACCAACCTGGGGAGGCTTCATGGAGGAGGTAGAGTTTGAGAGGCACAGAGACCTCGGCAGCCTTCAAGTGGGAGCAGAGAAAGAGAAGGGGGGTTGGTGACCTAGGCATAAAGGACTGCTATGTGAAGGGGCCAGAGGAAATACTCCTGAGATAAGCAGGAGGGAGCGGATGTGCCTGGAGAAGACGAGGGGAATCAAGGGGCCTGGGAGGCCCGAATGAGAGGTAGGCAGAAAGATGAAGCAGCATAGGACTGGTGAGGGGACAAGATTTCCTCATTGGCACAGAGCCCAAAAGATTGAGGTTACTGATGTCCCTGCCCTTTGCAGGCAGGATCAAGCAGAGACATTTTAGAATTTGGCAGATGTGTGCATTTGCTTTGCTTCAATACCTTTTGTCATTAACAACAGCAGGTTTTTCGTTTTTGGAGAGGTAGAGGGGGTTAGTGAGAGGAAGGCCAAAAAAGTAAAGTCTGTAGCATATTTTTATTAGAATAGAATAGGAAGAGAATTCTCAGAAGAGAATAGGAGGTTTAGAAGGCAGACAGACAAGTGAGGCACACTGAATTGATTAGATTCTGTTTTTAAAATGCAAGCTGTATATAGTAATTCATGGTTTGTGTACAGCCCTCTGTTCTGCTCTTCAGTGCGTATAGAAATGCTCCTAACTGCTGTTGGTCAAGAACAGAATAACATAAATAAGAACGTCACAAGGAAGACACAGAGAAGATTGGGGAGCTCAGCTTAAAGAGCTGAGGTCTGAAAAGGCCTGAAAAGACCACGCAGCTGTTACTGGAAGACTTTTCCCTCTGTGTGGCTTTTCTTTTCTCATACGAAAAGGAAGACTCATTCCAGGGCGGGGAGGAAGAAGACAGTATTATCTGACCCATGCCTCAGGGAGCCGAAGGCATCGGCTCTTCTCTCTCTCTGGCTGCGATCCCTCAAGACATCTCCAGCCTGTCGAGCTATGGTAGATTCCGAGGCCTGAAAAATGAGGAGAGTGTGTCTATTTGTTCTGGCCCAGCTGTGCTGCTCCCACCGGAGAGCTACCAAGCCTGGGCACAGCTCTTCAGACTTGCCCCCAATGCCACTGGGCCTTAGAGCGAGAGCTCTTTGGGCTCACCATTTTCCTATTGATTCACTCCTTCTTTTGCACAGATGTACATGAGTACAGTTTTCCAGCTCAGGTGAAACAGAATTAACTAAGTGGTGCCACCCACCATAGTCTTAGACATTCTAACAGATATTCCACGGCACTGTTACTGCAACAGATGGGCAGCTAGGTGGTGACACAGCACAGAGCACTGGGCCTGCAGTCAGGAAGACCTGAGTTCCCTAGCTGTGTGCCCTTGGGGAAGTCCCCTCATCAGTTTGGTTTTCCAAATCAGTTTGGTAAAATGTGATGGCCCCTCTCAGGGTGGCTGTGAAGTCAGTGGTCATAAGGCTTTTAGCCCAGTGCTGGCACTTGGTAGATGCTATGTATCAGCTGGCTGCTGTTGTCGTTAATGAAGGCAGTCAGTGGGCCTTCAGCAGATTTTTCAGCGGGGGCTTTGGGGGCACTGGGTCAATGTTTCAGGGTAATAGTTTTCTTTTTTTTATGTACTCTGACTGAATCAGGGCCAGCAGTGTGTGCGAGTGCTACCTGCCCCCGGGATAGCAGAAAGTGCCCCCTGGTAAAACCAGCCCCTGTGCAGCTAAGCCCCGATGAACCGCTTTGGCTGGCGGCTTGAGTGCAGCGCCACCTGGCGGCCAAATCCTTTTCTGGCTGACTAGCTCACTTAGAAAGCCAAGGGGACGGCTGGATGTGGGCTCCCCTTGCTGGGCAGGTGCCTTGAGTCACCTAGGACATCTCCCCTCCCCCACCCCCACTTCTCAGCAAAGCCAGAATCTGGAGGATGACGGCTGCTGTACACAGTGTCCCTTGGTGGATCCATGACCTGTGGCCCATGAGAAGTAATAAAAACAAGAGAATGTCAGAGCCAAGGGACCTCAGAGCGTTCTGCTCCAGGCCCTAGTTTCACACAAGAAACCCAAGGGCAGTGACTTGCCCAAGGTCACCTAGTAGTGGCCCTGCTGGGATTGGAGCGGAAGTCGTGGCCTTCCCTGGGGCACCCAGAGTCAGAGGAAAGATAGATACCATCAACGGGTAATATGTATCTGGATGATAATATGAAAACTGACACAACACGGATATGGGCAGCTAGGTGGTGGAATGGTCTGGAGTCAGTAAGACCTGAGTTCGAGTCCATGCTCAGACACTAGCTGTGTGAATCTGGGCCAGTCACTTCACCATTTGCCTCAGTTTCCTCATCTGTAAATAAGGCGGAGAAGGAAATGGCAAACTCCTCCAGTATCTCTGCCAAGAAAGTTAGACAGGACTGAAAGCAACTGAACAGTATCACAGATGAGAGAGCTGAGGAAGTGGCTCTTTCCTTATGTGCCCAGCACTATTAAGGGCTGGAGGCACAAATACAAGCAACGGGGACGCTCCCTACCCTCGAGGCTCCTACTAGAAAGGGAGGGAATGTGGCCGAGGGGCCCAGGGCAGAGGAGGAGCAGGAGGAGCAGACTGGAGAGAAGCTGGGAACACCACCGGCCTCCCTTTGTAAAGTACTTGGTAAACCTGACCATCCTGCACAAATGCTTTAGGATGCCTATTTCACAGATGAGGAAGCTGGCAGTCACAGAGGCGTGGTGAGCTTCCCGATCACAGTGTGATGTCCAGAAGCAGAGCTGAAGCCTGGTCTTGCAGCCTGTGTTCAGTGCCCTATCTACACCACCAAGCTGCTTCTCACAGTGTGCTTGCTTCATATTCAGCACACTGCAATTGAGGACTATAAGGCTCTATTCCAATGGCTTCAGGTTTTATTTTTTCAAGTCAACTGCAGGAGTACGTGCCAGGAACCGAAGGGACGAGTCTGTGCCCTCAGAGACGACGTTCTCTTCACAGGGGGCCTGGGTGGTCAGCACTGTACAGCACAGCACTGTAACTAGGACTCGAGGCGAGGGGGCCAGGGTGCCTCCTGTCGGCCCTGGAGGTCCCCCTCCTGGCTCTGGACCTGACATTCGGCCTCTGCCAGTGGCTCATCCTGAAACTTGCCTGGGCATGCGGCATGCATGCCCCTGCTCAGCCTGGGGCATACAAAGGCCTAGAACATTCCTTGGCAAGACTGGCTGCAGCCGTCTGCCACTGGCGGGTTCTGCCTGGAGCTTCTGTCTAGTCCAGCCTTCCTTCCCCACTAAGACAAGGCTCTCACTGGACACGAGCTAGATCTGGGGGGTTCTTGGACACTCCCTCTGTCGACAACATTCTCCTCAAATGATAAAACATAAAGCTTCAACATTCCCTGTCCGAAGCCTCCAGAGCTCCCCAGCCCTCAGAGCTGCCCTGGCTCCTGGACATCCCTTTGCGAGGGCCTCCTGAACGTTTCCATCTGGGAAAGAAAGAATCCCAGGCTGCTTGCTTTGCTCTAAGCCAAAGTCATTTACTTTCTAAAAGTACAAAAACACACACAAAAAAAGCCCTGCTTCTGGGGAGCATTGAAAGATAAAGCCATTGTTTCAGAACAGTCAAGATGAGAAGAAGGTCCCCCAAAAGAAAGTCATGTCCATCGGCATCAGTGACTCCCCCAACTCGCTACAAAGTCATCATCTTTAAACTGCACAGAAACATCAAATGACTTTTATTAAACACACACAAAAACACATATTCAACTATTAAATATTCCCATCACACATAAAGCCCACGCAGAAGTCTGGAATAAAAAACAAACAAAATATAAGAATCCAAAGAAGATCCTGATGTTGTCAATCCCAGGGGACTTTTCTCCCTAAGACACGGTTGGTGATTTTCTGTGGAAAGAAAAGAAACAAGAAGCAGGGTTAACGGGGCTTCCTCCTTGTCCCAGTGGTTGGCCCTGCCCCAGACATGCGACTGCATTGACTGGAAGAGCCCCCACCCACTTCCAGTTCCAGAAATCCTGGCATCGCTCAATAAATGTTGGATTTATCTCCCCAAACTCAGAAACACCACGATGGTCCAAAATAAAGCCTGGTGCTTCGGACTCTACTGGGCGCTCAGTTAAGATTTGTCAAGGATGGCAGCTTTTCCCCGGGCTCTCCCACCAATCCATACTGTGACCTAGGATGGCTTGGTCGATCCTCCAAATAAATCCTCACAGCCATAAATGAGACAGGTTGTCACTCCCTCCTACTCACTCTCTCCCAGGCGATGCTGAAGAAAGACCGCTTCAACCATCCCATTTGACGGGGACACAGACCGTTGCCCCAGGATGCAGACAGGCAAAGACTATTGATCACATCCACCAAGGAAGCCTGGGATTCAAGCCCACTCCCTTTCCCCTCTGTGGTCCCTAAAGTCATTAAAAACCAAACTCCCTTCCTAGCCCTGGAGGCACCACTCAGTTGGTTCACCCTCCAATGTACCAGCTAATTGTGTAATAGTTCATGTTACCCAGTCACAAGAACAATATTGACAGTAAATCAATACAAAAATATGAAGAAAACAACAACCAAACTCCCATGGTATGAAGCTGTTAGTGGGAAGGATGGAGATGAAGGGAAGGCATGGTTTGAGCCAGGCCTGGCCTTCACCCTTCATCTTCCACTGAAAAGCCATGTATTTCCCAGGGCAGGAGCCAACATCGGACCAGCTGCAGAGCTCAAGTGATGGGGGATGGGAGAAGAGCAGGGGACAACAGTGGCAGCTGGGGACCCATCTCAGAAAGGTTTGCTCAGTGTCAACAAAGAACCTCGCTCCCAGTACGGGAGAGCCAGCCCTATCAGCCCGATTTGGGCCATTTGGTTGCTGTGCGGTTTAGAGAACACAAAACAAGCATTCCTTTCAGGACACAGCAAGTGGTCGAGGCTGGGGGGGGGGGACGACAATGGAGCACTCCCAGCCCTCCATGGTTGACTCAATCCCAATCGAGATTCTGGGGGCTGCCTTCTCCTGATTGCCAGGACGCTCTTCTTTCCTCACTGGGGTCAGGGCCTAGCTCAGTTTCCCTCTTGTCCCTAACTCTTGCCTTCACAGGAGGGGACTTCAACACACATACTGATATTCTCTCAGAGATCTGAAGCCCCCAGTTCTTCCTCTTCACCATTTCCCATGCTCCACTGTACCGGCAGAATGGTCACAGCCTTGATCTAGCATCTCACTTCCATGTTCATAAGCCCCCAATGTCCTTTCTCTCTTGCCACATCACCTGTCCTCCTGCCTCAGCTCCTCTCACCCTCTTCCAGGCCTCACTACACTCCCCTCATGAAATAGTCCAACCTTACCCATCCTCTTTAGTGAATTCCTTGCCCAGCCAAGCCTCAGCCTTGGGCTACTCCTGTCTGATGCTGAACACAGCTGGAGAAAATCACAGAACCAGGCTGACTGGGCCCCACAAATTTGTTAGATAATCTCAATTAGGCGTGAGGCAATCCTTGTAAACATCCCCAACTGACTTGCCACATCGGCGTTCCCAAACTTTCAGATCACTCCTCAGACCTTCCATGGCTCCCCCCTCCCTCCACTCTCTCATCCTCCTTCAGATTTCACTAAAAAAGACAGAGGCCATTTGCTACGGACTCCCCTTCTCCCTCCTCACCTCACATCCCTCACACACATCCCACCCCTTGGCCAGGCAGACCCCTCTCCCTGCATGACAGAGCTCACGCCATCTTATCCCTTCCAGGTGGCCTCTACCACCATCTCCTCTCTCTCGGACAACTGGATGCTCCCTTACTGCTCACAAACATGCCCACGTCTCCTTCTCATTGGATCTCCTTTGGAAGTCCAGGACCTCCCATCCAGGCTGGGTGCTGGCTTTATCACTCACATAATCTGCATCATTCCCCTTCCACTGAACAGAGCTGGGGGGGGGGGGGGGGGGGGGTGTCCCATGGAATATGGCCCAGAGTCAAAGGATGAATCCCAGGTTTGTTCAGCTGCTCATTTGAACTTAAGCAGATTTCACCACCCCTCTTGACCCCAGTGTCCTCCTCTGCAAAAGGAGGTAGGCAGCCACAATAACCTCTAAGATCCTTTTCTCTTCTAAGGCCTAGGAGGCTACCATTTTCTGGTATAGGTAAACAGACATGGGTTTCTATGTAAGCCCCTTAGGAGGAAAGCACTTCATTTATTGCGACCCCAGGGCCCAACAGCACAGAAGACCCAGACTGGCCTCTTTCTATAAAGATGCTCCCCACAATGCATAAAGCCGAACATCTTCCACAATCTGACAGAGTTTGATATTAAAATCTGGCAATAAAGGGAAGCCTGCAGGCAGATTCCCTGGCAGCCATGTCATTCAACATCATTCCACATTAATATACTAAGTTGTCACAGACCATCAGGTCTAAGAGCAGGTCGGCTACACAAGGCCTGTGTGCCAAGGCCCTCCCTCCCAAACTTGTCAGGGGCCTAATGCGCAGGACACCCCCCCCCCCCAACACACACTTCCCCACCTCTGATCACTCCCTCCTCAGTACCTGAGACGCTTTAGGGCCTGACTCTGAAGCCTCAATTCTGACACGTCTGCCCGACTCACCATTTTGTAGAGCTGGGCCTTATACCGGTACGTAGTATAGGCCGACTTTCTCTGCTCTTCTTCCCGCTTCTTCCTCACTTCAGGAAGCTGTTCATAGATCCTTGAAAATGGGGAAAGAGGCCACCCAGTTACTACGTGACTATTCAGGATCACAGCACCAGCTCCTCATGCAAAGTCTGCTGCATTCCAAGACCTCTCCAAATCCCTGAGAACGCCATCCCCTTCACATGTCCCCACTGTAACCTGACAGGAGAGAGACACCAAGGAGAACAACGGTGGCTGTATTTTTAGTTCACTAAGAGATATTGGAATAAACATCTGGCACTCTCCAGAGAATTCATGAGCCCTGGAGAAAGGGAGAACTCAATCCCTCCTCTGACACCCACTGGCTGTGTGACTCTGGGCTGGTCCCTTGTGCTCCATGACATCCTCTGGAGAAGGAACATCAGGGTGGACCTGAGAGACTCTCAAGAAAACAACAGTGTGACATCTTGTGGGGCTCTGCCGAATGAGGCCTGAATGGATATTACAAAAGCTAGTTAGGCAAATCCAAAGGGTGTGAATAAGGAAGGGACAAAATGTCCGTTCTCCCAAGATCAAATTGAAAATGCCTTTATTCTGCAGCCTGGGCTGTTAAGGTGGCTCCATTATTCTTGGGTTAATGTCCCCGCCCCCATCTCCAGAAGCCACAGGAACTCTCCTGAGGAAGTGGGATGAAATCAGAATTTAAGGAGAATGCTGGAGGGGAAGAAAAAGCTAATAAGAAATTACAGCCTCAGATTTAAGTGGTGAGAGTGAAAGAGAGATCATTTGCTCTTCTGGAGTGCAAGTCAGCAGGCCCAGGTTGGCATTAAGATTTATGCCATAAAAGGTTATTGTAAAGCAGTGCTGTTCCAGGCCCTATGGCTCAGTGGGGATACGTGGGCCCAGACTGCTTCTATGACAGGCCAACATGTCCATTTGTTACAGATTAGGAAGCACAAGTCCAAAAAAAAAAAGACCTCCCACTTACAGGACATCAGGAGTTCTGTCCAGCACTCCTGGCCTGCTCACAGAAGTGACTCATTCAGACAGAAAATACCTTTTTAGTCTCTCACCTAACACAGTAACTGGCACTCAATAGGAGCTCTATACATTTCCCTGATTGATATGAATACCTAGCTTATGACTTCTAAATCCTGGCCACTGTGGGCCAATTAGGAATCTCCTATTCTTGGATTCAAAAAAAAGGCGGCATAAATAGAAGCCTCTCAATAGTTTTCTTCATTTATAAAATGAAAGGCATCTTCAACTCCAAAGGCTGTAATTCTGTTCTCTGAAAATCTACTGACGTGAAGGCGACTAACTAGCAGCTTTTGTTTCTCAGTCCAAGTAGGGCCTAGGATGGCTTCTGTCTAATGGCTCATCTCTTCTCAGTCCCCCACTACAGGAGGGGTGGGGGCTGAATTTAAATTTTATAGAACAAATCCTTATTCTGTAAAATCTGATCAGTCCAAAGGCTGCACTTAAGGACCTAGAGAGCTACATGTGGCCTGAAGGCTGCAGGTTCCCCCCCTGGCCCCCCGCCCCACCCTAGACCCAATCTCCCAAATAGAAGTCACTCCAAAGAGTGCACACTCACCTTTCCAAGGTCCAGATCTATTATCCAGGTGGCTATTGTACAAAAAAGTCCTAGCAATCCTGCCTCCCAGAAGTCCCACTCCATGGTCTATCAATAAGAGAAATGTCTAACACTTCTTGCACATTCATAGAAGCCCCAGGGCCACAAAAGAGGTGATAATGAGGGAAACAAGGCTGATTTCTAGACAAAAATATTCCACACAGTCCAATGAGTGGCATCTTTTCCAAAGTGCTTTTTTTAGAGGCTGTGAATACATCCTTGAGTCTCAATGGAAGTAAACACTGCACTTCTGAGAGTGGTACTGCTGTTTGGGAAAGGTCCAAAGGCATTTGGAGTTAAGTCTGGTAAAGAGAATGGCTGAACAAAGCAGCTAATTCAGGAGCTCTTGTTAGGCCAGAACAGAATCTGAAGACAAATCTAAAAAGAGCTGGGTCTTGGGGATGTACAGACCTTCCAAGGACAGCACTAAATTGAGTAAGTTCTGGGATGTCTGTTTAACCTTAAAAAGTCTATTCCTCTCTAGCACCTCGGCAAAGTGTTTTTCTACAAAGGTGAACAAAGTGAACAACACTGTCAATAATAGAATTTTAAGCTTGAAAACCTCTACAGTGGAGAGAATTCAGCTAATGCCACTTTTAGATGGTTCTAATTGTTAAAAGGATAAGAACATCTTGTCTTGTACCTCACCTAACTCTCCCTCAACAGCCTCCCAACTATCCCACCTCCGGCATGGCTCTCCTCCGTATGCGCTTGGCTTACTCCAGTTCCGTCTCCCATCTTTGTTCTTTTGTGGCCATTTTTACCTCCTCCATAACCACGCTCAGGAGTGAGCTGGTAGAGTCCAAGCGCTAGGGCTCCACTGTCCTTGGCAGTGACTGCAGTTACGAACATCTTGGAAAGTCTCTTCTCTTTTTTGTCTGTCTGCTGTCTTCTATTTTTATCCTTAAGCATGTTTAGAATGACTTTATTTGGCTGGGGCTCCAAACAACCTTCCTTTAAGCTAGTTTTCCTCTTCACTGTTCTTGTTTTATGAGGTAGCTCAGCACATAGAGAGCTGGCCTGGAGTCAGAAGGCCTGAGTTCAAATCCAGCCTCAGACATTTACTAGCTGTGTGACCCTGGGCAAATCACTTAACGCTGTTTGCCTCAGTTTCCTCATCTGTAAAATGAGGTGGAGAAGGAAATGGCAAACCGCTCCTGTATCTTTGCCAAAAAAAAAAAAACCCTTAAAACCCAAATGAGTTAACCAAGACTCAGACACAACTGAAGCAGCTAAACAATGCTCATTATCTGCCACTTTCCTTCTCTGCAATACTTTTACAAGCAAGATTAAATTCTAAATTGGTGGTGCCAGGGCTGCCACAACTGCCTGGAAAACAATCAAGTGTTTACTGAGGTAGGCTTGGGGTTTTCTAGATTTCTCACGACAACTGTTTATATTAATCAGTCTTCTTTATATCAGTGTCTGTAAACTTTCTTCTGACACGATCATTTTAAAAGTGTTAAGAGAATGTTTAAACATGTCAGGCTACAGTTGTTTTAATTGTACGTCTGATCTTTCTTTTATCATCAGTCTCTCCAGCTTTGTATTAATTTTGACATTTGCTCTATAATAAGTCAGTAGTGTGATTATACTCAGAAATCTGGGTCTAGAACCACTCTCCTATCAATTGTGACATCACTTGGTACTAAACGTGTCCAGTGTCTTTCAATTCTTTTCTCGAGGAAAATCTTCACGAAGATTTAACTACACAGAAGTCTCACGCCTACAGAAGTCTAGGGCCTCTCTCCTTCCTTACTCCTGATCCATATTTTTAAATGCTTTTCTCTGTTCTTACCCATTCTCACCTTTGGACTGAGATCACCAGGCAACAAAGTCTATGTGGATTCAATTTGGAAAGACTCATTCAGATTGTCATAGAAGTGGTCTATCTCTTCATCTTCTACAACACATGTTGACGTGTGAGCTGCAATTCTTTTCTCGATGGTTTTTCTGCAAATACTTATCCCTAAGCACTTCAAAATTATCTGACCAGGTGGCAAATTTGGTGTTTTCTCTTCTATTCCCGCCTCAAGTGACTTGACAGAAACTACTCGAAATATGGAAGGGAAGCTGAATGAAAAGAAAGCAGGAGATGTTCCAGATCCAAATGAGACCTAGAACGGCAAAGCCAGAACCAACAAACCTAGGAACGTTTCTTCTATTTTCATCCCAACAGCGAGACCTAGAAAAAGTAAGTCAGGGGTACCAAAGTGCATAGCACGCTGGACTTGAAGTTAGGAAGACCTGAATTTAAATTTAACCTTCTCTCCTCCCCTCCTTTCCTTCCCAGAGTTAGAAGGCCTAGACGTTCTGGCACCACCACTTACTCACCCAATTATCTCAGGTAGTTCTTGGGTCTCTTATTTCTTCACCTGTAAAATGAGGGAGTTGGAGCAGAGGGCTTCCAGCTCTGTCCCATGACAAGACTCTGGGCCCCATGTGCTCCTGACTTTGCTCTGCTGAACCGCCTCCCTTCCCTCCCTTCTTTCCATTCCCTCTGGCCCTCCCTTCCCTCCTCCCCGCCTTTCCTTTCCATCCTTCCTCTGTTCTTTCCTTCCTTCCTCCTCTCCCTTCCTTCCTCCCCTCCTTTCCATCCTTCCTTCCTTTCTCCCTTCCCTTCCTTCCCTCTCTCCTTTCCTTTTCATCCTTCCTTCCTCCCTCCCCCACTCTCTCTGTTGCTTTCTTTTGGCCCTCCCTTTCTTCCTTTTGTTCCTTCTTTTCCATTCCTTTCTTCCTTCCAAAAATACTTCCTATGAGTCTGAGCTTCTGCCTAAGTAGAGAAGTAAAATCACTCTAAGGCCTTGCTGATATTTAGCCTTATGGTGGACTCTGTAATAGTGGCAAAAATTTTCCTAGGAAAGGTATTTTTTTCCAGGATGCTTCTCATCAAGTTACTCCTACAATTATTTTTCGCCTCTATTTATTAAGAGTTTGTTGATGTCTTTATATCACAATCCCCCTCCAGAATGAAACTTCTCTTGTGAAGAGAAAGCAGAGTGAAGAATCTGACAGACTTTCTGTCTGCCAGTATATGCAATATTCTCCCTCAGTAGTAGCTCCCAGACTTTTTGTCCTATTGGTGAGTGATCTGTGTGACTCTCTCTCCTCTCAAAAAAAAAAAAAAGTCATCCCTAAATCTGAGCTTGTCATTTGACAGGTAAGCCTTGGGTCACGGGAACGGTGGTGGTCTTAAGGACTTTATTCTTTTGTTGTTCTCAAAGGCTGGGCTGGAGTCTGGGGGCCACTATCAGATCTCTTGATCTGCTCATCTACAGAATCTTCTGGAGGAGAGTTGAGAGAGGAAAGGAAGCTGTGTAATACAGCAAGTCAAGCCATCAATAAGCATTTCTTACATGACTTCCCTGAGACCAGCCCTGTGCTGGGTCACCAGAACACAAAACACTCTCTGGCCAAGTTTTAGACCAGAGCAAAACCAACTGGATGAGGTGAGGCAGGAGCATGTGAGGGCCATGAGGTGACATGGGCCCAGAGTCCTGGCATTGGACAGAACTGGAAGTCTGATGGAGGCCCTCTGTTCCAACTCCCTCATTTTACTAATGAAGAAATAAAGGCCCAAAGAAGGGCCCAAGACCTGCCCAAGATAAGTCATTGAGCAAGTGGCTGGGCCAGGACTTGTGCCTCAGCCTTCTAACTCCAGGTACAGAACCCTGGGACTGCGGAAGAAGGCTGGCAATGATACCAACTGTCCCTCATTCCAATGTGGGCCACCACCCACTATCAGAGCTGCACAATAATGTCCCACCTTAACACCAGGGATTAAATTTTAAAACTAGATTTGTGTTTATAGCGCTCTTCTCTGTATTTAAAGGTCTTGAAATCTCTCACCCTCTGGATGTGTATATTAAATGTTATTTAATCAGACTCTATTCACTGGAAATTGTCAATTATTCAGATAAGGTACTTCATTAAAATGAGTTCAATGGAAACCAAGGGAGCACCCGTTAACTGTGGAATGGCCCAAGAAGTTATGATCATGAAAGGGATGGTTTCAGAAATACTAGAGAAGACTGGTATGTTGTGCAGTGCGCAGAACCAGCAGAATTTATACACCAACCGTATACAATTTACACAACAATTTGTACCACACTTTTGTCCTGCTTTATAGTGGTCCCTACTAAGTTGTGTGTGATCCTGTTTGTGGCTCTTTCATTTTGGAATTCTTTCTTTCTAGCTGCCTGCAATGTTTTTCCTTTGGCCTGGAAGCTTTGGATTTCAGATGTCATGTTCCTGGAAGTTTTCATTTGGGGTTTCTTTCAGGAGGTGACTCTTTCTATTTCTACTTTGCCCTCCAGTTCTAAGAGATATGGGCAGTTTTCTTTTAAAATTCTTCAAATAGGATGATTCTTAAATATTTTCTCCTTGATCTGTTTTCCAAGTCAGCTGTCTTTCCAATGAGATATTCCACAATTTCTTCTATTTTTTCAGTTCTTTGACTTTGTGGATGATATTGCATTAGTTGCATCAAATTTCAAGAAGCTACAGTCTCCCGGAGGGATTTACAATGACTCAGAATGAGTTGGGACCATCCAACCCCTCAGGAAACACCAAACAGAGCCTATTTATTGCCCATATTTCCATGACCATCAGAATGGACGTGCTGCACAGTTTGCCCAAGAGCAGGGGTGGGGAACCTGTGGCCTCCAGGCCACATGTGGCCCTCTAGGTCCTTAAGTGTAGCCTTTTGACTGAATCTAAACTTCACAGAATAGACCCTCTTCATAAAAGGATTTGTTCTGTAAAACTTGGACCTAGAAGGCCACTTGTGGCCTGGAGGCCACAGGTTCTCCACCCTAGCCCAAGATTACTGCTATTTGGGCCAGACAACAAAGAAGCACAAAGAGCTTGACCCTGAGGAGAGAAATGAGGGAGATGAAATGCTTTTGGAAATTTGCAAAACACTCTGCCTGACACCAAAATAAAATGAAAGATCTGTCTTTTCCATACAAACATTTCACCAGGGCTGCTGTATGGCAACAAGACCTGGAATACCCCTGCCTCCAAGAACTAAAGATGAACACGGGGGACAATTAAGAGGCACGTGGTGGCTGAGGGCAGGCTGCTTTTCCAAGGAAAAGCTCAAGAACGTCACCACTGAACTACATGACGAAGAACAAACGTTCCAGTCCCACGGTGAGACTGAGCAATGACAGGTGGACGGCCAAAAGAGCTATCAGTACAGAGGGCTGCCAGTGCCTGGGGCCAGAGGATGTAGATCTCTAAGTTCGGCAGGCATCTGCATTGTCAGAGGGAGCTCCCAGATCCATCAGAGTGTACTTGGAAGCATTAGATTTGCTTAAAAACATGCAATTACCCAAAGCCCTGTTCATATGTCACATCTTTCTTAAACCTTTTGACCAACAGACTATGCTATTGTCTCTTCCCCAAATTTAGATGAATTAAGAGTTCACCTCCACTTCCACCCTCTACACTACAGATGCAATTCTAGCCCACAGATCTGACCTACTAAGCATCAGACTGGGTAATGCCAGGCAGGAATCTATGGCACATGAGAGAGGCTGGTGTCTAGCTTCTTCTATGGGGTTCAGGATGTGAAGAGCAAAGTATGAGGAACCCATGCCCCACTCCCCATGGGAAGGCTATCACTGATTTTGTTAATGTTCAGAAAGCAAAGGATGAAGGAAGATAACAAAGGTGAGGGACAGATGTGTCTCTGATCTTGGATGAGGGCACTGGAGGACCCAAGGTTCAGAAGGAGTCGAGTGGCCTTCGTGGCATCTAGCTAATTGGTCCCCAACAGGCCCACCCTGGCTATCTCCCGAGGAGGAGAGGCAGACGCACCAGGAGCCACAACACTGACTCCCCTGATAGTTTAAACTTTAGTCACCCACTCTCTTAATCCTTCGTCATAGGTCTTCTCCGCTGATTTAAAAAAGGCTCAGGGCTAAGTACAGCAGCATTGGCTCCAGCCTTCCTACCTACATTGTGAGCTGCTTTCCCCTTCCAATTCCCCGCCAACACACACACAGGGAAATGGTGGGCCCTACGCACCTGCCTAATGGGGCAGCCATGGCCGCCCACCCCACCTCAGGCTCACCTCCTCTGAGTGTACACCTGCCCCTCCTCATCCAGAAGAGTAAGGTTCCAGGGCCCTTCCTATCATAACCCACATACAAAAGGATCGGCTCCTATGACACAGCCAACAAGTGGGCACACAGCCTTGGCACAGCCGTCAGGGTTAACGTTCCTGGACATCAAGCCGACGTTTGCCTCTTGGTCGCTTCTCCTCACTGTGCCTCCTTCTGCCCTCTTGGGCCAAATGGAACAAGTCTTGGCCCTTCTACACAGCAAAGCCCTACGTATACGTCACTGGACCTTGCTTTTCTAATCTGTCAATGACGGTGCTGGGATTAGGGAACCTTGATGGACCTTTCTGACTCTGAATCTATGATCCAATGAATGGGTTTTATTCTTATTTTTCCCATAACCATGTCAAGAGCTGGCTGAAAGACTTAGTAAAGACACTAATGAGACCAAAGTCCAGTACTCCTCAACTTATAATTTAGGGCTCTTTCCAAAAGACAGATACAATACAGTACATGTAAATATATCCATATTACCATATGGATATTCAAAAGTTCTTTATACCTTAAAAACAACTCACTACTCCCCATGTCTCCCCCCTAAGCAAACATCAAAGTAATATGTTAGGCTAGTATAGACCTCAGATTTAAAAGGGTTCTTTTAGTACTAAAATAAGATTAGGGCCCAGGGACCTAATGGATACAGGGGAGGGAAGAATCTTCAATGTGAAGCAGGTTAAACAGCCCAGTGATAAGCTGTGTTTTTAGAGAGGCCTAGTCTTCAGAACAGCTATATAGCTACTGATACTTTGGAAAACAATTTGGAACTATGCCCAAAAAGCTATTAAACTGTGCAGACCTTTGACTCGGTGGTACCACTTCTAGTTCTATAACCTAAAGAGATCAAAGAAAGAGGGAACTATTTCTAGCAGCTCTGATTTCAGAGTACTGGAAACAGATTCCATTAACTGGATAATGAATAAAACAACGCGATGTGGTATCATGTCCCATTTGCGTGAGACAATAATACTATTGTGCCATAAAAAATGACGAAGGAGATAGCTTCAGGGAAACCTGAGAAGACCTGTATGAATTGATGCAGAGGGAGGGCAGCAGAACCAGAAGAACAATGTGCACAAAAACAAATAAATAAACTGATAAACTCAGAGTACAGACTGAGGCTTTTTTGGCAAGACTGCAACCCCAGGAGGAGCCCCTTATTCCATATTTAGTTGGTGCTCCTGATACTCGATACACTGTGACATAACTGGGAAGATACAAAGACAATAAGACAGGGACCTGCCCTCAGGGAACTTGTAATCCAGTGGCTCCAGGGTGCAGTGAAGACAGAAAGACCCAAGTTCAAATGTGACCTCAGGCTTTTACTAGTTGTGTGACCCTGCACATGTAACTTAACCTCTGTCTGCCTGTTTCCTCATCTGAAAAATGGGAAAAACCATCACGCCTACCTTCTGGGGTTGTTGTGGAATTAAAACGAGATAACACACAGGCGGATTCGCAAACCTTAAAGCACTATATAAATGCTAGCTATTATTACTACTACTACTCCTAAGACATGACACTTAGAAAATCATCTATAATACAAATTATTACCAGAAGAGAAATAATAGAGTAAAACTTTATTAGTTAAACTTACTACAGAACAAAGTGCCTGTAGGGATTCAGATTTGCAATCATTCAGACAGGAGGCTGGGCTGAAATCTGTCCTTTCAGCTGAATACACAGAGACAATTTGCTGATAGTATGAAAACTGGGGGAGGCAGGGAAAGAAGGCCTCAACCTGATGGCTAAATTCTTTTTAGACACTTCAGAAGCACCAACTTACAGAGCCGCGTGATAACTAAAATCCCTACTCATCTACCATTACTGACCTATGTTCTAGCTGCCTGGGGTGGATCAGGGTGCAATCAAATGGCCTTTTGTGAATATCTGTTGACTCTGTTTTCCAGTGCTGTACGCTTTAGATTTACACCGCAAGACTCAGAAAGGCCGTCTCAATGAACGCCTAGTAGTCCAGAGCTCTGCTTCCTTGTGTCTCCTTAGGCTTCTTCTCCAAAGTCCCTGCCATGGCTCAGAAAACACTTTGCTAACTCATCTCCCACCCTCTGCTCAGGTGATCACAGTCCCGCCCGGCACCTCACCTCTTCGATCGTTGCACCATTTCCTTCCTGGTGATTGGCCTGTTCCTCAGAGTCCCGTAACCTAGGGAAAGGGACATGTGTTCTCGGTCACAGTGGTTTCATGACAACAGTTTCCAAACCTTTTACCCGACTCCCAAAATTCCAAAAGCAACGTTCCCCAGGCAAGGGAGAGTACTGGAAAAATGGAACCGGCCCTCCTTCCATGCTACCTGGAGCTAGCTGAAAGGTACGATTTCATCTGGGTCTTACTGTCACTGACAGACGGCTGGGGAAAAGCATTTTACTTAATTATGTGAAACCTTTTCTGACCAATCTGATGATATTTGATCACAGCGGGTGACAAAACATGATGCGTTCTGCCCCACCCCAGCTCATCCTCCTCCACTCTGTGGCCAAAGTCTTCCCAAAGTGCAGCTCTGACCCCATCACTGCTCATTCAATAGAGCCAGGGCCAAATGCTTCTTGTTTGTGTAACTTAGCCCTGTATGCTTGGTTGTCCTTCCTCTCCTCCATGACCCAGTGACACTGGCCTTGTGCTGCTTGCCTCCCTGTACAAGACCCTCCACATCCCCGCTCCAGGCATTTTCCCTGGCTCTTCCCCCACAAGGAGAACTCTC
This sequence comes from Phalanger gymnotis, assembly GCA_028646595.1. NCBI lineage: Eukaryota > Metazoa > Chordata > Mammalia > Diprotodontia > Phalangeridae > Phalanger > Phalanger gymnotis. The sequence continues at coordinate 311,518,778 of CM053625.1, forward strand.
CCTCTCCTCACTTCCCCCTCCTTCTGGCAGGAAGCCTTTCGTCGTCCTCCTCGATCTGCATGCCTTCCTTCCGAGGTCATCTCCGGTGCATCCTAGCTAGCTACATCCAGCTTGTTCATAGTTGTTTACGTGTTGTCCCCATTACTCGCTCTAATATACAGGCTCTCCTCCTAGTACAAAGGACCAAGCTAGTCTGGATGGGAGATAAATAAAATAAGGCTCATGTTCTCACTGACTGCCTAGCCTAATCGGAGTGCACAACAATCACATACACTACTGAAATCCAAAGGACGGGGGGAAGAGCACCTTTATGGGAGCCACAACGGGTCAGTGACTCAGTGGTTCCTGCTGTCTTGGCAGGCTGTTGGAGAATCTGAGCTTTGATCTCTGCTCTGAGGGCCAGGGATGGAAGCCAGCCAGATGGACCCCGGAAAGGGGAACAAATGGGAGGGCTCATGTTCTGCCTCAGACTTTTTCTCTATTTCATCTGCAGACACTTAAGCTTTCAGGGCTTAATGACCAACTATTCAACTCCCTTTTCAGTCCCCAATGTCCCTAACACAGTGCACTCCATAAACAGAGGTTGACTCGAACAGAACAACTTTCAAACCAAGTACATCTGTCCCCAGGGGTGCATTTTTCATGGCTCTTTGAATGGTCTTAAAAATAGCCTTGTATGAATGCCTCTCAGTGTCCATGCTGAGACAGAGGCAGAGAAGAGAGAGGAGGCAAGAGCAGCCTGTGAGGTTAGGCCTAGGCCCAGGAACTTCAAGAACAACGTGAAACCCAACCAAGCTCCCAGCCAGAGGTGGAGCGGTCCTAGCTTCTTGTTTCTCACAGGCCTTCAAAGCTCCTGGGGCTCGGGCCTCTGTGTGCACTCTGAATCAGAGCCCAGGATCCAGCCATAGGATCCCACCGCATGCTCAGCTCTGTCAGAGACACAATCACTGGGCCTGCGCTGTTTCTGTCTCCTCGACTGTGAATGCCCAATAAGCCTGCTCGAAAACAAAAAGCACGGCTTCCTCTTGTCCGCCGACTCTCCTAGCCTCTTACTCTGCCAGGCCCAGCAGGAATAAACCCTCTAAGTTTTTAATTTCAGGGTAAATTCCAGGACACTAGGAAGCTAAAACCTGCCCATGCCTTTGGTCCCCAGCATGAAGCTTGTCACTATCAAAACCACAATTTAATCCTCGGTTTCAAGAGGGCATAGGAAAGGCTAATAACAAAGCCTGGCACTGGTGGGATAATTGTCACCTCTCACTGCACCATCAGTAAGAATGAGGCACTCAGGTCATGCTCTTTTCCTACTGATGACACTGTAGAGGGCAGGGAGTCTCAGACTGGCATAAAGGGCTTTAATCCGTTAGAACTTAGTGAGATCAGGAATTGATAAACCCTAAACATTATAACATTCTTTCTGGGATGGTCTACAGTAACTGTGGCAGGACAAGCCTATATCCACAAACTCACTGAAAAATACTTCATTTGATTCTTTTAAAAATTCTTTTTGGGCTTGTTATAATGTTTTTTCTTGTTATCCTGATACACTGGGGAGCATAAGGAGAAGGTCTAGCTGTAGCTGTCTGTGAGGGGGAAAAAAGCCCCAGAAAGCACAAGGAGCCAATACCAGCCAATGCAGTCAATTTGAAGAAAAATTTCAGAGACAGCAATTTCAGGAAAACACAGACTTTTAGACCTGGAGAAAATCTTAAAAGATCCTCGTTCTACAGACAAGGACATGACTTGTCTAAGATCTCCCTGCAAAGTCAGAAGTCAGCAGAAAAAGAACTCACACGAGGGTCTTCTGCCTCAGGGCATTCCCCTCCTCCACTCAGCCTAGCTGATGTAACATCTCCCAAGTGGGGGAGAGGAAAGAGAGAGAAGTCAAGAGATGCCCTTCAATTCCCTTCTATCTCAAGAATCTTCATGAAAGCCGTTTGTAGCATGCTCTACATCACCCAGGAGGAGCCAGGGAAATGGGGTTAGTCACTTGGCACAGCAAGCCCTAGAACTGTCCAGGTGCTGAGGTCTCAGCGACTGACACAGCCTGGGAATGCAGGGCCAACAGCCGACCATCAAGAGAGCAGGGCACACTGTACCTTTCTTAGAAAGAAAGCCAGCGATGTCCTGGGACTCCCTCTGCTGCTCAGCAGTATTGAACAGCTCATCTCGCTCCCTCTGCAGCAGATGCTGCAGCTTCCTCTCCTCTATGATCAACCTCAGCCGCTTCACCCGGGCCCCAGAGCGTGAGATGAAGTCAGGGCGGAGCCTCTCCAGGGACTCCTAGAGCAGAGACAAGAGAACAGCATGCCCTGGGTGAGAATCAGGCCTGTTCCATAAGGCCAAGTCTGTGTGGGGAAGTGCTTCCAAATCATAGGACACGTTTAGGCTCAAAAAGCCCATCCGTCCGGGGAGATCTTGTTACCAAAATGAAACACAAAGCAGTGGGGACACCGCCTAGCTGAACAGGAAGAGCCAAGGCAACTTGTCAGCAGTGACGGATACACAGAGGCAGTGTGGCCCATGAGCACACCCTGAACTGAGAGTCGAAGCTCCTGGTTCAGAAGCTGGCTCTGCCATTTTCTTACTGTGTGACCTTGGACAAGTCACTGAAGGAGAAAGAAGAGGACTCTCAGCTCAGGGGGCACCGCCCTGAGACAAAACAGATTCTCCCAAGATCAACCAAACCTGAGGACAAGGACCCAAGTCTGGGGATTCACAGAGGCACAAGGGATACCATCCAAAGGAAAACTAATGAGGCATCACCCAAGGTTATGGCACAGGGACACAGGTGGGCTCTTCCCACCGCTACCCGCTGCCAGCAAAGGGCCCAGAAGAGAAACTCCATCTAAGGAGGCCGGGCCAGATGAGGGCCCCAGCGGCTCAGAATGGCCACAGCCCTATGCACCTGCAGGCCTGCCTTCACAAATCGTCTCTGGGCCTCCTTGTCATCGCTGAGACCGGGCGGCCTGCCACCGCCCCTGCTGTCCATCTGCCAGTTCTGCTCTCGAAGGGGCTGCCTCCAGGGCTTAGTGTGAGGTAGGGCAGCAAACCAAGAGGGGCCAGGGCCAGACACACGACTGCTCTGGTTCTCCTTCTTGGAGGTGCATCTCAGGTTTTCTGCAGGAATAAACCAGGAAAGCCCTATGGGAAATATTTATAAGGAGAAAAGAAAAGAAGCTGTCAGTGCTCTCAGTTTGCCCAGTGCAGGTGCTCCTCACCACAGACCTGCACTAGCCACTTTTCTTTCCTTCCCAGGCTGACAGGTAGCAGAGGCCAGCCACACACACACATCACAAGCATAGGCATTTCCAAAGGACACTCACTGTGTCTACAGCTCATTTAGGCTCCTGGACTGCACCTGCCTACTATCCCAAAGAATGTAGACCCAGGAAGGCCGGAGGTGAGTGACGGAAGCAATCTCTGGGTTCTTTCCCTCCCTTGCTCCCTCTGTCCCCAGCCCCCTCCTCCCTCATTCCCAGCCCACTTCATTCCCTTTGAGAACAGAGGTGTCCTACCTAGGCTGAATTCTCCAGTGGTGAGCAAACAGCATCAGGTGCAGAGAAGAGAAGCAGCAGCAGCAGAGGTGGTAACAAGGGGAAGGAAACTCAGATAAGGGGGTGCCTGGGGCCAGCTGCATGAGGGTCTAAATGCCCCCCAGGTGACTCTAGCGGAAGGGGCTCTTAGGGCAGCCTTTGCCCTTGGGACCCTTCCTCACCCAGCAGAAAGGGGCAGGCACTGCAGCCCTCCAAGTCTGACCTAAGCTTACCCAGCTAGGATACACACAGCAGTGCCAGGAAACAGCAAGTTTAGACAGCACTGTACTTTTAATCTAATTGGAGGAATGTTCCTTGTGCATTTTCTAACCAAACCTCCTGCCCTTCCAGGAACTGATGTAAAGCCAAAGGTGAGGACGCTTAATGTCACCAACAAACGGAAAACACGCATTACATTGTCAAACGTTTCAGCAGCTATACGGATGATGCTGTCGAAAGGGGGAAAATGGGTACAAATTCCGCGTCAGGGTTTCAGACACCTCTACTGGGCACAAAAGACACTTTTCCTCCCACCAAGTAACAGCTCGCTCGGACTTAGAGCTGAGTCGGTGGGAGAAATCATGGCCCTACCTCCCCACCACAGACGCTGCTCACATGGTCTCACACCACAAGGGCAGAAGGGGCATGGGGGGCACAAGCCCAAGCTGGCAGCTGCTTTCAATGTCCCTTTTTAGGGCACAATTTTCACCATCTCAGTTCCTTCTTGTGACCTCTGGCAGAGGAATGGGGCTGAGCAAAGGCATTACCGGGGCTTTGGAGGGCTGTCGATGCCAGCCATCGGCATTCCTGTGGGTAGGGGCAGGCTACAAGGAGCACCCCAATGCCCCAATCTAGCTCAGACTCGAGGGGACAGCATGGGGTGTTTATCAAAATGGGAAGCCCCAGAGATCCTTCTACCAGGCATTTTTCTAGAAGCCAGATGGGGACAATACTTGTCAAACATCCAGAGGAGTAGAAAGAAGGAGACAATAATAGAGAGGTGGTCAGCTTTCCTTCCTATAGCTGACTCAGTTTATTAAACGTGTTCGGCAAGGGGGGGAGTGGAAGGAAAAAGGTGGGCTCTGTACCTCTGCTTTCAGGCTGCTGGGTAGAATTAAGTACTAAAGGAGGAGGAGAAGACATGGAAAATGGAATCCCCAAAGCAAGGAAAACAAAAGCAGAACAGGCAGATGGCTGGTCCAGCACAGGCCCAAAGACTCGGGACTGAGCTGCCTGGATTCCCCAATCTGGGACAGTGGCTGGCTCTGACAGCAACGTCCCAGCCACGGCAGCACTGACACCTAGACGGCCATCGTAACGGGTTAGGATGGGAGGAGGGAGGTGGAGCCAGAAGCTTTCAGGCTCTGGATGCGAAGGTCAACCTGGAGCGAGGGCTTTTACCTTCAGAGCAGTAAGGTTTGCTTCTCCTCGGCTTCTTGGTCCACAGGTAAAAAGTCAGAGGCTCCTTTTCTCCTAAATGGCTTCCTGGGCTTGAAGTGTTCACATCATCATCTACTCTTTTACCAGTCACACTATACTTTGGGGTTGGAAAAGTCACCCCAAAATCTCGAGTGTGTTTCCTTGTGCTTCTCACTATCTCCAGTTCCCCTAGGGACAAAAGTGCCATGTGACTCTAAGGTCTGTTCTTCAATGCAGTGGCCCCTCTGGGGGACCTTTTCACACCATACACTGCTGGAGGATTCCTGTCACTGCCCACCCTACTCCCCTGAAAACATGAGAACATGAGATCCTACTGAGTGTCTGTCTAAACCCCAGAAGATGTGCTGCTCACCCTTCTCACCCTGTATGTAAAGTACTGAACAAAAGACTTAAAGCCAAGAAGAAACACTGCACCGTGGTCTTTGTCTTGTATGTGGCTTTGTTGTGGAAACTGGTTTCCCCTATCATTGCTTATTTGGGGACAAATAAGAGTTGAAATGAGTGGAAGAAAGTAATCTAGTCAAGCCTCATTCAGACTGCCCTGGTGAGCAATCCCAAGTCAGGGGCGGCCCAAGGATAGTGCTCTCTGAACGGCTGCTCCTCAGACGAAGGAGGGTTATTGCAATAGCCAACAAAAGCGGCAGAATCAGAGCTCTTCGAGGACAGAAACTGGCACTCCTTCAGCTTCATACACCCAGAGCTTAGCACAGTGCCCAGAACGTATCAAGACATGTAATAAATGCTAACTAATTGATAGAATTACCCTAACATTCCTGGAGCAGTATTTTCTGAAGTGGACATTCTTCTACAAGGAAAAAGGTAATTTCTGATCAAGGCTGGGGAAGTTCCCAACACCTCCCATTTGGTGACATCCCTTTTCATACATGGGAAAGATGTCTCTATTCAAGCTACACTTCCTTATCCTCACTGGAAACCCTGGAAGTGACCAAAGGCCGAGGGGAACTCCCACGGGAGCCACTCACCTGTCTGAACGCCCTTATTTAGCATCTGGACAGTCTGCTTCTTCCGGGGGGCAGGGACGGGACTCCAAGCACTACTGACAGTCGAGACCGAGTCCGAGGAAACTACCGAATCCACCTGCAGAACATCATGGCATTCAGTCAGGTCTGCCTGCATCTCAACCACCAGGCTTCTGAAGCCCAGAGGCAGGCCTCAGCCTCACAAAGGCAACGTCCTACGGCCCCAAGACGGCAGGCAGCACACGGTGGGGGCTCACCAAAAGAACCAAGAGAACTGCTCCACTCCCCTGAGCCCCAAAGTGATGACTCACTATTTCTCCTCCCCACCTCAGCAGAACTGTGACTAGATACTTTCAAAGCTGCTTCACAAACGTATCCCCATCATTTAGCCTAACCGAAACCCACAGTCGGGAAATAAGCTTTTACTAAAATCTACTATGTTCCCAGGGCTGTGCAAAGCACTGAGAATGCCCCCAAAAAAAGGCCAAGGAAAAAAGTCCCTGCCCTCAAGAAGCCCCCAGTCTAACGAGGAGATAACATGCAAACAAGATAGATACAGAGAAACTAGAAAGGAACAGAGGGAAGGCACTAGAGTGAAGGGACACTGGGAAAGGCTTCTCGTAGAAAACGAGATTTCCGCTGGGACCTAAAGGAAGCCAGGGAAGTCAGGAGTCGGAATGAGGAGGGAGAGCATTCTGGGCCTGGAGGACAAGCCAGAGAAAAGGCCTGGAGTTGGGAGATGGAGGGTGGGCAGAACACTGCAATCACCAGCATTCCAGGTTTCGCTTATTCTCAAGTGGACCATCTGTTCACTGGAGACAGGGCATCCAGTAGCTCAAAAGAGGAACTTTAGTCAGCTGAGCAAACGAAGAACAAGTAACCGCCGCCAGCCAAGCAGATGTCTGGAAGCCTAAGATGGCGGGTGGTCATAATTAATTCCTCAGGCAGACTGACTGCATGTCAGTGCCGACCTCAGCCAGAGAGAAGAGTCCCTCTGCCAGAAAAATCTTAAAATGCAGAGGAGACAAAGCAGGCAGACTGTGCTTCGCCTGGCTCTGAGCAGGGCAGAGGGGGGTGAATGAAGCCACGGGGCAGTCACAAGCTGGTAGGAAAGCTGACCCCTAGAGCCCACATGCTTCTCTCCAGTCTGGCTCAGTGATGCTGTCTCCCATGGGGGTCTCACCAGAAAAATGCTTCTCGACCATCACGTTTAGTAGGAGAGTCAGCCTGGAGGAAGGAGAACTGACTGGGTTTCTTACAAAAACATCGGCCGCATCTTTGTATCAAGATACCCTTTGTTAGTGTTTGGCCCTTCACGCTCACTTTGTAGCAGTGAGCAGAAAGGAGGCAGAGGATGGCTGAGGGGATGGAGACCTTCAAAAACATGGTCCCACCCTCAAAGACTGAGTTTGGGACCAGGGCACTCAGGGGGCTATTTGGACATTTCAGCAACAGGCCTTGGCACTTCTGCATCGCACAAATAATGTCGCGTGAAAGGAGAGGTCGGTGTTAGCTCCCAATCCACGCCTAAGCACGGCCATCAGTCTCTCCCAGAGCACTCTGCGGCAGAGGGGTCACGAGCTGCCGCCATCACTCTCCTTGCCTCAGGAGAAGGCAGCTCCTAGTGAAATCATTACAAATGATACTCCACCACTAAAAAGTTCCCTGAAAAATGTATTCTCTAATGTCAGATGGGTTTCATATGAGGGGCAGTATATGACATGGAGCACGCTTTCCTGCACCAGCTTTGCAAAACTTGGGGCACCCACGGGAAGTGTCGAATACCCAAAGGACAAGACAAAAATATCCATTGATCTCTCAATGAATCAAGAAGCAGGCAGTGTTTGCCAGTGCCATGCACTCTAGTAGGCGATAGGAAAACAAAGACAAAAGGAAACATCTATCTATATGTACATATGTACGTGTATACCCATGTGGGAAGAGAGAGACAGAGACACACAGAGAGAGTATGAGGAGGGGGAAGAGGGAGGGTGAGCGCTCATAGCTGGGGGCTCAGCCAGTGCTTGATGAGTTTACAGCAGGCCTATCCTCTCCTCCTGCGGGCTAGGTATGATCACGGGTACTAAGGAGAAGGGGAAAGGGTTTTCCATACTGCCTACGAGAGACCCTGAATCCCACCATGCTGTCTTAGTACTAATGCCCATGTACCTGTGCGCCTTTCCTTCTGACCTGTGGAGACGTCGGGGGGACTTGCTTCCACTTGGCTACCTTCCTACTCCCCTCTCTCTGCCTCTCAGACAAGTGCTTCTGCTGCTGTTTAGGGGATTCATGCGTTCTTCCCTGCACTATCTGGGCAGGGTCAATGCTGGACATATCACTGCTCACCTCCCCAGGTGGGCCTGCTTCCCCATCAGCCTGGGCAGCTGCATCGGACTCAAACACAGGATCTGCAGGCTCGGGGGAGGGCCTTGAATCTGAAGAGATTGTGCTTACAGAATCCAGCCCTGGCTGTCTGGGACCGGTACGCTTCACCTGGTCCCCACCCACCAGTCCAAATGGAGACTGGGGGCGCCATCTTGATCTGTGAGGAGTCGGAGACTCATTTTCATCTTTCTTCTTTGGCTGGGACTTCCTTCTTCTCTGCTGCTGCGTGCTCTCCCCTCTGCAGTCATCTGGGGCAGACTCAGAAACCTGGAGAGAGAGCATCATGGGCTTCTGAAGGACCTTCGCCAGGCGATCGAGACGATCGACCAAGGATAACTCATCCGAGGAGCCGGACGCAGGTGGCTTCTGCTTCTTCTGTCGCTCTTGAAACCTGTCCCAGAGCTCACTCAGAGTGGCGCGGGGCTCAAGGGTCTGGGCTAGGGAAAAGTGGATCCTCGAGGTTTCCTTCATGCCGTTCTTCTTACTATCAACTTTGAGACTCTCTCCAAGCCTTTGCCCGGCCCCCGGCTCTCTGTTGCCCCCAACATTCCAGCAGTATCTCTCTATCCTGGTGTAATCCATTTCATTCTGTAAGGGGGAGAATCTATAGTCATCTTCACAAGTTTCATAAGGCGGACTGAAACAGGGGTCTCTTCTGGAATGAGCCAGGCAAGCTCCCCTCCCCCAGGGCTCACAAGAGAAGAAATCATGATGGTGCACTGGATGGTGAAAGTAAAACTGGGCCGACTTGAAGACAGAATGGGTGGTGTTTTCAAGTTCCAACTGATTTTTAGATTCTGGAAAGAAAAGGAGAATAATTAGCTTTCAAAGACCTCAAAAACAAAAGTTATTTCCTTAGAAATACCAATCAGATTCATTTTCTCTGTAGGCTTAAAAAAGCAGATGTCAAAAGGTCAAAGAAACACAGACCATACAGCATTTCACAAAATTCATCACCTCCTTCATGATTTAACCCATATGTATAAAAGTCAACTCGAACCCTATGGCCACAAGTCCGTGGTGACCTCACCCTGCTCTACCACCCGCTAGCTGGGGGAGCCTAGCAGAGTCATCCTGGACCTGTGGTCTCTTCCTCTGCAAAATGAGGGAATTGGGCTAGATGATGAAAAGTTCTAATTTTAAAACTCAATGATTCTCTGACTAGGTCAAAGGATTATAGAGTTAGAAACCAAGAAGGTCACTGTAATATTGATGGGCAAAACTGTGTTTTCTACGTGTGAAAATCTGTCCTTTGGACTTGTGTATCCAGCCCCTGCAGGATCGCGTGAGCTCAACGCTCATTCCTCCTCAGTGCCCTTTGCCCTGGGACCCCTCCAGCCTGTCTCATCATGCCCTCTCCCCTTGCAGCTTCTTCCTCCAATGGCCTGGGGCTTAGCACAATGCCTGGCACAGAGCAGGCACTTAATGCTGATTTGACATGGAGCTTAAAAACGTGCTGAGTGCTCCACACATGTGACCTCCCAAGAACCTGACAAGGCGAAGACTGCTAGTAGTATTGTGCCCATCTTAGAGATGAGGAAATAGCCTCAGAGGTGAAAACGATTTGCTCAATGGTCCTCGTACAATACCACACTGCCTCTCGAAGTCCTCCCACTTATCACTGTGAATGGCATTGTAGCACTGCACCCAATAGCGAGGCCAATGCTTATTCTGCCTTTCACTAACCCTTGGACAACCTGGTTTTTCACCTTCTTTGCAATTACAGGCGTGCCTCGACATTCATGAGTTTCACACATGTGGTTTGGCCATCGATAATTAAAGGGAAATTTTTGGAGGTTGCAGCATCCTGCAGAAAACTGCAGGTGACGTGTATATGAAAATAAAACTAAAAAATAATTTTAGTAAGTCATAAATGCATAAATACTGTATTTCATTCATCTGTTTTATTCTTTACCACCATAAATATACATACCTAAATTTATTATTAAACAGCAAAATGCTGTTAAAAGTTTCATGGAGCTAAAGAACCACGGACTATGCGCTCTCTTTGTCTCAATACTATCCAGAAGACAGCAATGGGATTTTCTCCCCCAATGATCCTTGTATCTTGGGTTTTCAGAGGAGAAGGAAATCCATGAAACAGGTGCTGCAGGTGCAGCCCACACCATGGGCTGTGAAGGCTCTGCATAGTGTGCAAGATACTAACCTCTCTAGTGTAGAAACTGCAACTTTTTATGGGTGAAGTGCATTGTTTTACTTTTATTTGTTTTGCATGTTAAATAAATATGATCAGAATTATTAAAAGCCGAGGTTTGGGATGGGGCCTAGAGTAATTTGCAGCTTTTCCCACTTATGGGGGTCCTAAGCCCCAAACCCCCTCAAGTGTCGATGGATGACTGCGCAAATATCATACATGTTATTTTACATACACACTTTTTTCTTGTCTGATAACATTCTTAGCATACAAGTTCAGTAACAGGATTAACAGGCTAACGCTGACCCTTGCAGTGTAATTAGATTAGACATACACTGACCTGCATCAGTCCTCATGGGACACTTTCTCAGGGCATAGAGGAGGCGCTGGCCGCCAGAAGGCTTTGCCACAAGAGTACACACCCTTTCTACCACACCAGACAGGCTTCACATATGGGTGGGGGGTCCAATAGTGGGTTGTATATCTCATCCAAAGACAAACCCATCCAAGTTCAGAAAGGCTCGTTCCCAAAGACTGAATGCTGGATAATGAATATTTGGGGCATCTATCCAGCACTTCCTATGTGCCAGGCACTGTACCAAGGGCTGGGGATACAAGAGAATGAAAAAGCCCAGCCTCCGCTCTCAAGAAGCGACTACACTCACAAAGGGGACAACATCCAAACACATAAATCCACACAAGATACATGTGTGGTAACTCAGAACATGTCTAGTCAGATGAAGAAGCACATTCTCCAACGGCATCTGTGGACGGAGCACAGCTACTCTATGAAATCACTTATCCTTCAAATGCTGAGCCACAGACCATGCCTCCTCATGCTCCAATAAATTTTATATCCCTATTTATTGTGAGTAATATTCTGCCACCATAACTTTTTTTACTAGTCATATTTAAAGCTTACCAGCAGTCAATCAGTCAACGACAGGAATGAAATAGTATTCTACTGCTAAGCGTCCTTTATTACCTGGAAACCAGACTTTTCACAGGGTTATTCATAAATGCTATGTTGATGCCATCAAATGGAGCCGCCAGTGCTAGCCCAAATGTGGTACCTTGAGACATACTTGTTTTTAATCCAGCCTCTGCCACAGACCAAATAATCCTTTTTGCAGCCTTTTCCCATGTATATAGAAAGCTTAATTGCATCAAAGCCTAGTTTCCAAACATATAGTACCCTTATCTCATGTTTCAGGTCTTTAAGAGTCACATTGAGATCTGAACAGATGAAATTTACTGCTGAGTCAGCAAGGCAAGAATCCCAGCACCCTGCAAGCCACTGACATGTAGACCAGACGTGGTACAGTCTGGTCTGTATGGTGCAGATGCATCTCATCTGATCCTCACCAGTGCTTTCCAGAACCACGTCAATTATCTGTAGAACTGAAATCCATAAGGTAATTTTATTTAACTTAGATTTATTGATAATTCTGATTTCTGAAACTCATACAGCTAACTGCTGCTCTACTGTACATCTGATAATACTGCACCTGTAAGGAAGAAATTAATACAGTACCTCAAAGTATGGAAAGTCTCAAGGGATTTACACAAAACTACACATTCAAAAAACCCGGACTTCTGCTTTCATCAGAGTACTGACTGTGCCATGCTGGTTCTCAATCTACCTACAGATACGTAACAATGCAGTTTGACCTGCATCTCTGACGTCACTGGCAGACCTCCTCTGGAGCCAATCCCTCAACCAATGCAGATCAGAATCTGACAGAGTTGTCTGGGGCCCTAGGAAGTAGAGTGACCCATCCAGGTTCATTGGCCCAACGAGCATGCACTCTGGCCTTTGGACTCTGCAGTTTCCCCTCCATCTACTGGCAGCAATTAGTTTAAGTATAAAATAGAACTGAAAAGACATCTGGCAGCAACAGGGAATGGGAGTTTTGAACGCAGGAGAGACCAAAGACAAAAAAGCTGTAAAACACGTACCGGAGATGTTTTCTTGTGGGAGATTTTGTTCTTCAGGCCAGGCTGACTTACACATGGTCTTCTTGCTATAGATGCCCTCTTTGTGCTTAATGGTTACAATATCAGACATATTCTCATCCCTTGTGCCCAGGGCATCAGGGGGGAAATCTGGAGCAATGGCATCATTGGAGCCTGTGGAGGGGAAGGGGACATAGTGATGGACAAGACCTACAAGACAAGACCTCGTTGGCTTTCAGAGGCAACATTCTGAAAAGTGAGTACATCAAAAAAAGAATGTAGAACATGAAAAAAGCAAGGAAAAAATAAATCCAGATGCTAGTTAATTTTCTTCTAAAATGTAGTTCCTACTCCAATATTTCTAATGGACAGAATCACCAAGATAAATAGGAGGGAGAACATGAACAAAAAAATGATAAGCAAAATGAGGAAGTGATTCCCTGCACAATCTGAGAACCTACCATTCAACACCAAGAAAGGAACCAGATATACAGTAATTAAAATGACAGTAAGAAAGGATAGAAAATACTCCTACCCATTGTAAATAAAGCTTTGAGGTAAGGACTCACATCCTCATAGCCCATGTGAGATGGCTGACCCAACAGCTTCCTTTTCTAATTTTGCCAGCGGGCCTTTTCCAGCCCTCCTTTATTTGAAAAAAAAAAAAAAATCTGCACATATCATGTACAGACCTTTGCTCTGCTCCTGGCACTTGTCCTGGAGTTGTTGGGCAGCAAACACCACATCAACTGTGCCTCGGCCCTTTCCGAAGCCAAACTGGCTCTTGGGTAGACAACCACCTTCCAGATGAAGGATCAGCCTATTAAGGAGGTCTCCAGCAAGAATCCTGCCAGTAATGACTAAGAGAGAGACCCTCTGTGATTGTCACAGGACAATTTATTTTCTCTATGGTTACAGAGATGGACAAGAGGCATCTTTGAACTCATGAGGGATAATCCCTTGCCATAAAACTAGAAAATTTTCAGTCAGCTTTTGAATGAGCAGTGGGCCCCCTGCTTTTTAAATCTCAGCCGGAATAGAATCAGTACCTGGCACTTTGCCACACCAGAAGAGCCTAATGGCACTTAAAACCTTTTCTTCAGTTGGAAATTTGGCTAGAGATGGGTTGACTTCAACTTGAGGCACATGGTCAGTGGTTTCAGCATTGATTGATGATGGTCTTTTGAGAACACTAAGGAAGTGTTTAACCTATCTCTCCAGGATCATGTCCTTATCACTAATCAATGTGGCTCTGTCAGCAGTGAGTAGTTGAGATGCACCATAGGTAGCTGGCCCACAAATAGCCTTTAGGGCATCATAAAAGCATTTGGATTGTTATAAAACTAAATTTCATCTGCTTCTCACAAAGCCAAGAATCCTACATCTCTCCAAGCTTCACTTTCACTTTACGTTTGATGGAGTTAAATTTTGCTTTCTTAGAGATGAACTGTGCTGCTGGCAACCCATATGGAGTTCTTGTTTTTTATTTAGCAGCTTCTGAATTTTCCCATCATTTTCCATCAAACCAATTTTGATATCTGCAAGTGTTCCAACCCAGATGAGCGCATGCAGTGCTACACACCAAATCTCTGGAGGCTGCCCACTCTTTTTCTGCTCCACTATTGCCAACTGTGTGTTGACTCAGCTTTCCCCCTAAATTAGCAAGCAATTGTTCACTCTTAGAGAAGTGCTCTAATCTGTGTTCTGGTAGTTATTTTGCCTTGGGGGTGTTGCTTCTGTTGAATGTGAAGATTTAGCTTGGAGAAGATAAGTCTATGATCAGTGCAGCACTCTGCTCCACACCTTCGTCACTATCGCATCCTGTCTTTCTCTTGTCCTTACAATGACCCTGTCTATTAAATGCCAATGTTTGCTGCAAGGGTGCATCCACAAAGTTTTGTCACATTTAGGTAAATGGAAGGCAGTGTTGGTGATGAGAAGATCATAAGACACACATGTTGGTGGTCTGTGCCTACTGTAGCATTAAAGTCACCCAGAAGGATATGCTTGTCCTCTTTTGGCAAACTGATGATAAGGGTCTCTAGGACTTCGTAAAATTTTTCTTTCACCTCATCAGGGTTCGACACGGTGAGGGCATAGGCAGTGATCGTGGTGGTATGATGCTTTCCTGAAAACGGCAATTGCATTGTCATGGGCCTGACATTCACTCTTTTTGGGAGGCATATAAGCTTGTTGAATAGATTAATTTTGATTGCAAAACCTACACCAGCTTCAGGCATTCTCCTTCACTGTGGCCACTCCAAAAAAACACATATCCAGCTCCGACTACAGTAAGCTGGCCTTCATTTGCAGACTTGTTTGACACAGGGCTGCTATTTGGATATGATATCTGCTGAGTTCTCTCACAACAAGAGCTGTTGGTCTTTCAGATCTGCTGGGTTTTGTGTTGTCTTTAAGTGTGCACACATTCCATATACTGATGGCAAGTGGAATCAACTTTGCAGAACTTTTTGTATATTTTTTTGCGTTTTAATCATAGAATGGGATCCCTGCCTGCTGCAGTAAGGCAGAGTTGGGAGAAGTTACTGGCCTCGCTCTCTCTTCCAGGGTCACTGGAGTCCAATAAAAGCAAGACGTCAAGAAGACAACTGATGATGGCTCAGGATGCAGTGGATGGTCTTGGTGTATTCAAGGTCTCACCAAGCTCTAAGTACTCCACAGCGCCTGCCTCAGCCACCTTCATGGCTGTTGGAACAAACTGTCCATCCATTCCACCAGGGGAAGCCTCCACATGCTTAGGGCAGACGCTCCCCTAACTCACTGAAGCATTTGAAAGCGTTGTTGGTTACCCTCAACCTGGTTTAGTCCGTTTAGACGGTTTGCCAGGGTGTGGCCACTGCACACACTATAGCTTCTTGGAGCCACAGAGTTAGGTGGACCAGGTGGACACCAAAGGTGGAAAGTAGCTCTCACACCAGAGGTCTTTCCTGAATACACCCAAGAGACTTTATCTAAAGCTTTGCTAAATCTACATAAACTTTATCTTGAACATTCCACAAATCTACTCATTCAGTATTCATACCGAACAAGGAAATATGATTGGCCTCACAGGACCTCAACCTGATGAAGCCATTTGTAACCACTACCTCACTGTCCCAACATTCACTACCCAACTGCTTCTTAATTTACAGGTTCTATAATTATGTCAGGAATTGAAGTCAAGCACACTGGCATGCAAACTACATTCTTTTTTTTTTTTAATTGAAAATCAGGACAATTGCCAGGCTCCAAATTCTCACCCCTCTCCCTCCAATTGCACGCACCAGTTTTTCAGTACACCTGGGTCAGGCTACGATCTCATTCAGAACATGGCTCTCTATTTCTTTACTCATCTGGCAAACAAAGCAATAGATTTTGGCTACAGCAACTCTCAAAGGGAACTGTGACTTATGTAAATGGAGGAAATACTGGCACCAAGGAAATCACTGGTCACCACTACACAGGCATATAGTTAGCCTGAAGAGAAGAGAAAGGAGAGACTGTGGGCTAGCCAGAACTCGTGGTAAGCCAATCAAGAAAGTGGAACGGCAAAAAATCATTGAAGCATCTAATCGAACTGTAGGATACAGCTGGGCAGAAAGAAAGATGTGAAGAAAAGGGAAAGGCCAAGGACAGGAGCTCAAAGAGTAAGTGTACTGTGAGGGTAGGCAAGACAAAAAAGATAAGAGGTTATTGTTGGAAAGTGAAATTGTGGAGTTTAGAATCGCGCAGACACAGAAGTGCTGGGAAATCAAGAGCTTGACAGCATGGCCATGAGGGTGCACAGTTACAGTGGAATGAGTACAGGAAGGTCAGTCAGCCACAAATACTTACTAAGTATTTACTATACACTAGAAACTGTGCTAAGCACTGGGAAAGGAAAGGAAAAAACACAATCCCTGCCCTCAAGGACCCCACATCCCAATGGGGGAGGCAACATGCCAACGGCTCTGTGTCTACAACACACACACAAAGTAAATGAAAGAGAGTCTCAAAGAGAAGGTGCTAGCAGCTGGGGAATGTGAGCTGAGTCTTCAGGAAGGGAGCCAGGGAAGCCAGGAAGTGGAGGTGAGGAAGAAGAGCCCCAAGTCTGCAGGTGCAGGCCAATAAGGAGATAAAAGGGCCACTCCTCCCCCAAAGTAAAGAATCATAGCCAGGGCAGGATAGAGAGGAAAACTGTGAGCCAAGAATGCCTTCTGGCAATCCTCCAACTACATCACCTCCTAGGCCCTCATCAGAACTCCAGCATGTTTCTGGGTACCACTGACTTCCTGCTCTCCCACCTGCTGATCCACCGATGCACCTCTGGCAGATGGCCTTTCTATGTCTCCCAGGGACCTGGGCCTCCCCCAAGGCCACTTGCTCTGCATGTCTCTTGTGGGTACCCATCTGTGGACCCTGTTGCCTTTCCCATTAGAACACAAGCTCCTTGAGGGCAGATACTATTTTGCTCTTTCTTTCTATCTATCACCAGCTCTGCTTTCTCAGGACCTAAGCACACAGTAGGCACTTAATATGCTGCTGGCTGGCTGCCTGAATCCCATCAAACTGGCTTCTCACTGCTCCTGATGCAGGACCCTCCATCTGTACACAGGCTGTTCTCTGTATTAGCAATATACATCACTTCCTACCTCACTCAATTTCTTCAAAACAGGCAGTGTTTCCCGACTCACGGCCCCACCCCTGGCTGCTATTGCCTCAGCCCTTCCTCCTCCAGAAGCTTGCCTTGGATCTAGTTTGTGTGTAGTTATTTATGGATACACATGTGGTACACAGGTAACTTAGAAGTGGGGCAGAAGTCTCCTGGCAAGTCCACAAGGTAAGAGTGAGATTACTTAGCAGACAGAACCCAGTCAACAGAGGTATTTGAATGTCTATTAAGAACAAGATCTAAGCTTCTAAAGGCTTATCATCTAAGAACAAAGCAGGACCACAAGAATAAGGAAATCGAACAGAATGAGCTTCTTTCCTAGATACCACCCAAAGACGAAAATGACCCACTAATAGCTGCCTACATTATCCAGTTATCTGAAGTTTTGATGTTCTTTAAATTGAGTTGCCACAATGAACAATGTACAAAGAATACTAAAGTGAGGTAAACACCAATAAAATCTTCAAAGACTGACATACTACCTGAGTGGGTGCTCTCAAGAGTGGTCTCTGATTTGGCAACAGGATACTGAAGTGGCTCTGCTGAGTTCGGAACATAGTACATTTCAGCACTTCCAGAAGGCTTGTAGGGCAGCAGTGAAAGCTGAGCTGTAGGGATGGAAAGCATCATAGTGCATTGAATGAAAAATAAGACCTAAAATGGGACAGCTAGTTGCCACAGTGCAGAGAGCACCAGCCCTGCAGTGAGGAGGCCCCGAGTTCAAATGTGACCTTAGACACTAGCTATGTGACCCTGGGCAAGTCACTTAAATGTCTCAAAAAAAATGAAAAATTAAAATAAATTAAAATGTAAAGTAGAAGTTGGAGAAGGACACAGAGAGGAGTTTTATTCTGATCACAAGGATGAAAAATATCAGGTGCTCATAGCCTCATGTTCTTGAAGTGCCTGAAATTACGGTGGTTCTTGCAAACACAGGCTATGTTTGCAAGGGAAGGCAACTAAACTCTCTAAAGATTAATTTCTTTACCTCTCAAATAAGGGATAATAACATGGGAATTCTGTGGCTCAAACAGCTATTAGGAAAAGAATTTTGTAAACTTTATATGACTACAAAAATTGGTGTAATTATAATTATAAAAGTCTCTTATTAAATCGCCCACAATGAAACTATATCATACTAGATAAAAAATAAAATAGATTAATAGAACAGATATGATCATTCAGAACTAGAGGCAAAGATACATAATAAACCCGTTATTTATATACCCAATATCACAAAACAGAGAAGGCATCAATTATTCAATAAAAGCTGCTGGAAAAACTGAAGAGCAATAAGATGAAAAACAGGATTGGACTTACATTCCACAACCCATTCCAAATGGACCATCGATCTATTTTAGCACTGAAATGGAACTGTGATCTCATCAGTTCTGATGTCCTTCCCAACAATGCCGATTCCAACCCACCCATCCTGAATCTCTTCCAGAGTCCTTCTAATGCTCATGCCAGGAAGGCCCGCCTTGCTTTCTTCAGATGCCGGGAGAATACAAGGGGGGCACCTCAGGGGAGCCTGTCTCTCACCCTCTCCAAATGCCCAGTCTGTCCTCTTTTTCCATCACACTCTTCACTGATAAC
This sequence comes from Phalanger gymnotis, assembly GCA_028646595.1. Taxonomy (NCBI): domain Eukaryota; kingdom Metazoa; phylum Chordata; class Mammalia; order Diprotodontia; family Phalangeridae; genus Phalanger; species Phalanger gymnotis. Next base: position 311,537,477 of record CM053625.1, read on the forward strand.
ACCCTTTATTCTCCTTTCTCTTTGAAAGGTCTTCAGAAGTCAGTGCCAGCTCACACCCACCATGTGCCTCTCCACTGCCCTCCACAGGATTTCCATGTTCAGTTCTTTAGGAATTGTTGTGTCCTATGACTCACAGCTATATGACAGAAGCGTACTGCTATTAAAGAGAAAAGAACCAGGGAAAATACAGGAAATGATACAAATATTTGTAACTCCTTTATAAATTAGAGTATACTTAAATGGTATGCCTGTGGCAATTATGGGGAGGTGGAAAACTTTTACTATTAAACAGACAAAATAGATGGATGTGATTATGCAAAATTGAAGTGCATACGCACAACAAAAAGAATCATAAGTAAAAAGGAAACCTATCAGAAGAAAAATCTTGGCTACAAATGTACTGATAGAAGTCCAACAATCAAGATCTGAGAATTGAAATGAATTTTAGCAATAATATCCATTTTCCTAAGATGAGTGGTTAAAGAACATGAAGAGGTGGTACTCAAAAAAAAAGAAATGAAAATTACTAACTAGCTGAATTTTTTTCAAATAATTAGAAATGTATAAAACTACTTAAACACATCGACATCACAAAGACAGCTTTAAAAATTCAGTGAAGCAATATTTACATTAGCAAAAAACTAATCACTTCATATGGTCAATGATTTGGGAACACATTATTTTTAGCATAAATGAAATACTATTGATTTGCTTAATTTCTTTTAATTAAGACAGTCCCATGTTTTAACCCATCACAATGTTTGGGGTTTTTTTTGGTAAGATTTTGTCATCCAAAATGTTAGTTATCTCTTCTAGGTTTGCACCATTTACAAATTTGATAAGAATGCCATCTACAGATAAGCATTTCCAAATCATTAATAATGCTAAACAAGCTGAAGTATAAGTTCCATTTTACAGCATTCTAAAAGTAAATATTTCTTCTATGAACCTTCTACAAGTAGCGTCCGTCCAAGAGAAGCTATTCCTACGTGATGAGTCTTGACTGCAGGTCTTATGTACTATTCTGAAGACGTGATTATCCTACCATTGTGAAACACTTCTAATTCTCCTATGTACCATGATAATTGCTGCTCATGTTAATACTAATGGCCATGAAGAAACTAAAGATTCTGGAATGCTTCCTTAGTCATCAAACAGTAAGATGATGTGCACTTAGCATTTAAATTATACCATATATACCATTTAAACTAATTCACCGAAAATTTACAATACCTACATGGTATATAACTTCCTACTAATCTAAACACTTAAATAACCAACCAGATCATTCTATTCCCTAATTATGATGGGTATATGGAGATTTTAATGCATCACTTGTCTCTGGCTGTGTTGGCAAACAAAATGGGCTCTTAGCACTCAGTTCAACCAAGTGACCTTGAAGAGTTTGGCCTTTCTTTCCTTGATTAGATTGAGAGTCCCTGGTGACCTCCTTGCCTCAGGGGAGGGCTTAGTTTACACATGAGTTTGAGTGACATGTTTGTGACATCAGAGGCTTTTAGACCATATGGGTTTAAGTCGCCTCTTTATAACAATTCCAGGTCACATGGGTGAGTTGCATGTGTGACTCACCCTTGACCCTGAAAAAGATATAAAACCAGGGGTTGGCTTTCTCTTTTTTGGAGCTCTTACCCACAGCCATGGTAGTACGCGTGCCTCTGGGCCAGCCCTTGTTATGAGCTCCCGATGTTGGTAACTATGAATCGTAGTTGGTCTGTCTGTCAATGTTTGTAATTTGTTTGTATTTGCTCTGAAGTTCAGGGTGCTGGCTTTTTCCCCTGAACTAAGTGAATGGTATTTGTATGCTGGATTAAAGTAAACCTGTCAACCCTTTAATGCTGCTTTTCTTAGTAAAGGAGATCAAAATAACCTATGCTGGCAGCATTCTTGTTGTTGGGCTTGTGTTGGTTTTTCACCCCCACAGCAGCGGCTAGCCGGATTGTTGAAACACTGGCAAAATAGAATTTTTTTTTTTGGCATCTCAGATTTTCAGCATGTTCCCACCCCATATCATTAAGTAATGGAACTCTCAAATGAATGTCTCAGGCAGGTCTATACCACTAAGACCACTAAATATTGGCACCCATATTTGGAAGGGTGATGGGGAGAGAGAAGGTCTATCACCAAATAAGCGAACCAACAAAGTACATTAAAAAAGCTCAGATTAGGATTTTATAACTGAAGTTGGCACATGATGACATGGAAGTTAAAATTCCTCTCTTAACACCCAGGCTAAGGTAACAAACAGAATGTGTATGAAGAAAATTATAGCTCCAACATAACAGAATTTATGGAATAGTGACAATGTTGTACATAAATGAAAATGTAATAACTTTAAATATCTATCAATAAGAAAAAGAAATATAATAAATTCTCTACCTAAAGCACTTATAAAAAGTCTACAAAAGATAGCTTGTGTGATACCTTTTTGATATGTAAGGCTTCTCTATGATTATATCTCAAATTTTTGTAAAAGTTCCATGTGTACTTGATAAGAGTGTGCATTCCCTGCTTCTCTTGTTACACTTTCTCTACATTGTGTATATATGTACACTAATTCCAACATATTAACTCTGTGATTTAATTACTATCGATCTTTGTATTTGTTTTGTCATATTCCATTAATGAAATGTTGAGGTCCCCTACTATAATATGCTTTTATCTGCTTCTTGTATTGCTGATAACCTTTTCTTTTTAATGAATTTAACTGCTAAGTTATATGTGACATAAACTGAGAACTATTAAAAACTGGTTTTCCTTTCTATTCCCACCATTAAGTGAAAGCCTTGTCTATTTTTATCAGTGTTTTCCAATTTAAATTCTACTTTGTCAGATACTAATAGTTCCCATTTCTGGGTTGTTTTAAAATGCAGTAGCATTGCATATTAGACCCAACTTGCTAATTTAGATCTAGATACATATTTTTACATTAAATGACTTTCCTATAAGCAAAATAATAATAGGTTTTGTTATCTGGATTATTCTACAATTCTTGTTCTTAGAATGGGAAAATACAGCCCATTTACATTTACTATTATTATATATTAGATATACCTACTAAAATTTTCCTCTGATTATTACTAAAGTAAACTAGGGGAAGAGAAACATTCTTAATCTTCGATATATTTTCTAACTATTAAAATATTCAATGAAAAATATTATTTCTACTGTTAAAGTCTTAACTCTTATACTTCCCTGAGGCTTAACTAAAGTTTGAAAATCTTCCCTTAGGAACATCCAACTCTTTCTCTTTTCTTTCTATGTTTTTAATGATGTTGTTTCTCATTTGTGAGCTTCTTATTAGTAATTTTGAAGGTGTCTAAATGCATTTTCATTTTAATTTACCATTTCGTTATTGATAATTTATTTTAAATGAAACTTATCTTGATTGTTTCTATTATAGTTAAAAGTGATTTCTTTTATGTCCACACAAGTATGTGCATGCACGGATATGCAAACATACATACATATACATGTATGTACACACGCATGTTTTAAGTTTTAACTGTAACTAGTAATAGGCAAAATACGTTCCTGTTCTTGTTGAGTATTCATCATTTGGTCAGTTTGGCCCACATGAAGCGGAGAGACTTCTGACCTCAGAGTCAGGAGATCCCACTTCAGAGCGCAGCCAGCCCCAAGAATCGGCATTGCCTCAGGGAAGTCACTCCCTGTGGATCTCAGTTTCCTTCTCTATAAACATATACAAAGCCATCCTCCTTCCTGTTCTAAAGTTAGGATGCTCTGATCTCTTCCACTGAAGAATTGTGTCGATAAATTCTTCCGCTTTATGTCCATCTAAAGAAAATTTTATTTTCCAAAAGCAAAGCTACGTTTGCCAAATATGTTCAGGGAAGGGGAAATGAGGTTGAAATACTACTTTTAAAAAGTGCTCCTGTATGTATTTGCCCAGCTTTGCTTGACATTATTTCTAAAGTGTTTCTAAATCACAACAATAACAACCATTCCCTCAGATACTTAAGACTGCCTCCTTTATCTTCATATTAGCTGGCTAATTATCATCCCCATTTTCCAGATAAGGAAACTGAAGCTTAAGTAACATGTCGATGATCACAAAGATAAATAAGTTATCAACAAATATAGCTTATGTTGGGGAAAAAAAAAAAAAGAGAACAAGACATAAAGATAGGACATCTAACCAAATTCACACAAACGACTTAACTGAGAAACTTCTAGAAAAGAAAAGCTGAAAAGGATTCAGTACTTATCAAATATACTAGGAAAAACCGATTGTGAATGGGAGGGGGAGGAAAAGTACTTGGACCTCTATTACAATCCCAGGATAATATCCCACTTGAATGAGAAATTTAAACCTTTTTTAAAATAAACTCAGTACAAAATAGGAAAAAAAAGGCATAAACATATACCAATTGGGGACAGCACAGGATTTTTTGATCCAATAAATGAATCTTAAAAAGTATAGAAAAGAAAAATACTAAACACAAAGTGAACAAAAGAAAGAAAAGATAAAAATTCTCGATTCTTTCAAAAAGTTAAACAAATTGATAAACCACTGGTCCAATTAATTAAGCTTCTCATGAAAAAAAGTCTCAAAAATAAATAAATTTAGAAATTTAAAAAGAACGTATGTCAACACAGCAATCTGCTTTCTATATACCACAGGTGTACTCCCTTGACCACTGGGAAGTACAGTACGGTCATGCCACAGTGACTCTTCTCTATAGGCTTTGCTAAATCAGCCACAGAGGATCAGGATCAACCCAACATGCTATGACCAAAATTCTTCTAATTAACTTAAAATCGAACAGGTATTAAAGATGAAGGTGGCTTTCCATTTATCTGTCACTCCCACCATTTGACTAGTCAATCTACTTTACACTCATACATTTCTGATGACGATATCCTTTATAAATAAGGTGGGGAATTTATATGGAGAAGGGGGAATTGTTGCAGCTTACTTATACCTACATTAACCCTCTCTATCAACCTCCATCTTAATTTTTTGGAACACGTCATAACCGAAAACCATACATCACTCAAATAATAACAGTGTGTAAAAGAGAAATCTTGACTTTTTTTCCCAGCAGAGACAAAGAACTACAGGAGAGAAATGAGGCATGTGCACTGAGATATAGTTAATGTGCCTATTTTGTATAACTGTCTTTTATTACAGAGGATGGTTTGACTAGGGATAGGAGTTATTCAGGAAATGAGAGAGATGTGAAAAAATGAAGAGGCAAAAATAAAAAGAAAAGAAAGTTAAGAAAATAAGACGGACTTTTGTTTCAGGGAGACATTTGCCAGCGCTAAAGCTAACATACAACTTCCCAAGGATAGTCAAGCTAGTCTTCATCTCCTGTTCAATCTTACATCATCATTTAATGGCCTTCATTCAGTTCAAGCTTTCTCCTGGTGGACAAGTTCAGATGATGTTATTTAACAACCAACTACGACCTAAACAATAAGCACTTTACTCTCATCTGGTTTTTGCTTTTTGAGTAACTATGGGCCTTGTTTAGGAAGCTCTGTGATGCTCTCGGCTTTGGCGCATCTGCCAAATGGAGGTCCTTATCACCTATACATGCAATCTATCTGTGACATGGACTCTGCAGTGGATAAACTCCTGGACAGGACTGAATGACTAACTGCAGAAGCCAGAAAGCTCCAGGAGCTGAGACCCTCCAGAGACACCTGAAGCTTCTAGCCTCCAAGGGTGCAGGGCAGAAAGCCCAGGACGCTCTGACCACACACAGAGGAAGGCTGAGAGGCAGTGGTATAGGACATCAGGATGATGACCTCAAGCGGTCCAGAACAGGGGTCGCAGGTCCCCACACTTGCAAAATCCCAAGCTGACATCATCCAGGCTATCCCTCCATCTGGTTCAGGCCACAGCACCACACTTGGGCATCAGGGACAAAAGGAGGCTGGTGAGTCAGAGAGGACCAAACAAGGTCTGACAGCCACCTCTGACATAGAGGCCACCCCTGAACACAAACCCAAATCAGCAGCTGAGGCTGGAGGTGCAAGCAAGTACGGGAAGGCACTGCACATGCTAAAGAAGGATCTGAGTCCAGAGACGCTTGTGAGACAAGAATCACAGGAGCAGCCCCACCACAGCTACCAGCAGAGCCCTGGTCTTTCTGGGCTGCCTCCGCTGCACAAATAGCCTTGTATGACACGTGCTGTTTTTATTCCCACTTTACAGATGAAGAAACTGAGGACAACAGAGGTTAAGGGAATTGCCCTGGGTCACACAGCTACTAAGTGTGAGGCAGGATCTAAACTTGAGTCTTCTTGACTCCAGTTTAGGACTCTATCCACTGTGCTGTCCAGCTGTCTACAAACTACAATAGTACCTATAAGAAAAGAAACAAAAAATTAAAAATGAAATTAAAAATATACTGGCATAAAGAACCAAAGGAAGAATAAATAGTTTAGAAAAGAAGGCAGAAAACCTGACCCAAGTGAGAGACTGCCTAAAAATTAGAACAGACCAAACAGAAATCAATGATTCTATCTGACAAAAATAAATATAAAAACAAAATCAAAAGACTTTTAAAAATCTGAAAAAAATATAAAATATCTACCATCAAAAACAACGGACATGTGAAAAAGGCCAAGGGGAGAAAGAACCATCATACTTCCTGAATACGAAAGACCAAAAAGAAAAAAGGTCTGGATGGCGTGCTTAAAGAAATCATAAATGAAAACTGCCCCACTCTATTAGAACCAGAGGTCAAAGGACAAACAGCAAGAATCCACTGGTCACCTCCTACAAGAAATCTGAAAACAAAAAATCCCAGAGAAGCCAGTGAAAATCCAGAGCTTTCAGGCCAAATTAAAAATGCAGTAAGCAACCAGAAAGAATGAATTCAAGTACAAAGGAAGTATAGTCAGAATCACATAAAACATAGTAACTACTATAAAGAAAATGAAATGTTTATAACATAATTTCCCTAGGTAAAGATAAAAATCTTGCCATCAAGAATAATTTACCCTATAAGACTAAGACTTGAGGACTCTGAAAAAGTTCTTTCCTGATGAAAAGACCAAAACTGAGTAGAAACTACTGAAATACAAACTAGAAGGCAAGCACATGTGACTAGTGAGAGAGGCTCTGTGATGATGCTGTGACAGCAAGCACCCAGGCACCCCCAGGATGGCCTGCTAGCACAGGTTCTTTGATCTGCTTTCTTAAAGGAAAGGCAATTTTAAGGGCATCAACAATCTTACTTTAATCAAACATATATAAATCATTCACTAGTTCAGGGGAAAGGTCAGCACCCTGAACGTCAGAGAAAATACGAGCAGAGAAATTAGCACAGAGATCAACAGACAGGGCTCCAACTGTCTGAACAAAGTGATACAACCACCTACATATATCACCAGAAAGGGAGAATATCAACATCGGGGGGGGGGGGGGGG